>JACEEZ010025028.1:25000-28960 GCA_016584305.1 Chionoecetes opilio
TCACCCAAACACAAACCAAACACACCCAAACACAAACCAAACACACCCCAAACACAAACCAAAAAACCACCCAAACAAACCCCAAACAAACACAAACCAAAGACACCAAACACAAACCAACAACACACCCAAAAACACACCCAATACACCAAATACACCAAACACACCCAAATACACCAAAAAACTACACCCAAACACACCCAAATACACCCCAAACACAACCCAAATACAACCCACCACACACCAAAATACACCCCAAACACACCCCAAATACAACCCAAATAAACCAACACACATCCCCAAAAAAACACACCCAAACACACCAAAACACCCCAAACACACCAAATACACCCAAATACACCCCAAAATAAAACCCAAAACACACCCAAATACACCCAAATACAACACAAACACACCAAATCTAACCCAAACACACCCAAACAACCAAATACAACCCCAAACACACCCAAATTACACCCAAATCCAACCCAAACACACCCCAAACACACCCCAAATACACCCAAACACACCCAAATACACCCAAACACACCCAACTACACCCCAACACCACAAAAAAAAAAAACCCAAAAACACACCCAAATACACCCCAAACACACCCAAATACACCCCAAACACACCCCAAAACACCCAAAAAACACAACCCAAACACACCCAAAATAAACCCAAACACACCCAAATACAACCCACAAACACACCCAAATACAAACCCAAACACACCCAAATACAACCCAAACCACCCCAAACACACCCAAATACAAACCCCAAACACACCCAAAATACACCCAAAACAACCCAAAATACAACCAAACACACCAACAAATACACCCAAAATACACCCCAAACACACCCAAATACAAACCCAAATACACCCAAATCCATACCCAAACACACCCCCAAACACACCCCCAAAACACCACCCAAAATACACCCCAAATTACACCCAAACACCCCCACACACCAAAATACCACCCAAACACACCAAATACAACCAAACACACCCCACACACCCAAAAAAACACCCCAAAAAACACCAAAACACCCCCACTACACCAAAAAAACACCCAAATACAACCCCAAATACACCCCAAACACCCCAAATACACCCCCCCCCCAAAACACACCCAAATACACCCCAAAACACACCCCAAAACACACCCCAAACACACCCAAACACACGCCAAAACACAACCAAAATACACCCAAACACCACCCAAATAAAACCCAAACACACCCCCAAAATACCCAAACACACCCACATACAACCCAAACACAACCAAATATACCCAAACACAACCCAAACACACCCAAATACAAACCCCAAACACACCCAAATACAACCCAAACACACCAAATTTTTATAACCCCCCCCAAACACACCCAAACACCAAATACACCCAAAACACCCCCAAACACAAACCACACACACTTAAACAACCAAAACACCCAAAACACACCCCAAAACACCCAAATACAACCAAACGGCACCCAAATACCACCAAATACAACCCAAACACACCAAATACACCCCACCAAAACAACACCCCAAACCACACCCAAATACACCCAAATAACCCAAATCACCCCAAACACACCCAAATACACCCAAACACACCCCAAATACACCTCAAACACACCCCAAACACACCCAAACACACCCCAAACACACGCCAAACACACCCAAATACACCCTAACACACCCAAACACACCCCAAACACAACCCAAACACACCCAAACACAACCCAAACACACCCAAATACAACCCAAACACACCCAAATACACCCCAAACACACCCAAATACACCCCAAACACACCCAAATACAACCCAAACACACCCAAATACAACCCAAACACACCCAAATACACGCCAAACACACCCAAACACAACCCAAACACACCCAAATACAACCAAACACACCAAATAACAAACCCAAACACACCCAAATACAACCCAAACACAACCCAAACACACCCTTTACCTAACCCAAACACACCCACACACACCCTTTACCTAACCCAAACACACCCAAAAACACACAAAAATCTCTCTACCCAAACCCACCCCCCCACCCCCCACACACACACCCACACACGTACGGTACCTGTATCATCCTGAGTGGAGTCTGGGGTATGCATCCTTGGGTCACCTTGTTCAGGGTGTCAGTAAACATTGACCTCAGCTCACTGGACTTGTTATACACTAGGTCAATTTGCGGCCGCCAGGGTAGTCGGGGCTGCGTCACTATCCTGGGGGGGGGGGGGGGGGGTAATTAATATATAGATACATACGTACACTCATATATAAGTACTAGGGTGGGGTGGGGTCACACCGAACGGGGGGGATCACCCAAACACAACCCCAAACACACCCAAACACAAACCAAACACACCCCAAACACACCCAAACACAAACCAAACACACCCAAATACACCCAAACACACACCAAACACACCCAACACAACACACCCAAACACAAACCAAACACACCCATACACCAACACCCAAACCACCCAAAACACCCCAACACACCACCCCAACCACCAAACACCCAAACACCCCAAAAAACACCCAAAACACCCCAACACACCCAAACACACCCCAAACACACCCAAATACACCCAAACACACCCAAATACACCAAACACACCCAAACCAAAACCCAACACACCCAAATACACCCCAAAACACCCACAATCACCCAAATACACCCCAAACACACCTCAAAAACACCCCCAAACACACCCAAACACACCCAAATACACCCCAAACACACCCAAATACACACCCAAACACACCCAAATACAACCCAAACACACCCAAATACAACCCAAACACACCCAAATACACCCCAAACACACCCAAAACCACCCAAATACACCCCAAACACACACCAAACACACCCAAATACACCCAAATACAACCCAAACACCCAAAACACCCCAAAACACCCCAAATACACCCCAAATACACCCAAACACACCCCACACACCCAAACACAACCCAAACACAACCCAAACACACCCAAACACAACCCAAACACACCCAAATACAACCCAAACACACCCAAATACACCCCAAACACACCCAAATACACCCAAATACACCCCAAATACACCCAAATACACCCAAATACACCCCAAATACACCCAAATACACCCCAAACACACCCAAATACACCCCAAACACACCCAAATACACCCAAACACACCCAAACACACCCAAAACACACCCAAACACACCCAAACACCCAAATACACCCAACCACCCAAACACACCCAAACACACCCAAACACACCCAAAACACCCAATAACCCAAACCCCAAATATACCCCAAACACACCCAAATACAATCCAAAACACCACCCCAAACAACCCAAACACCACAACCCAAAATACAACCCAAACACACCCAAATACAACCCAAACACACCCAAAACACACCCAAACACACCCTTTACCTAACCCAAACACACCACAACCACCAACAAACCACCCAAAACCACATCTCTCTACCCAACCCCCCCCCCACCCCCACACACACACACACCCACACACACGTACGGTACCTGTATCATCCTGAGTGGAGTCTGGGGTATGCATCCTTGGGTCACCTTGTTCAGGGTGTCAGTAAACATTGACCTCAGCTCACTGGACTTGTTATACACTAGGTCAATTTGCGGCCGCCAGGGTAGTCGGGGCTGCGTCATATCCTGGGGGGGGGGGGGGGGGGTAATTAATATATAGATACATACGTACACTCATATATAAGTACTAGGGTGGGGTGGGGTCACACCGAACGGGGGGGATCACCCAAACAAACCAAACACCCAAAACACACCCAAACACACCCAAACACCAAACAAACCAAACACACCAAACAACCAACCACAACACACCCAAACACACCCAAAACACCCCAAACACAAACCCAAACACCCC
>JACEEZ010025028.1:31791-69291 GCA_016584305.1 Chionoecetes opilio
CAAAAAACCCCCAAAACCCCCAAAACCCCAAAAAAACCCTTTCCCAAAAAAAACCCCAAAAACTCAAAAACACCCCAACACTCCAAATACACCCAACACTCCAATACACCCCAAACACTTCCAATACACCCCACCCCACCCAAATCACCCCAACCACCCCAAATACACCCCAACACTTCCCAAAAACACCCAACAAACACACCCAAATACACCCCAACACTCAATACACCCAACACTTCCAAACACCCCAAACACTCCTCCCAAAACACCACAACACCCAAAATACCCCCCCAAAACCACCCCAACACTTCCAACTCCCCCCCAAAAACACCCAAAACACCCCAACACTCAAACCCCAAACCCTTCAAATACCCCAAACACACCCAAATACCCCAAAACTCCACCCCAAACACACTCCAATACCCCCAAAAACTTCCAAATACACCCCAACCACTTCCAAATACCCCCCCAAAAACCCAAATACACACCCACACACTCCAAATACCCCCAACACTTCCAAAATACCCACCCAACACTCCAATACCCCAACCCCAAACACTCCAAATACACCCCAAAACAATTTCCCAAAAACCCCAAACACTTCAAATACACCCCCAAACCACTTCCAAATACACCCAAACACTTCCAAATACACCCCAAACACTTCCAAATACACCCCAAACACTTCCAAATACACCCCAAACACTTCCAAACACTTCCAAATACACCCCAAACACTTCCAAATACACCCCAAACACCCAAACACTTCCAAATACACCCCAAACACTTCCAAACACTTCCAAATACACCCCAAACACTTCCAAATACACCCCAAAAACACCCCAAACACTTCCAAATACACCCCAAACACTTCCAAATACACCCCCACTCAAAAACACCCAAACACTCCCAACACCCCAAACACCCAAAATACACCCCAAACACCAAATACACACACTCCACACATCAAATTACACACCGCAAATACAACACTCACACACTCAATACACACATCCACACACTCAAAGCAACACACGCAACTTACCACCACTCACACACTCAAATAAACACACTCACAAAACTCAAATACACACACTCAAATACACACACTAACACACTTCAAATACCCAACAACACCACTCAAATACACACACTACACACACTCAAAGACACACACTCCACACACTCAAATATACACCACACACTCAAATACACACTCACACACTCATATACACACACTCACACACTCAAATACACACACTCACACACTCAAATACACACACTCACACACTCAAATACACACACTCACACACTCAAATACACACACTCACACACTCAAATACACACACTCACACACTCAAATACACACACTCACACACTCAAATACACACACTCAAATACACACACTCACACACTCAAATACACACACTCAAATACACACACTCACACACTCAAATACACACACTCACACACTCAAATACACACACGCCACACCAAATACACCCACTCACCACTCAAAGTACACACAATAAACTACACACACGTATACAGCACTCAGATACACACACTAAAAGACACACACTCACAACTCAAATACACCACCTCACACACTCAACACAACACTGCATCCCACTGCAATACACACACTCAAATACACACACTCACACACTCAAATACACACACTCACACACTCTAATACACCCACTCAAATACACTCACACACTCAAACACACACTCACACACTCATATACACACTCAGACACTCAAACACACACACACAAACACACTCAAATACACCTCACACACCAAAAACACACATTCACCACTCAAATACAACCACAAGCACACACTTAAATACACAACCCTTAAAACACTCAAAAACACATCAAATACCACACACTACACACCTCAATGACACACCAATCAAACACTCAAAAAATACAACACACTCACAACTCAAAATACACACACGTCACACACTAAATACACATCCTCCACACCAAAAGAGACACACTCACCACACGGCAAATACACACACTCAAATACACACCTCAAACACTCAAACACACACACACCACAACACACACACTCACACACTCAAATAACACACGCACACACTCCAAATACACACACCACACACTAAAATAACACACACTCACGTCTCAATATAACACCACTCACACAGCAAACACACCACACAACACCCGCACATCAAAACACCCAGTCACTCAAACACACACAGTAACAACACACTCACTTTACTTAAACACACACTTAAACACAAACGCAAACACAACAAAAACACTCCACACACACACTCAAACACACTCACACTCAAAAAAAACTCAAACAAACTTCCACTCACTCAACACTCAAAACACACGTCACACTCAAACACACTCAATCACTAACAACACTCAAACACACCACTCACTCACCCACTCAACACAATCACCACTCACACACTCAAACACACTCAAACACACTCAAAACACACTCACACTCAAACACGAAATCACTCGATCACACACTCAAAAACACACTCAACTCAAACACACTAAAACACACACACACACTCACACTCAAAACACTCAGGCACTCCAAACACACCACAGTCACACACATCACTTCGTAAACACACACGTAAACACACCACTCAAACACACACACACTCACACACAACACTCCAAACCACACTCAACACTAAACACACTCAAACACACTCACACACTCAAACACACTACACTCAAACACACCACTCCACTCACACACTCAAACACCACTCACTCACTCACCCACTCACAACACACTCACTCAACTCACCACAATCAAAAAACAACACTCAACACACTGCAAAACACACGCACAACTCAAACACACTCACTCAGCACACTCTCAAACACAATCACACTCAACACACTGAAAAACACACTCACGCACTCACACACTGAAACACAATCAAACAACACTCACACTCAAACAACCCTCACTCCCTCCCCACGCTCAAAAACACACTCACACTCAAACACACTCACCATCGCACACACTCAAACACACGCATAACTCACACTACTCAAACACACGCACACACCTCAAAACACACTCCTCACAACGCAAACACACTCACTCACTCATACACTTCAACCACACGCAGCACGCACACACTCGCAAACACACTCACACTCAACACTCACACCAAACACACATCATCACACACTCAACACATACTAACTCACCACCACTCAAAACACCACTCACCACTCACACACTCAAACACACTCACTCACTCACACCAACTCCAAACCACGCACAATCACGCAAAACACACGCAAACCTCACATCACTCACACACTCAAACACACTCACACACAAACGTACACTCAACACACTCAACACCACCTCACCACTAACACCACTCAAAACACACTCATCACTCACAGACTAAACCACTCAAACACACTCACACTCAAATAATAAGCTCACTCACTCCCCCACACTCACACCCACTCACAATCAAACACACTCACTCACTCACACTCAAACAATCACTCACACACACACACACACACCCACACACACACACACAACCACAAACAACACCCACACACCACAACAAACACACACGTACACACACACACGCACACTCACACTCAAAAAACACACGCACTCATTAACACACTCAAACAAACATCCCACACTTCAAAACACTCGCAACTCAAACACACTCACTCACACATCAAACCACACGTCACACTCATTCACTCCACACACTCACATACTCAAAACCACGTCAAACATACTCAAACACACTCACACTCAAACACCAAGCACACTCACTCACACACTATCAACACACTCCACAAAACACCAATCCACACTCAAACACACTCACTCACTAACACACTCGAACACACTCACACTCACTCAACCACACTCAAACATCAACACACTGACACTCAAACACACTCACACTCACACACACGCACACTCAAACACTCACAGTCACTCAACACTCAACACACTCAAACACGCACACACACTCACATTCACAAACACTCACACTCACTCACACACTCACACTCCAACACTCCCACTCATCACCACACGCAAGCACATCACACTCAACCCAAACTCACTTCAATCACACACCAAACTCACTCACACTCACTCAACACATTCAAACCTAACTCACACTCACTCACCACACTCAAACACACACTCAAACACACTCCCACTCACTCACACATTCAAACAACAATAAAACACACTCACACTCAACACTCACACTCAAACACACACTCAAACACACTCACACTCACTCACACTCAACACCCACCAAAAATACACATGGAATTGTCTGGCCGGACAACACCAGTGATGAAGAGGAGGCGGAGGATCATAGGAATAACAGACACCAGGAGACCTATGGTCCATAACGAGGGATCTGCTCATACAACTACTAAACTATAAACTACTTGTAAGGAAAAAGTTGGAAGAAAATGCTACCATGTCCCTAAAGAGTATAGGCACATGGAAGTTTTCATATGGCAGAATGATAGGATATGAAAATACTAACTACAACTACAACTACCACCAACTAAGCGATATTGGGGGAATAGATATGTGAATTCGCACTATCCAATACCATTTATTTACAGTGCACGTCAAGTCTTTCTTTTCAAATGTAGGTATTGTGCTGGCTCCGACAACATTTGTTGGTAACTTGTTCATCGATCAAGACTCTAACATTGAAATAATTTTACGAAGATCGTGATGCCGCACACGTTGACCGTTTAGTTTTAAACCATTATTTCTTGTTGTCACTTGAGTGAAAGCCGAATAGGTTTCTGATTAATGACACAAATCCGTTAGGATTTTAAAGGTTCTATCAAGTCACCACGGATTCTCGATCCTTAAGGAACCATATTAGTTTCCGCAGTCTTTCTTCATAAGATGAACTTCGCAGAGTGGAAATTTTTTGGTTGCCCACTTCTTGCACTGATTCCAATTTGGGCTGATTTTACGAAAACGGGCGAACCAGAATTGAACGAGGCATATTCCAAGTGCGGCCTAACCAAGGACGTGTATAATTGGTCATTACTTCGGGTTTATGTCAAAGTTACGTTTAATAAAGCCCACCATCATATTGCCTTTTACTTGGGCAGCAGGCAATGCGAACTGGTTTCAGAGCATTACTGATGAGACACCTAAAGCCTTTTCCTGCTGTACTTCAGTTAACGATTTAATTGTGCTTCTGATAGTTATATTTGAGGCCTTGTCGTTGCCTATATGCATACTTTACATTATCGGAATGGGAATTTTAATAGCCAATTATCACTCAATCTGAAGTTTGTCGAGATCACTTTGTATTGATTTCGCAGTTTTCTCTAGTATATGCTTTAACCGCCTACTTTGTTTCATCTGCAAATTTCGATATTTTAGATACAAGTCCGCAGTCCAGATCGGGATATATATCAAAAAAAGAGTAGGCCCCAAGACCGAGACGAGGCACACCACTAGACATCTAACCAATAGATGCCATCGCCATTTATTATACCAGTTGTTTACGATTTGAAAGCCATCGCAATCATGAAATACTTGCTCCCTAAGCCAGCTGCACTTAGATTGGTCAACAGTCGGCTATGGGGAACTGTATTGAAGGCTTGTGGTGTGGGTGTGTGTGTGAGCTCATAAGCAGTAGGATCATTGACTAGACGAGAGATAGTGTCAGGATGAATTACGATTTATTGCATAAGAAAGAAAGCTATATAAAACAGGTAGTTTAGACGTTGAAGGAAGACTTGCAGAGATCAGGCAAAGGTCGAGACTAGAGGTCAAAGTCACGCGCCGACCGCCGTCTCTATAGGACTGGGAGGAGGAAGCAAGGGAGGGGGAAGGGAAGTTCTTAGAACAAATAATCTCTAGTAATTTTTTTAATTTACGATGGATGGTAATATCGATTACAGTTTCTAACATCATTCCGTGATTATATATTATTATTATATGATTATTATTCTCGCTTTAAGGTTTGTTTGGAATTGCGATAAGTAAAGCTCGGTCCACACTAGGCGGGCAGTGCACCGTCACGGGCAAAATGCCGCGGGAACACTGAAACTGCCGTTTCACACAGTAAGAGCGCCTGGCCCAGTCAGAGGGCGAGCAGCTGGGAGCCAGGCAGTGTAGCCATTCTCTATTCAAGAAAACTGTGCGGTACGACAATGCGAAGCAGAAAAGACGTAAGAAGCTGGCACTGTGATACCATAATCATGGCTATGGCCTGAAAAAAGAAAAAGGACAAAGTGGAGAAAAAGAAGGGGGCTCACTTCCCCACCCCAAAGTCCACATGTAACCTGGCCTGACAGGAGCACTGCCGGCGGGCGGGCAGTGCGGGTAAAATCATCGCCTACCATCCGGGTTTTTTACTATTTGCCGCGGGCAAAAGCGGTGGCCCGTCCAACAGGCAAACTGCTCGTTTGGCCCGGGGCATTCCCCGCTAGTGTGGCGGCCCTTTAAGATTTTAAACCAACCACCCCAACACACACACCCACCACACACACCACACACACACAACAACACACACACACACAAAACACGGGGAGGTTTCAGTGGGGTGACGATGAGTTTGGGAAAGTGTTGGCTGGATGAGGGGTGGGGTGAGTAAATCCGCCGTCATCCACTGCCAACCCCCACTCGACTGGGGATGTTGGTTGGTTACACCATGCTGGGGTCCGTCTGGCAACCCGGGGGCGTTCGGGTCCTCCCATCCCAAGCTTTTGGGGATGCTGGGCCCTCCCTTTAGATTTAAACGCCAGTCCTCATGTTAAGATGTTGGTATCGCCCCCAAGCCCCCCTGTAAAATAGCTTGCCGTGCTGTGTTTTGTGATTCGGGGTCGCAACTTTACCTGACGAAGAGGCTCCCAAAGCCCCTTTTTTTCCCGTTAAAAGCATTATGGGCACTTCCTTCCTGCTTTACGGACTGCCCGCATAGACCTACGACAGTCGGTCCATGGCTTCTCCAGAAGTGTCTTCTGCAAAAGCCTTCCCTCTCAAAAAAGGGGCTTTTCTCCTCAGGTGAGCGTGCCAGTTTTAGACATTTTGCCCCCCTCAGGGTTCTGTCCCTGTCTTTTCTGATGGTTCCAAATCAACAAAGGGGTTTGGGTACGGTTTTCGTATTCCCATCGTTAACAAAGCGTCGCCTTCCCAAGGTTTCATCGTATTACGCTGAAAAAAGTGCTATTTTAATCTCTCATGGTATTCTTACTCTTCCGGTGTCTCTTTTACAATTTTTTTTGATTTTGTAGTGCTCTCAATCATATGTAATTTAACTTCCCCACCCTGGTCAACCATCCCGGAAAAGGGTTTTTCGCTCAAAGGCGAGGCCGGACGGGCAGCTTTTTTGGGTACCGGACAGCAGGTGTTTCCGGTAATGAGAAAGCGATGCCTTTGGGAAAAACGCAGCTAAAGCCAGCTTAATCACATTTTGCAGTGCCGGCTACAGACCTACGCTCGGGGAAACCATAAAATCGTCACAACAGTTGGGAGGAACGTTGGATTAAATAGGGCAAATAAACTAGCCAAACCCCCAAAATATCGAGGACTGGAGCTACGGGGTCTCCCGGGGATGGGGGACTGCCCTTGGACGATTGCGTATTGGTCACACTATATACACTGGGTTCCCCCAGGGGGGGGGTACCCTTTACTGTGATGATTGTTTTTCCCCTTAACTGGCGGGGACGGCTGGTCGAGTGTCCTGTCTTGGGCCTCGTGAGCAATTTTTTTTTCCTGGTGTTGGGGGTTGGACGGTGCCCCCTTTTCCCCCCTGGCATTTGGGGGAGAGTGTTTCCTCCGGGGCATGAAGTCCAAACTTTTTTGAGAGGGCTGGGGCCCTTTTCCAAAAGTTTTGAGTTTTTTTTAAATATTCTCTTATTATTGTTTTAATTTTCTTTGTCCTTTTATTATTTTGTTTTTATTAAAATTTTTATTTTTTCTTTAAATTTGTTTTTCAATATTACTTTTACTGTATATTATGTAAGCAGGCGTCAATAACCCCGCAGTTGCGGCGCCTTAAAACTATGATATCTATCTATCATCCACTGTGACGAGGAGGAGGAGGAGGAGGAGGACAACATTGCCATATCACTCTTAGCAACTACACACACACACACACACACACGCACACGCACACGCACACGCACACACACACACACACAGGGAACTCCGTAGTGTAAGGGAATTCCGTAGTGTAAGGGTTAGCACGCTCGGCTCACAACCGAGAAGTCCCGGGTTCGATCCCCGGGCAGAGCGCAGACAGACGGGCGGTCTTTCTTAAATCCTGAGCCCCTGTCCACCCAGCAGTGAATGGGTACCGGCTGTTAGCCGGGGTTTGTGACCCGCCTCCCGGGGTGATGGCTTCCCCCAACACTAAGCACTAAGGATGAATGATAAAAATTTTGATATGGAGACGGGGCCACACGAGCGTCGCTCTGGCCCTGTAAAATACAACTAGATGAATACAACTAGATGAATACACACACACACACAACACATACACACACATTAGGTTACACGCGCGATGGTCAGGTTGATAACGTGACGGGCTCCCATTCTGTGGGTAGGCAGTTCGAATCCTCGTGCTCCCGGGGATTTTTCACTGACAAATTCGGGCGGTTACTGTCCCCCTTGAGCAAGGGGATGGGGGTATGTGGTGTGTGAGGTCCCAGCATTGCCCAAAGATCGGTAATAATGAGCTCCAAGCTCGCACTGAGAGGGTGAAAACTGGCGATCGCGAGCTAGCTCGCGTGGACAAGACCATGGGTGAATAACACTGCTGCTAAGTTTCATGTCCATAGGTAAGGATTATGATATAATATATGTGGGCTTTAGTAAGGCATTTGACAAAGTACCACACGGGCGACCTTAAAAAAGGTTGGGCTCAGGAAAAAGAGGGGAAATTTTTCTTCGTTGGATCGAGCTTGGCTAAGAAACAGGCAACATGGGGGTTACAATTAAGGGTTCTAAATCTGGAATGGGGACGGTGAAAAGTGGATTTCCACAAGGGTCTTTTTGGGGTCATTACTTTTTTTGTTTTTACATCAACGATGGTAGTGGATTAGCAGTGAATCAGCATTTTCTGATGAACTAAGGGGGTAGGATTTTTGGATCACAGTCGATGAAAAAACTTTTGCAGGGAGACTTGATAAACTTAACGAGGGGGCATAAGGGCGATGAATTTTAATTTTGAAAAGTGAGCGTTAAATGTGGTAGAAAAACCCTGGTAAAAATACACCATAGCAAGTATCGCTGAAAAGATCAGAAGATGAAAAAGATTTTGGGAGTGAGGGGGAGCCCAGTCTCCGACCTAGGAAACAATGTTTTTGAGGCTAGAAATAGGCTAATGATGTTAGGATCTTATCAGAAGTGTTAAAAGTAGAGTGGGAAAAATTTTCTAAAGTTTTTTGGCCAGCAGGCCTCATCTAGACTATGCGGTTCAGTTTTGGTCTCCAATTCAGGGAGGGAAATTTTCCCTTTTTAGAAACAGTCAGAAAAGGATGACCAAAATGATAAAGGGGATGCGTACTTTAGTTATAGAAGAATTGAAGTTTTTAAAGTTACACTCCTCGAGAGCGCAGAGAAGGGGATCTGATAGAAGTCTTTTAAAGGGGTAAAGGGATTTTAAAAAGGGGAAGGTAGGAAAAAAATTTTTTACGGCTTTAAACCGGGTAGAACAAGAAGTAAGCGGGAAAAACGTAGAATTTGAAAGGAAAAGGAAAAACTGGTTTACAAATGGGTGGGGGAATGAAAGGAATGGGTCAGAGAAGGTAGTTAGTGCGGAGTATTAAGAGCTTTTAAAAAGGGGTTTTGGGAAAGTTCATGGAGGGGATGAAAGGTGGTGTGTAGTGTTAGGTACAGGAACTACCACGTGTAGGGCCCCGCGGGCCCTTGTACTTCCCTTTTTTCTTTTGTTTCTTTTTTCCCTCTCTCTCTCTCTCTCTCTAGATTAAAAGGGTGCGAGGGTGCACAGAGGTGTGAGGGTGGTGAGGGGATACACAGACAGTAAGCTGATGATGTGGATGGAGACATGGGTCGTGCAGCCAGCATGTCTTGTTTGCCAGGGGAAATTACTCGAGATTTCCCGCACCAGAGTTTGGGAGGAGTGCTTTTAACGTAGCTTGTATGACAGAAGTGACCGTTAGTTGTGCTGCTATCACGAGAGATTAATGTTGGCTGCGGGTCAAGAAGGCAAACATCCACAGCTCCTGGTGCTGATGGCATTTAGTATGAAATCTGAATTGTTTGGCGAGGTATGGAGAAGGGGACCATGTGTAGATTTATTTAATATGAGTTTCCAGCTTCTTAGGGAGACTACCAAGAAATGGGAAGGAAGTGTGGTTAGTCGGTTCCTAAAGCAGCGGAGGCCCACAGGCCTGTGTCCCCCTAAACACTCATGCATGTGTCAGATGATGGAGAGAATTAATTTTGAATAGGGGTATATATATCTGACGCTCGGTGATAATATTTCCTCAGTTAATTGCTAGGTTTTGTTAAAGGTAACAGCTAAATCTGATGGTGCTCATTGCTTGTCCCCTCGAATCAGATGATTACTGAAGGTTTTTGTGGACTACACGTGTGCCTTTACGCATAAGGCAAGATGGTCACATGATATATATGAGGTGGCTAATCTTGGTGTTTCTCGTTAGGAGCGGGATTGGAATCGTCACTCTCTTAGTGATATAGGATGCGACAGGTTTAGAGATGAAGGCAAATTTTCCTGTTGTTAGCCATTTTGAGCTGGGAAACTCCCCAAGAGAGGGGTTACTCCGTCCACACATATTCTAATGTTTAATAGAAGGTAGAAATAGGCGACCGATGTGTATCATTCTGGTGTTAAGCGCGCTTATAATTTAGCAGACGAATATGATATCCAGTCCTCTGGTGTGGCTCAGATGCATGGTTGGCTACTGAATCACGACATGTCAGCCGTAATTGCGTTTCACTAGGGCTGTAAGTTTAATGAGGTGAAGACAAAATATCACCAGGAGAAGCCACGCAGTAAATATATGACGACCATATGACATATAAATAAAATGGTAAGGTACTTGAACAGAGTAAAAGATTACAATGTACAGTTGCGGTATGGTATGAGGTTCTATTAAGACTGCAAAGAATACTGAATTGCGACCTAGTGAAGCCTTATGTCGGGCAGACTAGTTGCCACTGCGTGATTGTCCCACTCAGACGTATGGTGTTGGGGTTACCAAAGCCTACGTATGATGAGATATACAGTAATGTTCAGTACGATAATTGACTATGCCGAACATGCGACTTGTGTTGTTTTTGGGGATGACTCGGGTGAAAACAGAATTCGAACTGTTGCACAAAATGAGGCACATGAGTATCTATGTATGTCGAGTAGTACAACGAAAGCTATGATTGAAGGCAATGCACGCTTGGAATTGAATTAGACCCTAGTGTATTGTGACAGGATTCAGAACTCAATGTTAAAAGTGTTGTAAAATATGTGAGACACGAGTAGTATAGCATCGGATGTTGTGAGGAGATCTGCAATGAATTCAATCATGGGGGGCATACGCCGGGGGGCGCGTCGCCTCGCCCACCCTACGACGCCACTCCCGGGGGTCACCACGCGCGAGTTCCCATGCAGGCTCCTTTCCCATACCAAGCAGCTCTCGACAAAAACATCAACTTGCCCCAGCCACGAGCCTTGTGGGCGCCCCTTGGCCTCCTCCACGCCGGATTGTCTCTTACAGATACAACCCGATGGGAAGGATCGGTTTCAGGGTAGCGTGCCACATGCCCATATAGCCGAAGTTGGCGCTGACGGACTATGCAGGTAATAGGCCTCGATTCAGTCTCACGGTGCAATCGCTGATTGACACGTAATCATTCCAGCGATACCCATGATTCTGCGAGACACTTATTACCAAAGGCATTGATTCGTCTCTTCAAGTCACTATTAGTGTCCATGTCTCACAACCATAGAGTAATACAGGGATCACAAGCGACTTGAAGATCCGGATCTTTGTCCTCCTGCACAGGTACCGACAACCAAATACTCCCGCTGAGCGAGTCCATAAACACCGTGGGCTATGCCAATCCGCCGTAAGGCTTCTTGACGTGACCCGCCGTCATTATGGACTGCGCTACCAAGGTATGTAAACTTTCCAAGATCTCAATGTCCTCGCCACACGCATGAACAGACTGTACTGCTTCATCTCAGTAAGTCTCCAAACACCTGGACCTTGGTCTTGAGCCAGGAGACCTCAAGTCCCAAAGGCTTTGCCTCCTCGTGCAGCGCCTCGAGAACCATCACCAGGACCTCCAGCGACTCAGCAAAGATTACTGCATCATCGGCAAAAACAAGATCAGTGATCTTGGTGTTGCCGACGGATGCTCCACATCACTTTGATCTAACAACCTTGTCCAATACCCAGTCCATACACGCGTTGAAAAGTGATGGGGCAAGGACGCACCCTTGCCTCACTCCTGTATTCACAGGAAAGAAGCTGGATACACCTGCCCCACACTTCACAGCACTCTCAGTCCCAGAATACAGACCAGTTATCAAACCAATAGTCCTTGCAGGAATCCCTCGAAGTCCAGAAGATCCCAGAGTGACTCACGATGCACTGAGTCAAACGCCTTCTTGAGATCAACATAGGCTGCAAGCATCCCCTGTCGAAACTCACGTCGGCGTTCCACCAGGACACGAAACGCTAGGATACGGTCCGTTGTTGACTTACCAGGCGTGAACCCAGACTGCTGAGGTCTCTGATGTTTCACCAGATGACTGCGAATTCGTGTCAGCAATAGATGGGCAAGCACCTTGCCTGGTACGCTGAGCAGTGTAATACCGCGGTAATTGTTGCAGTCCTGACGGTCCCCTTTCCCTTTCCAGATAGGACGACCAGCCCCTTTTCCAGTCAAGAGGAATGGTACCTGATTGCCACACGGCCAGTCAGGACAGCATGCAACCCGCGATCATGGCCTCACCCCAGCTTTGAGGAGCTCCGCACTGATATTACAAACACCAGCTGCCTTTCCACCCTTCAACTTTGCTACAGCCTCTCTGACTCGTCAAGAGAGGGTGCGGTTTCGTCAATGGGAGGATCGGCATCCACTGCCTGTAACCCAGTGGTGTGAAGCTGCTCAGTTGGAGGGTCCACCGTGAACAACTGCCCAAAGTACTCAGCCCAACGAGCCATCTGCCCATCCATGTCCGACACGAGGCGCCCATCTGCTGTTCGAATAGCACTCGCCCGAGAAGGAGACTTGGACTTCTTCAGGGCTCGGTAGGCGGGTCGGAGGTCATTAGCGTTCAAAATGACCCTCGACATCCTCAGCGAGACTCCTGACATACCTCTCCTTGTCTCTCCTCAGGAGGGTTCTAGTCCGGCGTGACAGAGCCCTGTGCTGGTCCCGTTTCCCAGCCAGCCTGGCAGCGCGACTCTCCTCGATTTTCTCCAGCGTCTCCGTCGAGACAAACCACGCCTTGACCTCGGGCGCTCCCCAATACACTCCTGGCAGCTGTAGAGTTTCACGTTTGAAGGTATCCCACAGTTCTACAGGATCCCGAGAGCACCGAGCACATCAAACCGATTTGAGACTGCCACCGCTACTCATGAGCACATGTCAAGTCCTTCAGTTTCTCAAGATGAAACACAGTATGGTTACCTCTTGAGATTCTTCTGGACTTGACATGAAGCTTAAGTGTAGCAACAACAAGTCTGTGATCTGTTCCAAAGAACTCAGCACTCTGGTAAACCCTGCAGTTCTGGAGGATCCTCCAACGAGTACTAACGAGGATGTGGTCGACCTCCTTAGCTACCCCTCCGGCATTACTATACCATGTCCAGCGGTGCAGCTCTGGTCTCTGATACCAAGAACCTGCAATTCTCAACCTTCTGGACCTTGCAAAGTTC
Organism: Chionoecetes opilio; assembly: GCA_016584305.1. NCBI lineage: Eukaryota > Metazoa > Arthropoda > Malacostraca > Decapoda > Majidae > Chionoecetes > Chionoecetes opilio. The sequence goes on from JACEEZ010025028.1 coordinate 45,732, forward strand.
AGAAGCAGAGAACTGTTGGTGTTTCTGGTACCGGAGCCATGGGGACCAACACATAACTCGTAGCCATCTCTCACAGTGCCAGTAGTAGCATTGAAGTCGCCCAAGACAATGAGTGTGTCCCGAGGAGGACACTGGTTTAATACAGAGTCGAGTTTGGTAGAACATCTCCTTCTCTTCCGTTTTTACGCATCTCGGTAGGAGCGTACACTGCAACAAGAGACATGAAACCCAGAGTGTGTTTCATCCTCACCCGCATTATACGCTCATCAACCGGAGTAACCTCAACAACTGACGGCTGCAGTTTGCTGGAGATGCCTATAGCTACTCCCCGTACACGGTGACCATTGCTCATGACGGACAAGTAGTAGGTGTAACCCCCACTGCTAGTCTCGCCACTGCCAGGCCTCCTCGTCTCAGAGAGTCCCACTATATCCACCCTCAGCCTACTGAGCTCGCCCGATAGGAGAGGTAGTTGATGATCGTCTGGGAGGCTCAGAACGTTCTACGAGCCCACACGAAGAACCCTCCGCAAGTTGATCCCAGGAGTGATTCGACGGGCAGGCGCCGCCTCTGCACCGCCCGGCCACCCCATAAGAAAAGGTTGGGCTAGGGGGCCCTACCACTTGATTAGAGTGCGGGATTCCCGAGGGCTTTGCCCCGCACTCGTCATAGGCAGACCCCTCCCCTGCGTCGGCATAGAGGGGTTTGCATGGTCGGCCCCCCGGCAAAACCGGGTCGGGGCGCGATTACCGCGCCCCGGCCTCTACCTCTTACTATGTTTGTGGCTAGTTTAGTTTTTACAGGGAAGGGTTACAAACCCCCCCCCCCCCCCCAACCAATCTATGTCAGGGATGGCCTTACTGCTCACCGTGGCCAGGGACGCAGAACTGTAGGGATTAACCCCAGGCTGCTCACTATTTAACCCATAGCTGGGAATGTATTAGGAGGAGTAAATCAGCCTTTGTAAGGAATGTTAAGGAACACCTGGTTAAGTACAAGGTTGCACATTTGTGTTGTCCTTTACAGTTGAACACCAATCCCCTCCCTCCCTGGGAGGAGGCGAGAGCGGAGGTGGTAGTTGACCTTTATCTATGAAGAAAATACAGTTTATTCCGGCTATCTGAGGCTTGGTACTGCCATATGGTTGATTGTCTTCCCAAGGTAATGCTAACATGTTTTTGTGATGGTTCGGTGAGTGAAGATGGCGGGTGGTTGTGGTATACTGATGTGGGACTATGACGGATGTCAGAGAATGTGAGAGTACTGTAACTCTTCGATTGTCTGTGGTATTTCATCTACTCAGGCTGAATGTATGGTATTAGTTGCTCTTTGTCGTGTTGCAAGGACAGGCAAGTAAAGTGTATATATTTGTGGATAGTGGCGCATTACAGTTCTACTAATAGTTCTGGAGGCCTGTGTAGTAGAGATAGTGTCTTTATGTAAAACCCTTATGAAAAGCATTAAGGTCACGTTCCACTGGATACCCTCTCATGTTGGCATTCCCCAAAATGAAACGGCAGATGTTTTGGCCAAATGTGGAACTGAGAAGGATGATATTGATTTCATTTGTCACTTATCCATAAGGCAGATCCGAAGTATAGTTAGGCAGGAACAGTATTGTATTGCCAGAGATAGGATGATGAAGGAGCATGCCGATAGTGGTACATTTAGGCACTACGATAAGGTTAGTGATCATGTTGCTGTTACTTATGGTAAAAAGGGTACGCAAAGTGACGCTGTGAAAATGAGGATGAGGTTAGGATATAAATATTAGTGGCAGTACAAAGGAGTATCTACTGTAGAGGAGACACGGTGTAGGGTTTGTGGGGCTGAAAATGGTCACACTTTAGAGCATTATGTGCTGCGGTGTTCGTGTGTCAGTGGTAGGAACAATAACATTGATGATGTGACTGAACAGATCATATGGATGTTGCAGAATGGAGTAGTGGAAGAAATTTTAGGGAAATGTAAGGATTTTGCCCCGCCACGGTGATTGCGTGCGGGTTTGTTGCTTGTATGTTCCTGTACTTGTGTGCATTGTGGGTGTTGTTTCAGTGTAGTTTTCTTTGTCCCTTTTTCCGGGTTATTGGTTAATGTATGATTGTCTTTTGTATGTCGTTGTACTTTTGTGTTTTGTGGATGATGTTTCAGTGCAATATTCTTTGCTAATGTTGGCGGTTTTTTAATTTTTTAAATTTTTTATGTAGGTGTCTATTTTGTTTGTCAAGGTGTTTTGTAATTGTGGGAGATGTTTCATGAGATGTAATTTGTAATTGGGATGTGGTACTGGGTGTGATTAGAAATCTGTTTCATCCATTTGTCTTGTGTTGTTACATGCAATAAGTTATCAATATCTCTCTCTCTCTCTCTCTCTCTCTCTCTACTCGCTCTCTCTCTCTCTCTCTCCTCTCTCTCTCTCTTCTCTCTCTCTCTTCTCTCTCTCTCTCTCTCTCTCTCTCTCTCTCTCTCTCTCTCTCTCTCTCTCTCTCTCATTCTAGAAATGCAAGATTAAGAACATAAGAACATAAAGAAAAATGAAGGAAGCTACCAAGACGGTGGGGACCTACACGTGGGAGTTCATGTCACCTAACACTACCTACATCCACCTTTCATCCCCATCATGACCTATCCAGCTCCCCTTTGAAAGCTCCATAATGACTCCGCACTAACTATACCTGTCTTACTGAGACCTTCCAGTCATTCACCCACCCTATTTGGAACAGGTTTCCCTATTTCCTTTCTAAATCTACGCCTTCCAGCTTGAATCCGTACTTCTTGTTCTACCCTGGTTAAAAGCCGCAAGAACTTTTCCTACCTCTCCTTATTAAATCCCTTTATCCACTTAAAAACTTCTATCAGACGCCCCTTACTCTGCGTCTCTCGAGTGAGTGTAAATCTATAGTTTCAACTCTTCTCATAACTAAAGGTACGCCATCCTCTTTTTATTTTGTAAATTTATTATAGCTGGATCCTTTACTTCTACCTAGGACCTGGAAGCAGTGTTAGAATCCCATAGTAAAGGATTTTAATGGATTTATACGCCCGTGTGTAGGTGGTTAGCGCGCTTGGCTACGAATCCGAGGGCCCGGGTGTTCGAATCCCAGCCTGTGCAGAAGAGCCTTTAATAGAGCCTAATAGAATAATAGCGCCTTTGGGGGATAGTAATGGTAATCAGTAAGAAAGTTATAAAAGAAATTGAAATGATTGGAGAAGGAAAGAGTAAGTTTAGGCAATGTTATTTTGTTAGTATATTTCGAACTATGTTGTTTGTTACTTTCTTCCCCTAATTCTCACAAAATGATCAGAAAAGTATTAAGAAAAAATCAGAAGTGAAGCAGCTAAGAGTAGTTTAGTTTGTGTTAGTTTAGCTTAGGTTCATCTGTACTTGAGCTCCGATATTTTGTTTTCTTTCTTGCTTTCTCCCGCTAAATTCTTACAACAGTATATCGGCATCGGAACGAAAGTATAAAGATGATAAAGTTATATAGATAAGATTTAGTTTAGGGTCAGATAAGGTATTGTGTGACCTATTTCCTGGTTAGATTTCCGTGTGGACGTTCTTGTAGTAAGTCCACTAGTAACCCTGTCAGGCCCAGAAACGTAATTTCCATTGTAGATTTGGTTCCATTAGACCGATTGCAATGAACATAGCAATGTGTTTATAGATATAACTGTTAGTTATTCCTTGTCCACTAACTAATTTGGTATATTTAGTAAATTCGTAATGTTTATGCTCGACAACAGACGATTTTTATAGCAAAGGAAAGGGAAGCTGGCGTGAAAGGGGTTCCACTTAATGGCGCAACTAAAAAATGTCTGTGTCGAAGCCATAAAATAACGAAAAGTAAATGAATATAACCAATTAGCTAGGGTCAAGGATACAAAAAGGTCATACCTATAAAACATGCTTATATCCCCCCATTAAAAATCATTCTAATGGTGACCAAATTACAAGGAAAAAAGTACGTTCCTCTCTCTCTCTCTCTTCTCTCTCTCTACTCTCTCTCTCTCCTCTCTCTTCTCTCTCTCTCTCCTCTCTCTCTCGCTTACTCATATCGGAATGAATGAAGGCGGATATATATATATATATATCTCAGTACACTGCATTTCATTCTCTTCTCTTACCAAGGCTCCTCAAGTCAACTTTTAATGGTGCCGCTCTTCTCCTCTCTCCTTTTCCTATTTTCTTTCCTCACCTCTTTTTTATCTTCCTCCCATCCCTCCTTCCAGCCCTGGAAAAACACACACACACACACACACCACACACACACCACCACACACACACACACACACCCACACAAACACACACACACACCACACACACACCACACTATGTTTTTATCTCGAATCTTATCATATATATCTCTGCCTTAATTCAATTCGATAATAGAGAGAGAGAGAGAGAGAGAGAGAGAGAAGAGAGAGAGAGATCTAGAGAGAGAGAGAGAGAGAGAGAGAGAGAGAGAGAGGAGAGAGAGGAGAGAGAGGAGAAGGAGAGAGAGAGAGAGGACTGGAAGATGCACTTGGTCAATACACCGTACGGCAGCAGAGAGAAACAGGAAGAAACAACGTTGCGTGGAAAAGATAAAAAGTCAACTCCAAATTTTCTACTCCTACGCCAAGAAGAGATGACCAGCACAACATCGGTTGCCCTTACTGGAAAGAGAACGGGGAAACTTGAAGATGGCCCACAGGAACTGCAGAAATGCTACAGGAACTGAGATCAGCGAGTGTTCAGTAAAACCTGATTTATCAGAAACGGGTAACAGATCCTTGTACTTTCTTTAGCGAAAGGAAATGTGGTGACATTTTGTCAACGACATTTATGAAACCAGGGAAGGACTAATGCAAGCATAAGCAACATCGACCCGCAAGCAGCAGCAGGAACCAGATGGTACCTACTGGTTTCTGAAAAATTGTAGGGAACAAATGGCCAACACCCCTGAAGATACTGTGGATACATCCCTCCTCATGGCTCCATCCCATGAACTCAAGCTTGGGGACAATAACACCCAACATAAAGGAGGAAGCAAAAGACAGGCAAGCAGAGTACAGACCAGTGGTTCCTCAAATCACACGAACCAAGATCTGAAAGGATATGAGGGCCAAGATGGAAACCACCTGGAGGAAAGAGGGGGCCTTCAATGATGGACAACCATGCTTCAGAAGAGGCAGGTCTTGCCTATCAGAAGCTTCTACAACACTTGAAAAAGCTATAATTAGAAGCAACTCAGGATTGGAGATAAGATGATGTAGTCTAACTAGACTTTTGCCAAGGCTTTTGACAAGGGTAGATCATGGCATTCTCCTCCACAAAAACTCAACGAACCTTGGCATAAAAATGGACAGAGTAGGAGATGGATACCCACAGTGTTCTCACCAACAGGCACCAAGTTGTCACCATAAATGCGTAAACGTCATCACAGTGTCAGTTCATAAGTGGTGTTCCCCACCCCCCCAGGGGGGGGGGATCCGTGCTTGGCCCATTATTATTCTGATCATGATATCAGACATTGACACAGATCTCAGAGATTCCACGCACTCATTTGCTGACGACACCCGTATACGCATAAAATAAAAAGATCCCGGACACCGATCTACGGCAGTGGGACCTAAATACAATAATAGAGTGGGTCGAAACAAGGAAAAACATATGGAAGTAACGGAGAAAAAAATTTGAAGCTCTGAGATATGGCAGAAATACCTTTATAAGGACCACCACTCAATATATGTATCAACACCAAAACATACAAACAAAAGACTATTCACAACAAAGACATGGGAGTGTATATGAGCAGCTATGGAAACTTTCTCCTACACTACACCACCCATCACCCAGACAGCGCCGCAACAGCTAACAGGATGGGTCCTGAGAACATACGTACAAGGGAGGAATTCCTGCATTGCTGACGCTATGGAAGCCTTAATAAGATCAAGGCTAGAGTACTGCTGCCAACTGTGGTCACCTACAAAATAAGGACATCACCCTGCGGTGGGAAGCACCACAAAGGGACCTATACCACACGATATATGGTCTCAGCACCTCAACGACTGGGAGAGCTGCACAGACTGGGCCTCTACCCTTCTGCCAGCGCAGACGAGAGATGTACATCATAATCTTGTCTGGGAAAAATCCTGGAGGGTCTGGCTTCCCCCCCCAAAAAGTAGGTGGAGGAAAAACAAAAATCATAGAAGAGGCAGGCTGTGCTATGTATTAGAGTACTATTGCGCCTCCTCTAAAGGATACAAACCCTCATACAACACAGCTTCTCCCAACAATGGGTGTACGGCTCTTCAATGTGCCCCAAGACACATTCGGGGACAGAACGGGCGTCACACGGACACTTCAACACATCACCCTGACAAGTGGCTGGCTGACAATCCCAGACCAACCACCCACGCCAGGGCTACAGTAGCTCCCATGACAACACTTCGTACCTTCGTGGGTCTGGAGGCAAGGGAACAGGGAGGCTACATACTACATCGGAATGAGTGGAGGACCACCTCAAACTCCGCGATAACGGGCAAGAATTCTTCAAAGGTATCAAAGGTAAAGGTACATAGAATTAAATCTCCCTTTTTCTCCTCCCCTCCCTCCCCTCCCCTTCACCTCCCCTCCCCTCCCCTCCTATCCTCTCCTCTCCCCTCCCCTCCCCTCCTCCCCCTCCCCTCCCATCTCTCCCTTTCCTCCCTCCTCCCTCTCCTTCCTCTCCTCCCCTTACTCCTCCTCCTCTCCTTCTTCCTGTTCCTTCCTTCCTCCTCCTTCCTCTTCCTCGTCTTCTCATCTTCTCTTCCTGTCTCCTCATCCCTACATTCCTCCTTTTCTCCTCTCTTCCTCCCTTCTTCTCCTCCCCTTTCTCTTCTACCCTCTCTATTTTCCTCAATCCTAGAGTCTCCATTTTTGTAATACGCCATCTTTATTTCTTGCTTAAATTAATTGATTTAGTGATTAAGATGATCAAATATTTAGTAGATGATCACAGACCAGTGATTCCCAACCTTTACACCTTGGAGGAACCCCTGTAATAATTTTTCATATTCCCAAGGAACCCCTATATATAGTATACTAATATAAATTATAATATATATATATATATATATATATATATATATATAGATATATATATATATAATTTATAGATATATATACTATAAATATATGATATATATATATATATAATATTATATATATATATATAATATATTATATATATATATTTTATATAAATTTTTATATATATATATATATATATATAGTATATAATATAATTATATATATATATATATATAAAAAATTTAAGAAAAGTTTTTGAGCAATATAATTTATATGAAATACTACAATTAATCACATGTTATGAGAGTTCCACACTAATAAGCAATAATGTTATGACTTACCTTCAGTTGACACTTGGGCTTGTTTCTCTTTGCGTACCTGTGGAAATTCTGGCCGAATTTTGACAGACCACACCCGCAGTCTTCTTCGACAGGACAGAAGTACGATTCTTGATTTGCTTTTAATGACGGTCAGGCATGAAAAATCTTTGTTCGCAGAGGTAGAAGTTGAAAACTGGAGTAAAACAATCCAATGCTTTTAATGAGAGCACAGGGTACTCTTGCTTTGCTGAATCCAAAAACTTGTCAACGTGATACTTCATTTAAATTTCTTGTTCAAGGTTTCGACACACTGTAGTCTCACTCAGTTCCTTCCTCTTCTTGCAGACTAATAGGTTTCTGTACTTGGTGAGAACTCAGTGAGGGGTTTCTCACCCAGTCATACGCGCTGATGACAAAGGAGGGGAAGTACTTTGAAGGTTTTCTGACAGTGATCCCAAATTACTTGTTAATTAATGGAATGACATTTTCATATCAGTCTGAGTTTGAACTTGAAGTAGGAGTGGAAACATTTCGACGTTTCTCTTGAAAGGTTGCTTTTTCCAAACAGCAAGTCTTATTCTTAAATGCAAGAAGTTGTCTATGGAAGTCAGATGTTTTCAGAATGTTGTTCAAGGTTATTTAAATGTTGATAAAATATCTGACTAAAATATGCTATATCATTGTGTCAGTTTGTAGATTTCAAGACATTCACAGAACTGGAATTATATTTCTTTGAGAAAAGCAGCTAGTTCCTGTCGCAGCTCGATACCCTTGTCAAAACTTACCTCCCCCCCCCCCGTGAAAAAGCCATCGGAGCTCTGTGTGTGGAGAGCGTCACGTGATCTGTTTTGCATGTTTTCACACAAACCTTGCCAATATAGCGAGACCTCAGAGGCGCTGCTTTATAAAGTTGGACCATGTTACAGTTTATATCAAGGGACTTGTTTTAAATCATCCCCAATAGTTTTTGAAACCAGAACTTCTCGGGGGACAAGCAGTGAATGTTATGACTTCAGGGTTTTTTCTTCTCACGCGTGATACAAAGCCTTGTACTGAGCCATCATTGACGGGAGCACCATCAGTGCAGATTCCAACGCATCGGTTCCGATGACAAACCACAAGATGCAGGTAAGAAGACAAGATGTTGAAAATGTCGTGCCTCTTTGGTGTTTCTGGCAGTTCTTTACAGCAACAGCAAATATAATTTCCATTATTTCACCTTAATTTACAACGTAACAATGCCAGCAGTGAGCTTTAACAGTTATATCAGTTGGTTATCTACTTGGTCAGGAGCAACTTGATTTTTGCAGATTTCAGACAAAATACAGAAATATTGTTGGACAGGTCATCCACACGCTATAATTGTATTATCAGAAACAGGAACCTTGCTTCACGCACTTTCAGCTTGCTTCACCTAGCATTGTTCTCACAATTATTTTGCAAGCAGGCATTATTAGGCTTTCTGCAATGTCCTGTGACTTTTCATTCTTGGCAACTAGCTCAGCCACTAAATAGCTTGCTTCTTGGGCCTTATAATGATGGTTACTTCTTTCAAACACTTTTCTTTGTTTCTGCTGTTAATCCAAGGAGTCTTCGAAATAATCACAGGTTTTATCCTTGACAAGTGGCTGTGAAGTAGTAGTTAAGTGTCGCTTTAACTTGGCTGGGGCCATAGCTGTGTTAGCGAGCTTTTCCCACAAAACAATGCACAAAGGAACGTGGACAGTTTTCTTCTCCATCCATTGTAAAAGCCAATGGCCAGATAACAGTCATTGTTAAAGGCGATTTTTTGTAACATCACTCACTTTCCTTTACTCGTACTTGGCTGTGTGTGGATGTTGATTCTTCGTCACTGTCCTCCTCTCCACGGCACATGCTTTCTTTTCAAATAATTTGAACATGCTTCAGTCTTTAAATCCGAATCAAACTAATATTACTGTTGAAGATTAATTAACACCAACGTTTCAACTCGGTTGCGCCTGCTCAAAACTGACTGAGGAAGATGTTATGTGGAAGGCGGCTGGGGCTGTGACAAGTATGATACGCGTACGGGGTTGCGTCACTCTCTACTCCAAACCCCTGTGTCGCCAAAACTTGCGAGAGGAATGAATGCGTATTCCCACACCGGGGCAATAACACTATTTTTTTTTAATTCTATGCATATATTGCTCGCATTACATAGATACATTGTACTGACTGACACGTCCGAGTATGTTGGTGTCTGGAAAGTGTTTGTGACGTGTTGGTTGAGTAGGACTTAGGAAGATTATGAATTAAGATCATGTCATTTTGTAAATAGGCAATAATTATTTTACGGTTTATCGCGGAAACACTGGTGATGGTCGGTCGGAACCCAGGTCCGCGGAACCCCGGTTGGGAATCACTGCCTTAGAGATTTATATCTCTACTCTTAATGTGCTTTAAAACCCCACTTTTTAAGAAAAGAGAAGAAAGCAGCCCGTTTTTTAACAAATGAGGCGTAAGAATATAACTCTTGTATAAAAATACGTACGCAGGTTTGCAAAAGGGGGCACGGCATAATAACCCTTTTAGCCCGTTTTTGTTTTGTAAAAAACCCCGGATTTGCCTTAGTGAGGACGAGGGAAAAGAAGAATGAAGCAGCCCAATTTTTTATTTTTTCAGAGAATTGATGTTTTTAGCCCAATTTTCGAATTTCTGACCCAATTTTACCACATTTTAGCCCCAATTTCACATATTTATACCAATTCATAAATTTTTTAGACCAATTTATCAAATTATACCATTCATCAATTTAGACACAATTCATTTAATAATATACCAATCATTCATTTTTTAGACCAATTTCATAATATTTTAAACCCAATTCATATTTTAGACCAATTTCATCATATATTTCCAATTTCATCCATATTTAGACCAAATTTCATCAATATTAACCAATTTCATTATTTTAGCCAATTTTCATCATATTATTATACCAAATTCATCTATTTAGCCCAATTTTCATAAAAATATTTCCCAATTATATATTTAGACCAATATCTTATTATACCAATTTATATATTTTAGACAATTTATAAATTATATTATCCCAATTCACATTTTAAACAATATCTTTATATTATACCAATTTCATCATTTTTTTAGACAATTCATCATATACCAATACATATATTTAGCCCAAATTTTCATCATATATTATATTATACCAATTTAAATCATTTTTTAGACCAATTCATCATATATTATACCAATTTCACTATTTAGACCAATTTCATCATATTTGGGACCAATTTATCATATTTTTAGACCAATTCATCATATTTTAGACCAATTTCATCATATTTTAGACCAATTTCATCATATTTAGACCAATTTAATTTATATTTAGACAATTTAATTCATATATTATACAATTTCATCATTATTTTAGACCAATTCATCATATTTAACAATTTCATCATATTTTAGACCTATTTCATCATAGTTAACCAATTTCATCATATTTAGACCAATTTCATCATATTTTAGACCGAAATAGACAAAACTACTCACATACCAAGTACCCATAGTGGAAAAAAAAAGTCCAGTTACCAAACCCAAAAGCAAACCTTTAGCGTGTTGTTTTTGTTAGCCTTTCAGGGTGAAAGGGTTTTGTAGAGACGTGAGTCGCAATGGGGCAGCGCCCTGTGCATTCGGGAAAGCGGTTCGAGTCCGCTATTTCGTGCTGACGTCGGCGCTTTTTATAGTCAATAACCTTGTAGTTGGTACTTACAAAGTGTCTAGATAGGATGAAAATTTTTTAAACTTTTCGTTTTGTTAGCCTTTGACTTTTCCTTTGTGGGAACGATGGCAAAATATAGAATTAAACAAACCCTTTTATCATTTTCTAGGTAATTGGTCGTATTTTTTGACCCAAATTTGGGTAGTCTAGACCAATTTTTCCATTTTTTACCAATTCATTTTATTTCAGACAATTTCCATTTAATTAATTTTTGAAAATTTTGTTATTTTAGACCCAATAAATTTTATTTTTGATTAATTTTAGATATTTAGACAAATTCAGGATTTTTTTAGACCAATTTTCTTACTAATTTAATTTGGGGGGGCAAGGCACGGGCGGGGGCGCGTGGGGCCCCCCCAGGGCGCACTCTTGCCCCTCGGATGTGTGTTCGGGGCATTGATGGAGAGAAGGGGGGGGAATGAGGGAAGGGGAGAGAAGAGGGGGAGGGTAAGGAGGGGTTTATAGGGTAGTAAACATGGGGAAAGATAAATTTATAGGGGGAGGAAGAGGAGGAGGAGGAGGAAAAAGGGAGAGAAAGAGAAGGGAGGGGGAAAAATTATAAGAGAAAATGGAAGGTTTAAAAGGGGAGTGTAGTAGTGTAGTATGTAGTGTAGTAGTTTGTAGTAGTAGTAGTAGTAGTATAGTGTAGAGTAGTGATTTGTTATATTAGATGCCCTAGTAGAAAGGGGAAGGGGAAAAAGGAGAAGGGAAAGGGAAAGGGAAGGGAAAAAATAGAGGAAAGGGAAAGGAAGGAAGAAAAGAGGAGGAAGTGATGAGAGAGAATAGGATTGTGAAATATTTTTAGGCAGGGAGGAGGCAGGGAGGCAGGCACAGGAGGGGCAGGGAGGCAGGCAGGAGGCAGGGAGGAGGAGGAGGCAGGAGGCAGGCAGGCAGGCAGGAGGCAGGCAGGCAGGCAGGAGGCAGGCAGCAGACAGGCAGGCAGGCAGGCAGATAGTATCTCTCTCCTCTCTCTCTCTCTCTTCTCTCTCTCTCCTCTCTCCTCTCTCCTCTCTCTTCTCTTCTCTCTCCTCTCTTCTCTCTCTCTCTCCTCTCTTCTTCATTTTTAGAAATTAAGATATAATTCATTTACAAAACAATAGCAACAGGGGGGGGGGCACTCAGTAGAGCGCATACCCCTGCCCCAAATTTCACAATTATATATAAATATAATATATATATATATATATATATATATATATATATATTATGTGTTGCATTTGCACTCGTATGAGCGCATACCTCCCGGCCCAAATTTATCAATGGTTGCCATGGAACAGTTTTCAAAATTTTATCCAAAAATTTAAAAAAGTTCTTCCTTTTACCAAATAGACTTGGTATACCCAGTTGGGCCAAATTTTCGTAAATTGTCGAGAAATCCTGCCTAACGACAGACAGAAGACAGACGACAGATCGGGGGTGAAAACATAACCCCAACTTCGTTGGGGGGGTAATAACAGGAAAAAACAAAATAAAGCAGTCAAAACACAAATATAGGATAATATAACGGAGGAAATTTTTTAAAAGTTTATTTAAAACCCTTTTACACCCAGATTTTTTCTTTTTATAAAAAAAAAAGTATGTTTTCGAGCCATAAAATCACTAAAATTAACTTATTATACCACAGTATGTTAGTGGACAAGGATACTAAACAGGTCATAGCTTTAAAATATTGCTTACAGTCACTAAAAATCGTCTAATGGTACACAAATTACTATGGAAATTACGTTCTGGGCCTCAAGGGGTTAATGCATTCTTACGTGTTTAAAGTAGTCGTCCAGACCCATTTTTTTTTTGCCGAATTATGTTGAATGTACATTCAAAACACCTAATCCACAAAAATAATTGATTTCCAGGCCTTATTTCCGTAAAAACACGACTTTTGTAAAAAGCGCGCGAAAAAAAAAACTTCCCTCCAACAGGGCTACGACTGTTATTGATGACGTCAGAACAGGGACGGCCCGCAGACACTCTGTACTGACACCTGTCGGCAAATGTTATGATGAGCGATTGTACTTCGGTGTCAGACAGTGAATCTGTCGCTGTGACAGATTTAGAGTACGATGCTCAATCTGACACCGAAGAAATGACGCTGGTCGCGTATACTATGAGGAAAACGAACCTCAGATTGTCATGGGATCCTATATGTTTGAGCCCGAGTACGAGGTGGATTAACAGGTGTCTCTTTATCTTTCTTTATCTGTCTCTTTATCTTGGCATGAGGTATGAGATGTGCACTCGCGCGTATGTCCCCCGGTGAAATTATGAATTATTTAATCATAATTTCTACTAGTTATGGACAATTACAGTATCTTATAAGTTTTAACTACACAATCGATATTAATAAACGGCTGTTATTTACCAAATAAGCAGTACATGAGAACAGCAGGGCTGTCATAAGCAATACTGTAAAGGGCTACTTGGCATTATGTCGGCGAGGAAGAGGCAAGGTGGGTAGGGATGGGTGCCGTGCGAGGCTACATCAGCTGTGTCCCTCCTTCTCCCGCCCAGATTAGCGACAGTGTTTAGTTTGAGAGAGTTAAAATCATGACTTATTTAGTATCAATTTGAGAGAAATAAGCTGTAGAGTGTTTGTACGCTTACGGTAATGTGGAGTATTATTCTGGATATGGGGTTCTGGATATGGGGATTATTTACGGATCGAGGTCATCTCTGAAATTATGGACATTAGTTTAATTATGATTGTTACAAATTAGGGAGCATTACAGTATCTTATAACGAGACAAAGATTCATTAAATTTACTGATAAGCATTACATGAAGACAGCATAGCTGAAATTTGACACACTAATACTGTAAAATGCTACGTGGCAACGTCTACAGCTGAATGTCAGTAATCTCCCGCAGCTCGATCTACTTACTCTTACGTACTGTCTCTTGTCATCATGACTTACCTTAATGTTGTGATGATCACAGCAAGTGTTCAAAGTGGCCACCATCAGCTTCAATACACAGTTGCGCTCGCTGAAGTATGGAATGAACACTTTTTCTTAGAATTTCTGGCTTGTTCTTGATGTGCTGTGAGCTGCCATTATTCTCTCCAGAAGTTCTTGCTTGTTGTCACTTTTCTTATTGTATACATGTGATTTCATGTCTCCCCAGAGATAAAATCCAGTGGTGTTAGGCTGGTGATCTGGCAGGCCATGGTGTGGTCCTCCCCGGCCTATCCACCGTCCAGGAAATGTTTGGTCAAGATGCTGCCTCACTTGCTTACTGAAGTGTGGTGGTGCCCCGTCATGCTGAAATACTAGTCGGCGCCGTGTGCCCAGGGGAACATCTAGGAGTGAGGGAGGTGATCTATCAAAAAGTTAGCATAATATCCACCGTTAATGCGATCTTGAAAGATGTGTGGGCCAATCAAGTGCTCACCAATCATGCCACACCAGACATTAATAGAAAATCTTTGCTGGAAATTACTTTCTTCATCTGTGTGGATTCTCCTTTGATCACCATGTCCATTATGAGCATTATGCATTCCGGCACGGGTAATGTGGCCTCATCGGTGAACAAAATATATTTCCACAGCTGGGAATTTGCTTGTAGCGATTTACAAAACTCCAATCGCCTCACTGAATCTCCATCCTGAAGATGTTGAACCTTGTGCAGATGATATGGATGAAGACCTTCTTTTCTCAGCACCCTCCATGCTTTCATGTGAGAAACTCCAGTCGGAGGGAAATTCTTCTTGTGCTTATGTCTGGGCTGTTTTCCGCTGCATGAAGAATCTGCCTCACCTTTCCATGTTCCCCTATCCTTTCAGCTGTGCACCCATTCCAGGGAAAGATCCTTTGTCACGAAGGTGTTGAAATACCCTGTAAAATGTTCGAACATTGGGACATTTTCTGTTAGGGTATCTCTTCTGTATTCCTGTACGGCATCATTTGCACTTCCATTGCAGAACCCGTAGATAAACACACCATATCCGCATACTCCACGTTACTGTAGGAGTACGGCATTGTCCGCAGAGTTCACTCTCTCAAACTAAACACTGACACTGCCCCTGGGCGGGAGAAGGAGGGACACAGCTGATGTAGCCTCGCACGGCACCCATCCCTACCCACCTTGCCTCTTCCTCGCCGACATAATGTCAAGTAGCCCTTTACATTATTGCTTATGACAGCCCTGCTGTTCTCATGTACTGCTTATTGGTAAATAACAGCCGTTTATTAATATCGATTGTGTAGTTAAAACTTATAAGATACTGTATTGTCCATAACTAGTAGAAATTATGATAGATAATTCATAATTTCACCGGGGGGCATACGCGCGAGTGCCATCTCATACCTCCTGCCTCCCGCTAGCCGTGAGTTACATGACGGCCGCGGTAATTCTTTCTCACTCCATGTCACGTAAAGGAAGCTACAGAAAGCATATGGGTATAGAGCATTTTGTTCTTAGAATAATTCGGTTCTATCTCCTGTATCAACATTTGCATAAAACTCGTGTTACACCCTGTATTTATCTCTGTGTTTACGTCTCTCTCTGATCAGCGCGGGAAGATGAGCCTCCTGATGCTACGTCACCGAGCCTGAGCTGAGCGTCTGCAAACCTTGAGAGCGTTTTGAAAACTCGGGGAAATTTTGCAGTTTTTGATTGCGGATTTTTAAAAAAAGGGCGACTGGATAAAAAAAAGTGGGGCGTATTTTTGGATATACTCTTTAAAGGGGCTTGCTTTGATTGCTTAAACAGGAAGGAGGGAAATGGTTTTAAACGTTTATTTTAAAGGCTTTTAAACAAATTTAAAAAGACTTTTTCTATCCCTTTTGGGGTTTTTGTTACACACACCCCCACACAACCCCACACACACCCCCACACACACAACAACACACACCCCCACAACCCATGCATGCAGGTTAATTGGCTTTCGAGAGAAAAAAGAGAGAGAGAGAGAGAGAGGAGAGAGGAGAGAGAGAGAGAGAGAGAGAGGGGAGAAAGAGAGAGAGAGAGGGAGAGAAAAGAGGGAGAGAGGGGAAGAGAGAGAAGAGTAGTGTATACAGGAAATGGTGTTTGAAAGGGGGGAGAGTAGCGTTTTTCCCCCGCTATTTTGGAAACAGGCTCTCACCTAAGGCTCAAAACCCTTTATATTTTAACCATAAAAACACTCGCCCCTCGTCTGTAAGACCCCACCCTTCGTGACATCACGGAGTAAGGGCCCTGGGCCATAAACCCCTCGTCTCCCCCTTTCTACTAAACCTACCCACATTAGTTTAGCATTAAAAGGTCCCCTTAAACATTATAAAAACAATGTATCTATGTCTAAAATAAGGAAAGAGGAGGGGAAAGGAAAAAGGGGGAAAGAGGTTGTGTGTGGGGTTTGGGAAGTAGCGTCGAGGGGTAGCGGGAGTTGCCATTTTAAAACTAATTCAAGAACGGTGACCCCCATGCCCCCCCCCCGAGGGGGAAATTTGTCGGGTTTAATGGCTCCTCTTGATTGGGTGTTGCCGTTCTGTGCGTAAATGGAGGGTTTGCCGTAAAAAATGTACACAAAAACCTTCCTCACCCCTGTGGCCCCCTTTCCCCCCACTCCCAGAAAACGGTCTGATCCCCCCGGGCTCCCACACCCCTTTTTTTAATCCCTTAAATTTTTCCTTGACAACCCCACAACCACACACACCCCAACAACCAAAATACCACAACACACCACACACACACCCCAAACACACACACAGCCCGACACACAAACCACCCCAAACCAACCACACAAAACACACGTACGCGCAAAAAAAAAGTGATAGAAAAAACCCAAAAAAATAAAAAATTCTATTTCCCTTAATGACCTGCTTCCTATTTATTAGTCTTTTTTTAAAGTTTATGATGTTTTATGACTCGGGAAGAGGGGAAGGGGGAACATCATTGAATCTTTGTTGTATTTTTTTTCTCTCTCTCTCTCTTCTCTCTCTCTCTCCCCTCTCTCCCCCCTCTCTCTCTCTCTCTCTCTTCTCTCTCTCCTTCTCTCTCTCTCTCTCTCTCTCTCCCTGGGGCCCTGCCATATCGCCCCAAGGGGGGGCCCCGGGTGGGGAAACCCGGAGGCGTGAGGCCCTTTAGCGGGGGGGGACGGGTCGGGTTTAAAGGGGTTTTGCTTGTTTCACCTCAAAAAGGTGACACCCGCCCTCAGATGACCTCTTCCCTCCTCCCTCCTCAAAATTTACAAATCTTTATTTTTCCTTTTCAATATCTCGTTTTTATGAAGGTTTTGGTTTATTTTTGTGTCCATTTTAAAACACATTTACAAACGATGGTAAATCGGGGCTTTCATGCACTCAAAGCAAAAAATATGGTGTTTTTTTTTAAAGAAACAACGAAGGCCCTGAAAGAATCCCCTTTTTTCCAAAAAATTTTTTAAACCAATAAGGGGACCACAGCGAAGCGGCCTGAAAAGCTCCACCTGGGGGGAGGGGCAGTGGCTCTAGCGTTCTTAAATTTGAACTCGGTTTTAAGAACGTTAAGGGCCCCATGCTCCTCCCCGAGGGGGGGGCTTGTCAGCCCTGGTTCCCTCTTTATTGGGCCCATGGGGTTTTTGGGGGGGGGTGATTGGGAAAGGTTTTCCGTCAAAAAAGGGACACTAAGTAAAAACTTCCCCACCCCCCGACTCCCCGGGCAACGGGCCCTTCCCCCAGGGTCCCCTCCCCTTTTTTAACCCCTTTTTGTCCCTTTACTCCGTCAAACTCGCACACACACAACCCACCGCGCGCGGTACGGGTACAACAAAAAAAATAAACAGAAAAAACAATGAATCGTCTTTTCTCTATAAAGACCTCGCTCCCCTTTAAAATTCGTCATCTTTAAAAACTAAGATGCAATTTTTTGAAAATTTATAGGAGGGGGAAGAAGAAATATCACTGAAATTTTTTGTATTTGTATATATTTATTTTTAAACTTTCCTCTTGAGTATCTGTATTTTTTTTTTTATATGTTTTTTGTTTTTCGTAATCCCCCCTAAGACGGATGATTATTCTCTCTATTTTTCCCCCACCCTTTTAAAAATTTACGCCCTTGATTTTTCTATATCGCTCTCCTGCTCTCCTCTCTTCTTTAATATATCTTTTCCGCATATCTCTCTCTCCTGCAATATATCCCTTCCTGCAAATTTTTCCCTGCATATTTTCTCTTCCCGGGAAACTCTCCTTTCCCGCATTCTCTCTCTCCTTCCGCATAGATCTCTCTTTTCCGGGAATCTCTCTCTCTCCGGATATTTCTCTCCTTCCTGCATAGATCCCTCTCCTTCCTGCATAGATTTTCTCTTCTCCGGCCCTATCTCTCTCTCTTTCCCGGGATATCTCTCTCTCCGGATATATCTCCCGATTTTTTCCCCCGGGACCTGCTATAAACGTTTTTAAAGGGGAAGGCCCGGGGGAGGGAGCCCAGGCGTGCGGTCATTAAGGGTTGCGGAAACCCGTAAAGGGTTTTGGGTTTTTTCTTGGGTTTTACCTCTAAAAAGGGGACAGCGCCCCCCAGATGAAATCTCTTCACCTATTCCCTCACTCAGGGAATTTTTTTCAAAACCCTTTTTATTTTCCCCTTAATAAACTCGTCTTCATGAAGATTTTTGGTTTCTTTAATGTTTCCCTTGATAACACATTTTCTAACGAAAGGGGAAAAATTTGGGGCTTTCATGCACTCAAAAACAAATATTTGGGTGTGGTTAAAAACAACGAAGGACTGTAGGATACCCTCTTTCCACTGAATTCCGTCAACCAAAAAGAGGCCACCCGAAAACTTTGGGCCCGACAAGGGTCTTTCCCCGGGGGAAGGGGAATTTGGCTCTAAAAGTTCTTGAACCCCGAACGCTTTATAGAGATAGATGATAGATAGATATTTTTTTGTCCACAACACTAGATAGATAAAATAGATAATAGAAAATAAATTTTTTTGTTTAAAAACACTTCATATAGATGATAGATACCCCAGTCGGAGTCAAAGGGGGCCTTTTTAAAAAGGGGTTGGATAGGTTCATGGATGGGGATTTAAAGGGGGGTGGTAGTGTTAATTTAAAAGGAACTACCACCGTGTAGGTCTCGCGGGCCCCTTTTAGCTTCTTTTATTTTTGCTTAATTTTTGAGGGAAGGGGGGAAATTTTAAAATAATCGTCCCCGCCATTTCATCATTTCCCGGGTTTAATGCAATCAAAAACATAGCCCAAAAAGAGTATTCAACAAAAACTCGTCACTTTTTGTATCCAAACCGCCGTTTTTAAATAATCCGCATTAAAAAAACTGCAAATTTCCCCCCTTTTTCAAAAAAACACTCAAGATTTGCAGGGCGCTAGGTCAGGGTCCGTGAAGGGAGCATCAGGGAGGATCCTTTTTCCCCCGCTTGATCAGAGGCACGTAAACCAGAGATAAATATAATAAATATTTAAGTAAATTGGGTATTTTTGAAAAGATTTTTTTTTCTTTGTGCCACATGAAAGCATCCCTTTTTTGGGGGCAGCAGGGTTCCTTCCCAAACCACACTCCGCACAAACCCACACCCTTCCCACAACAAGCCCGCACCCCACGCCCCCTTCCCACACCCACGCTTGCATACACGCCTCCTTCCCACACACACGCCTGCACACACCGCCTCCGTCCCACACACACGCCTGCACACCGACACCCTTCCCACACTCACGCCTGCACACACGCCTCCGTCCCACACACACGCCTGCACACCGACACCCTTCCCACACTCGCCTGCACACACGCCTCCTTCCCCCACACACGCCTGCACACACGCTTTCTTCCTACACACACGCCTGCACACCGACACCCTTCCCACACACACGCCTGCACACACGCCTCCTTCCCACACACACGCTTGCATACACGCCTCCTTCCCACACATACGCCTGCACACACGCCTCCTTCCCACACACACGCCTGCAGACACGCTTCCTTCCCACACACACGCCTGCACACCGACACCCTTCCCACACAGACGCCTGCACACACACAACGCCTGCACACACGCCTCCTTCCCACACACACGCCTGCACACACGCCTCCTTCCCACACACACGCTTCCTTCCCACACACACGCCTGCACACCGACACCCTTCCCACACACACGCCTGCACACACGCCTCCTTTCCACACACACGTCTGCACACCGACACCCTTCTTACACACACGCCTGCATACACACCTCCTTCCCACACACACGCCCTCCACACACGTGTGTGTATGTGTGTGTGTGTGCAGGAAGGGTGTTGGTGCGCAGGCGTGTGTGGTGGGAAGGAGGCGTGTGTGCAGGCGTGTGTGTGGGAAAGTGTCGGTCACAGCGACAGATTCACTGTCTGACACCGAAGTACAATCGCTCATCATAACATTTGCCGACAGGTGTCAGACAGAGTGTCTGCGGGCGTCCCTGTTCTGACGTCATCAATAACAGTCGTAGCCCTGTTGGAGGGAAGATTTTTTTTTTCGCGCGCTTTTTACAAAAGTCGTGTTTTTACGGAAATAAGGCCTGGAAATCAATTATTTTTGGTGGATTAGGTGTTTTGAATGTACATTCAACATAATTAGGCAAAAAAAAAAATGGGTCTGGACGATTACTTTAAGGGAATGTGGATGGGGTGGAGGAGTAGAGTGGAAGGGAGGTGGTAGAATGTACGGGAATTCGGAAAGGTGGATGGAGGAGGAGGAGGATGGGGTGGAGGAGGAGGAGAAGAAGGAGGAAGAAGAAGAGTTAAATGATAAGGAGGAGGAGGAGGAAGAGTAGGAGGATATACACGTAGGAAAATTGGATGGAGAGGAAGAAGAAGAAGGAGGAGGAAGAGTAGAAGAAGAGTTGAATAATAAGGAGGAGGAGGAGGAGGAGGAGGAGGAGAGAAACATAGGTGGATAAATAAGAAGAGGAACACTAAATTACTGCTATATATTAATGTGAAGTAATGATTGAACGTGGCAAATGGCAATACCCGGCAAGTCGTCATGTATGGCAACACAACCACCATGGCCATAACTACCACCATCACCACCGCCTCCTCCCTCCCTCCCACCCTCTCATTACTCGATGTTTTCTCCCCTGCCTGGCTCTCGCAATGGCCTCAGTCGTTACAGCGGACAAAAACACCTTACCAATTGCAGCTCCTACGTTTTATTCAGCTAATGGTAACCTTGGAAACCTGTATAGGGGTCAGGAAAACACACTTGTCTCGCCTTCCTCCCCTCCCATCCTCTCATCCCCTTCCTTGCTCTCTTGTCTTTTCCCGGCGCGCGCACAAGCTTCAGTGCTTTGAATATAATAGGCCGCTCGACTCACCAACACGAGACTTTAGCTATTTCCACCCATATTTCTACAATAAGGGGGGCTAAAACGGGGGTATAGTGGGGAAAATGGGTGCCCCTTTACCAAAAAGGGTTTGGAAAAATCTGGTAAAACCCCTGTAAACTCGAGAAATGACGAGTGTGTGAGTGTTTTAAACTTTTTTCAGATTTGGTGGTTAGAAGCCTTTGATTTCATTTCGGATTCCCCCCTGGCCAATCACAGGGGGGGGGGAGAGGGGGGTTTATCCCTTAGCGTCTTCTAACTCACAGTGAGGGGGAACGGGGGTGAGGCAGGTTGTACTCGCGGGGTCGGGTAAGTATAGGGGAACTGTGCATTTTTTAAGAAAATTTTACATTAGGGGGAAACCTGAAATAGTGCAGAAATATAGCAAAACCCGGAAAAGTCATCTATTTTAGTCTCGTATAGCAAAAAAACATAATCTATTAGTGTTAGCATTTTAACTTGGGAAGGAGGGCGGGTGAGTGGTATATAACCTCCATCAAAAAAAGGAAACAAAATTTAAAGGAAAGGAAAAAAACTAGCAGTGGTCTAAAGAAATGACCGGCAGTCCTCGTTCATTTTTACCTGGGGTTTTAAAAAAAAGTGGTGCAAGGCAAGGGAGGAAGGCCAATCTCCCCTTTGGCCTTGGTGTGTAGTAAAAAGGAAATACTTCAGGGGAAAGTCTTGTGTGCGGGGGGGACTTTTGGTGGGTTTTTGTGGTGTTTTGCTGAGAGCTTGTGAGAGTAGGCCCCCCCCGCCGCCACCCCCCGCTCCCCCCAAACCCCCTTGTCCCCCCATTTCACCCCCCTCCCGCCCCCCCCCCTCTCCAGTGTGTGTGGTGAGGGGGGGTGGGGGGAAGGCATTTTCCTGATCCCAGGGGGGGGGGGGGCACTTTATCGCTGTCTTTGACTTCCCTCACTAGGAAAAATCCTGCTGGGTGTTTTTTGTGGTTATGATGTGAATATAATTGTAATAAAATTTAGTCAAAAGGGGGAAAGGAAAGGAGGCGTGACAAGACATACTTATTGCAAAACCCTTTCCTTCTTCCCTACTTTTGTTTACTTCTCCTTCCCCCTTCCCTTTTTTTTAAATTTCCTTCCTTTCCTTCTCCGTTTTATTTCCTTCTGTCTTTCTTTCCCCTTTTCTTAAATCTTCCTTTTCGTTCCCTTTCTTCCCTTACAATGCCTTTTTTTCCCTTTTACTTCCCCTCCCTTCTAAAACCTCCCCCATTTTCCGCTTGACCCCCTTTCCCTTTCCCCACCATTTTCCCGTTCAACACCCCCAACAATATCCTTGCCACACACACACCCCCCCCACCCCCCCCTCTCCATCCCCTTTCCCTTTACCCCACCACCCCCCTCCCCTTCCCTCTCATCCCCCTTTCCCCTCTCCTTCCCCCTTTTTCCCCCCCTTTCCCCATCAAACCTTAACCCACACAAAACCAAAACCACACACACAACATATTTACTATATATTTCTTTTAACGTTTTTTTTTCGTATAATATGACTCCTAATTATCAAATTGCGGGGTTTCTTCCAAGTCCCGGTCGCAAACCCTTTACTGGGTCGAAAGCTTTTGCTCAGGGGGTTTTCCCCCACGTCGAAAATTATATAAAAAATTATTTGCCCTTTTTTAAATTTAAGAGAGAGAAAAGAGAGAGAAGAGAGAGAGAGAGGGGAGAGAGGAAAAGAATGCCGATGGGAGAAGGCAGGACTTGTACGCATAATTTTCACTTGCCAATC
This sequence comes from Chionoecetes opilio, assembly GCA_016584305.1. Taxonomy (NCBI): domain Eukaryota; kingdom Metazoa; phylum Arthropoda; class Malacostraca; order Decapoda; family Majidae; genus Chionoecetes; species Chionoecetes opilio. The sequence goes on from JACEEZ010025028.1 coordinate 68,880, forward strand.
AATACTAAATTTTTTTCTACTTACGTAGCTTTCAATTTAAAAACAGTACTTTTTAAATATTTTTTTAAAAACTTTTTAAAAAAAAAATTTACCCTTTAAAACACTCAAACATATGCAAACATTTTGAAACCATAGATGCACTAATTTTCGGATGACCCGTGAAACCCCTTTTTAAATGTTATTTTTTAATTAAAGGTAAAGGGGGGAAAACCCCTCCCCCCCTAAAAGGGGGCAGGGCCCTGCCCTGAGGGGTGATGGCCTGTAGGGGTGTGGCCTTAGGGGGGGGATGGCCTTAGGGGTTATGGCCATGTAGGGGTGATGGCCTGTAGGGGGTGATGGCCAGTGACGGCCCTTTACAGGCAGGACACTTGCGTTTTCTGGCCAGAGGTTTTCACATCAATAAGGGGGGTAT
>JACEEZ010025028.1:74291-122313 GCA_016584305.1 Chionoecetes opilio
GAGTGGCGTCGTAGGATGGGCGAGGCGACGCGCCCCCCGGCGTATGCCCCAAATGATTGATGATTGATTCTTCATTTAAATCAATGCTCTTCAACCTTTTTTGATGTCGTCAAGTCGTGATTCCGTAAAAGCTGTCCACCTCAATTTTTTTCAAATCTCTAAAGTCTCACGGCTCTTGACATTGTAAATCTACGTATATCATTCTACAAAATATATAGGTAGGAAAAGGCAGTTTCACTTATCTTAAATTTACAGTTTACCTATTTTTCTGTATAGTAACACATGCAGTCTAAAACTATAAATATACAAGACAAAAATAAACATACCCTAGGAATTCCGGAGCAAATGCATTTTCTTCATGAAACGAAAGTAAAATCGCACCTAATATTCGTTAGTATATTTAGTAATCCAGAAAACAAAGCCTTTTCCTTCAAGTTAAAAAAATCAGTGGCCTGGCTGCTGTTGCAATTTGTCTGCTATCAGCTTAAATCGAGACATCAGGGTTGAATAGCACTGATTTAAATCCTTCTATAATTATTACCCACTATTATTATTGCTATCATGATGTGTTGTAGTTGTAGTTAGCGTGTCGTTGCAGGTGACGTGGGTGCTGCCAGATGCCACAAAGGTGAAGTTCAGGGACTGACCCACGGGTTTGGTTATAACATGTTTATGCATTATCCTCCGGTATCTTTATTATATCTATGAATACCTATTTNTTGCACCATTGGTCAAAATCGCACCAAATTCATTCCAAAGGTGCAAAAGTTGCACCCTAGTGTTAAGTGCAACCTTGGACCCTTAAAGGTGCAAAATATGTGATATAGTTTTGCACCTTTAAAGTTGCAAAGTTGCACCCTTAAAGGTGCATTTGCTGCACCTATATGGGTGCAAAAGTGCACCCCTCCAAAAGGTGCAAAAGTTGCACCTATAAAGGTGCAAAACCTGCACCCCTAAAGGTGCATTTTTTTGCCCCCCTAAAGGTGCATTTTTTGCCCCCTTAGTCAAATTTACTAATGTGGATACTCAAAACGGTGAACTTGACGAACTGGTTAGTCATTTTGTTTTGACTAAGACCATACTCGGATTTACTAGGTAGTTACTAAAAAAATGACTAACCATTGTTACTCAGCGTGACTAACTTGGGTTACTCGTTTTAGACCCCACGGCTTTAGTATGCAAAGTTAGTCACCATGACTAACTTTTGTTTTGTGTGTAGGAATTCCGGAGCAAATGCATTTTCTTCATGAAACGAAAGTAAAATCGCACCTAATATTCGTTAGTATATTTAGTAATCCAGAAAACAAAGCCTTTTCCTTCAAGTTAAAAAAATCAGTGGCCTGGCTGCTGTTGCAATTTGTCTGCTATCAGCTTAAATCGAGACATCAGGGTTGAATAGCACTGATTTAAATCCTTCTATAATTATTACCCACTATTATTATTGCTATCATGATGTTTTGTAGTTGTAGTTAGCGTGTCGTTGCAGGTGACGTGGGTGCTGCCAGATGCCACAAAGGTGAGCCTCACGGACTGATCCACGGGTTTGGTTATAACATGTTTATGCATTATCCTCCGGTATCTTTATTATATCTATGAATACCTATGACTATCTATGTACCGCTCGTATTGTTTTCTATACGTACCTTATGTACATAAGGCTGTACCTTTGCTATATAAATTTGTCTGTTAGCCATAAAATTACGAAAAAGAAACTTAATAAACCAAATTAGTTAATCGACGATTATACTAAACAGGTCATATCTATAAAATATTGCTTATATTCACTAAGACTCGTCTAATGGTACCCAAATTACAATGAAAATAACGTTCTGGGTCTCAAGGGGTTAACGTCAGATTTTCCCACTTTGTCTTATGACAGCGGTGGGCAGCCTTCGGCTTTCAAGAGACCTGTGCGCCTCCTGCCACCTACTGAAAAATGTCCAAATTATCCTTAAAAAAAATAAGAGATAGACTGGCATAGAAAGCCGCAGTACAATAGTGTATGTGACCTAGGTCCTAGGTCTCTAGGAAAATATTGGGATGAATTCTTGTTCTTATTAACTTGTACTTGCTCGTAATTTGCATTCATAATGTACACTGTGGCTCCATCAGCACTGCTGCCCTGCCAAGCTTGAAGAAACTGGCTACTCTCAAATTCTGGGTGGCCGACCTCTGTCTTTTGAGGTCAGACGGTCAATGATACACTTCCAATTCTATTTGTCGGCGTTCATCATTTAAATTTGCGGCATGAGTTTTACGCCCCAGATGCTCTTGGTGACAAACATCCACAATTTACGGCTGAGGGCCCAGGTGGATTGCCTGCCATGGCTAACGACCGCCACCTGCCCGGGACGCATTGCACACACCGCCACAAAATCTTCCTTTCTCAATATTTGTATAGGAATCAAGCATTCCGTGCAACCTTTGTACTGTATATACCAATACAGGAAGTCACAGAAGGTGCAACCCATTCACTGGACAATAATGTATTAATGAGACAAGATGCACTAAACATGACTATCACCTGATAGCTGACACAATAACAGTACATAGAAGTCAAGGGGTGAAGTCTTTGCCACAAGAGGTGAATGTATTTCAACACCTGCTCCAAATGGGGAGGCGGTGGCAGAGTGGTTAGCGTCTCCGAGTGGCGTTCTCGGTGACCCGAGTTCGATCTCGAGTGAGACCCATAAATCTACATAAAATCTTTCTGTACCGTCGAGTGGCCTAAGAACACCCACATGCTGCCCATTAACTCTGCCTTGGATTGCGAGTGCATCGGAGGACACAGGGGGGCGGCATGAGCCTCTAATCACAGGCGTCACTATAACAATCCTGCCTGCGCCACCACGGGCGAGGGCCAACCATCACAGCCCTCAAGTGTGCCTCCAGGGCCTGCCATCCCAGCCTTAGAAGGCACTGCCTAATAGGCAGTATAGGCATAAATGTAAAAAAAAAAAAAAAAGCCCCGTCTTGTCTGAGGCAGTGCTGGCTCCTTAGAGGCAAGGTGTTGAACACTCTGGTGCCACTCTGCCTTCCTGACGGCTGCCATCTTGGTGCCACTCTGCCTTCCTGACGGCCGCCATCTTGGTGCCACTCTGCCTTCCTGACGGCTGCCATCTTGGTGCCACTCTGCCTTCCTGACGGCTGCCATCTTGGTGCCACTCTGCCTTCCCGACGGCCGCCATCTTGGTGCCACTCTGCCTTCCTGACGGCTGCCATCTTGGTGCCACTCTGCCTTCCTTACGGCTGCCATCTTGGTGCCACTCTGCCTTCCTGACGGCCGCCATCTTGGTGCCACTCTGCCTTCCTGACGGCTGCCATCTTGGTGCCACTCTGCCTTCCTGACGGCCGCCATCTTGGTGCCACTCTGCCTTCCTGACGGCTGCCATCTTGGTGCCACTCTGCCTTCCTGACGGCTGCCATCTTGGTGCCACTCTGCCTTCCTGACGGCTGCCATCTTGGTGTCACTCTGCCTTCCTGGCGGCCGCCATCTTGGTGCCACTCTGCCTTCCTGACGGCTGCCATCTTGGTGCCACTCTGCCTTCCTGACGGCCGCCATCTTGGTGCCACTCTGCCTTCCTGACGGCTGCCATCTTGGTGCCACTCTGCCTTCCTGACGGCTGCCATCTTGGTGCCACTCTGCCTTCCTGACGGCCGCCATCTTGGTGCCACTCTGCCTTCCTGACGGCCGCCATCTTGGTGCCACTCTGCCTTCCTGACGGCCGCCATCTTGGTGCCACTCTGCCTTCCTGACGGTTGCCATCTTGGTGCCACTCTACCTTCCTGACGGCCGCCATCTTGGTGCCACTCTGCCTTCCTGACGGCCGCCATCTTGGTGCCACTGTGCCTTCCTGACGGCTGCCATCTTGGTGCCACTCTGCCTTCCTGACGGCTGCCGTCTTGGTGCCACTCTGCCTTCCTGACGGCCGCCATCTTGGTGCCACTCTGCCTTCCTGACGGCTGCCATCTTGGTGCCACTCTGCCTTCCTGACGGCCGCCATCTTGGTGCCACTCTGCCTTCCTGACGGCTGCCATCTTGGTGCCACTCTGCCCTCCTGACGGCCGCCATCTTGGTGCCACTCTACCTTCCTGACGGCCGCCATCTTGGTGCCACTCTGCCTTCCTGACGGCCGCCATCTTGGTGCCACTCTGCCTTCCTGACGGCTGCCATCTTGGTGCCACTCTGCCTTCCTGACGGCCACCATCTTGGTGCCACTCTGCCTTCCTGACGGCCGCCATCTTGGTGCCCACTCTGCTTCCTGACGGCCGCCATCTTGGTGCCACTCTGCCTTCCTGACGGCCGCCATCTTGGTGCCACTCTGCCTTCCTGACGGCTGCCATCTTGGTGCCACTCTGCCTTCCTGACGGCCGCCATCTTGGTGCCACTCTGCCTTCCTGACGGCCGCCATCTTGGTGCCACTCTGCCTTCCTGACGGCCGCCATTTTGGTGCCACTCTGCCTTCCTGACGGCCGCCATCTTGGTGCCACTCTGCCTTCCTGACGGCTGCCATCTTGGTGCCACTCTGCCTTCCTGACGGCCACCATCTTGGTGCCACTCTGCCTTCCTGACGGCTGCCATCTTGGTGCCACTCTGCCTTCCTGACGGCCGCCATCTTGGTGCCACTCTGCCTTCCTGACGGCCGCCATCTTGGTGCCACTCTGCCTTCCTGACGGCTGCCATCTTGGTGCCAATCTGCTTTCCTGACGCCGCCATCTTGTGCCACTCTGCCTTCCTGACGGGCGCCATCTTGTTGCCACTCTGCCTTTCTGACGGCTGCCATCTTGGTGCCACTCTGCCTTCCTTACGGCTGCCATCTTGGTCCCACTCTGCCTTCCTGACGGCCGCCATCTTGGTGCCACTCTGCCTTCCTGACGGCCGCCATCTTGGTGCCACTCTGCCTTCCTGACGGCCCCATCTTGGGGGCCACTCTGCCTTCCTGACGGCCGCCATCTTGGTGCCCTGCCTTTGACGGCCGCCATCTTGGGCCCACTCTGCCTTTCCTGACGGCCCGCCATCTTGGTGCCACTCTGCTTCCTGACGGTGCCATCTTGGTGCCCATTCTGCCTTCCTGACGGCCCCCATCTTGGGGGCCATTTCTGCCTTTCCTGACGGCCCCATCTTGGTGGCCACTTGCCTTCCTGACGGCCGCTCTTGGTGCCACTTTTGCCTTCTGACGGCTGCATTTTGGTGCACTTCTGCCCGCAGCGGGGGTACAATCCCTTCTTGCAGCCGCAGTGGACATTTCGTGGCAAGGATTTGATGCTCTGGCAGTGTTCGTCCAAAGAGGGTGCACCAGAGGCTCCTTTGTCACCCAGTCGATGGGATTGGTAACTCGGTTCAGGACCAGGTTTGGTTCCAGCAGTTGCACTGGAGGATGCCGCTTGATGTGCTGCTGGAGGCCCCCTGCGTTGAGGGATGTTTTCTAGAGCCTAGGACTTGTGTGCGAAGAGCGGTTTCCAGCATCGTTCACTCCATGGGGGTCACTGGTGCGGTCATACATCAGAAACAACGAAGCGCTCCAGCAGTGACTTTGACTCCTCACTCCATCACTTGGCATGCGTAAGAGTTCTTAAAAGGCATCAGTCACCTGGGGGAACACTTTCCAAGTCTCCCGGGCAGTCTTCTTCCTCTGCCGCGAAAGAAGACACAGTGTCGCACCTGTAAGGCATGGAAGATGGGGAGAGTAGCACATTGTTTTGGGTTCATGGCGGCAACAGTTGGTGAACAGCTATGTACCGGAAGCTGGATCCAGTACCAAGAGCTATCCCGCTCGTCGGGATTGATGTTGTTGAATGAAGCCACAGCCAAGTACCACAACATCAGTATCCACAGTGCGTATGGCCACCTTTTGATCCCCTTCGCACAGCATCTCCCACATGTAGAAGCAGGCGAGTGTCCCCCTCCTCGTGTGAACATGGGGCGAGGCTGGTAAAAGTCGGACTCGGCAGGAGAGCACAGGACCTCAGTTCCCATGTTGCATACATTTCCTTGCCATCTGCTATTGGAAGACGAATGGCCTCTCGTGACAGGAAACAAAGAGCTGTCTTTTTTTGATCCACACGAAGGAAGCCCTTCCAGTTTTTAAAGCATGACGGTAGAGGGAGCCACTCTCTTCCTGACGCCCTTGCCCCTCTTCTGTCTGGTCGTGCCTTTCAGGCTGTCAGGTAGATATACATCCCAGACGAGGTCGAGTCTGTTGACCTTTTCGATTGAGGGGAGATGTAAGGTGAAAAAGACTGTGTCACATACTCTTCAAAGGTCTTTGCCGTTACGGATTGAGCATTTGAACCAATAGCTCTCCGTCAGGATTGTGGCATCAACCCCCAGGTGCGCTTGTGGTTTGGGGTTGGTCTGATTTCAGGCAGTGTAGTAGATCTACTTTGACTCCAAGGCGCAGTTTTCCTCCTTTTTGATAATGCTGGTGGGGCTGCCTGGTTCTGGGGTGCAGAAGAACTGGCCCAGATCCCATCACGTGATTGGCAGGCAATATACGCCTCGAGAAGAGACTACAGTCACTCTTCACTGCGGCGAGTTGGATCTGCTGCTTTGACGCGTCTTGGTCTGTGGCCGACTGAAGAGTGGGCAACATGTTTTGGGGCAGTGTTCTGTAACTGGCTTCGTGCATAGTTCCAGTCTTTCTTCAACAAACTTTGTGTACTGCTCCTCCCCAAGGGACTCAATCTTCCTCACAGTTTTCTGCCACTGGGGTGTCCATGATGTCTCTCGTGTCACGACCAGTAGATCTTGAGTGTCTCTAGGAAGGGATTCCCCATCTCTTCAAACACTGCTATAAGTGCTCTGACTCCTTCATAAAGGCTGCTTGCACTCCAGGTTTCTGGTCATGGTGAAGATGCCCAGTGTCGTGAGCACCGCCATGTCCTCTTGTCGCCTGCTCTTCAAACTCTGCAGTGATTCTGGCTATTTCTGGCCCAGCCACCATCCAGCGTCTGAGTGCCCCAGGGTTTCCTGTCAGTCCAATAGCTCCACCAGACCCTTTGACCACAGCGTTGTTCTGTTCATAACATTGGTCAAATGCCATGGCAGAGAACTTGTTGCTGGTCTTGTGTACCACAAACTGCCCAGACTTGAATTCTGCCAGGACATCTGGGTGTTTGTCAATGAGGTTCATCATATCACGGGTGTGTACAGAAAGCCACCTGGAATAGTGAGGGTGATCTAAGGCGAACACCAGGGCATGATCTGTGTCAGGGATTCCACATAGAGCTCAAATTTTCCCCTTCCAAAGTGATCGGATGTACAGCGCAAGAGACCTCCGTGACAGGGCCCTTGAGCCAGTAGTCAAAGTCCCACACTGGCCTTTGCTCGCTGTGTGCACCACTCCTAAAAGACCTGATCATCTGGCTGTGTGGTGTTGCCATCATCCGGTGTGCAGTTCTTTACTGTATGACTGATGGAGTAGTGTGTGGAGGGTTGCAGCTGTGATTTGGTGTGCATGGCGGGTCTTGGTACATGGCTGGCTCGAATGAAGGAATCTGCTCTTCCAGAGCTGGCAATGGTCGGCCTGAAAACAGGGCGTTCGTCCAACGCTGTCCTCCAGCCAGTCCTCCGCAGCTAAAACACAACACAAATTATTTTAATGATGTTCAGATTGTACGACACTAGCCTCTCCCTGACACAAGGGTACATAATAACCTCAGCCTACTATTTCAGTTCCCAGATACATATGCACAAAACCCATTGGTAAAACATTGTTGCTGTTACTACTACATGTACTGTATCTCATAGGCATACACTGGCTATTACTGTATATCATGGAACTTACCTTCAACCCCACCCATCTCGATATGCAGCCCGCCGAATATGATCACAAAGTGATCCTCTCCATGTGTGCTAGCCAGGTCCACTGTTTTTCCTTGGCAAGGGCGAAGAGTGGCTGATCAGCAGCAAGTACAGGTACTGTCCAGGTTCAGGTGCTGAATAGCTGCCTTGACGAGGCCATGGAATGTCTTATCATTGCCACCGAGTGTGCGCTGCTAGGAACAGAGGCAACAGTGCTTTGATCGCGGCAGGTGGGATCACTGCTTGCGGGACATCGGCATGGTAGGCAGACCATGACACTCATTCATCTATGGATTGCTTCCCCTAGAGCAGTCTTCACTGTCCTCACCCACCCATACTCTTCTTCCACGACAGCTTCAGCAGCCAGGAGTCGGGAGGCCTTGCAGGACGTTGTACGACGGTGCAGTGAAGTGCTTCGTCTCATGGCAGAGGTGGCCACACTTGTTTTACACTGATGGCAGAGGTGCTCCGACTTGGCGGGAAGAGATGTCTTCCCCAATCACCACTACACCACGGTCGAGTCCGCCATTCGTGTGTGATGGATGTTGCATTAGGGAGATACCTGTCCCATGAAAAGAATCCTTGGCTGTCGCAGAGCTGGGGTTATGGTCAATATTATCGACAGCCCCAGTAGTGAACAGTCCCTTGCGCAGCTTGGGTGGGCAAACAACTTCTTCCATGTTGAAGCGCTGGCAGACACCATTGCAATGTCTGCTGTGACTGTAGTAATCTATCATATGACACACACATCCCTGCTGAACAGTGTGTCAAACAGACCTCTGCTCCTGGTCACAGCGTAATCTTGAGGGACAAGTAGAGTGGGAGTGGGGTTTCCCCTCTCGCGGCTGTGGCGCAAATGAGGTAGACTCCACACTGCGTGCATGCTTTACATGTTTAACACCAGTAGCTGCGATATGTAAGAGCAGCAGTTGTGGTGTTTGTGTTGGCCAACTTAGTCTGGTGCTTGATGTTCGCCCCATCGAGGATCATGTTCACCAGAGCAAGGAGGGATGGTGTCACAGAATCTTTCTGGCGTCAGCGTGGAAAAGCACCGTCAAAGGTGAACCTGGTCTGAAACATTTCTCTACGTACTACCTGTGCTGCTCTTACTAGGTGCATGGCATTACTGTCATGATCACAGGCCTTCTTCAGGGCGGGACCTATATTGTTCCTCAAAAAAGAGAAGTGTGTCCCCGGCCCTGAGAATGGGCTCCAGATCAGGAAGCACAGAAAGAAGTCTTCCCTTTACTCTGGTTGTGTTATTCTGTTGGTTACCGTGGCACCCCGCTGCTCCATCTCGTCTTGTAGAGTTAGCCACGTCTGAGAGTTTAAATACAGGGGCATTGTCCCCATCTGCAGCATGTCCTCATGAATACCACCAGCTTAGCAAAGGCTATGCCATGCAGACGATCCGCATTTCCTCGTCCTTGAGCGGCTGGTCTTATTTTGTTGTATAATGCACGGAGACAGTTGCGATGGTATTTTGCCTCGATGGCAATCATGTCTCCTGCAGACAGCTTGGCCAGCAAATTCAGTGTCCCCCAATTCAGTGGCACATCTCCGAAGTTCTTGTCAATTTCCTTTGTAGCTGCTTCGTGCAAGTCTGCAGTGCCAGCTGGCTTATTGCAGAAAAACAGATAGGCTCGGTTGACTGTGGAAGCCTGTGGGCAGCTGCTGATCGTGTGTGCACGGTTGAGTACCGGTACTAGATTGCTGTCCTGAAACTGATTCTGCTCTGCTCTGCTCTGCTGGTCAAATATTTTTTTGTTAAACTTTAAACGACATTTCTTGTGCCACTGAGCACTGTGTGTCCTCAAGGTAGCTTCTACGCCATCGCCCTCATCCAGTCCTGTCACGTTTAGTTCCATTGGGATGTGCCGAAGTCCCTTGAAAATAGAGGAAGTCTCTGTCATGATGCATTTGCCACTACCACTCGGTTTCATGGTTATCTTAGTGGGGACTGCAAAGGTTCATCTGTCTCTGCTTGGCAAAGAATACAAAGCTCCCCGTTAGTTCTTAGGGGTGGTTCTTGATTGCCTGGACGTAGAGGGCTGGGCTGGGTCTATGAGGATGACGCTTTGCCATAGTGACGATCAGGTCTGGGATCTTTTATCTTGGCTTCGATCATCAGGCAGGGAATCCTGCAACACACAAGTACAACAATTGTGTTAGTACCAGCCACCACAGTTTACATTATTTGGGATCAATATTTGATATGGGTTTAGGGAAATTTACCTCTCATGTCCTAGAGGTCAAAGCTATAAACAACCCGTAAATAATTACCAACGCTGTGTGGAATATGTAGACACTTTATTGAACACAAAGCATGGTTTGTAAAATCATAAACATGTTTACCATTAACCAAAGACACCCCAAAAATGAATATTTTGATACTTTGAAGTCATTTACCTCTCACGGTCCCCAGAGGTCAAATCTGCCTTTCCTCCCGATCTGAAAAGAAGCTTATGGTATGTACTTTGACTGTAACTGGTAGAAATTTCATGCTTTAGTCATAATTTGCACAATTCTTTTGATATGAGAGATTATCAGCTGTACTATTCATGGTATTTAAGGAGTAAAGGGATAATAGACTTCCTTACTGAGCTCGATCTGTCATCTGGTGGCCGTCTGGGAACTACACGCGGAGCTAAATACCGGGTCAAGGAGGTCTGGCTAGTCCCTTTTTTTGCCATTATTCCCTACCAAACCAGCTACAATTAAGTGTTGACATGGTCAACATAGGTTATCGCAAAGGAAATATAAAGGGTTTTACATTATTCATGGGGATATAATGAGGATTGTTGGCAAATATACGTATTCAACCATATGTCCTACAACACTCTATGCAATGATTTAGAGGATGCATCAGGTCGGGTGTATGGGTTTAAAAATTGCCTTCATGTATGCAAAGAGAAGGTAAACGAACCAAATATGGTGACATGACTTCAATTTGTGCAATCATCGTGATAGATATTTATTATTTCGCCATTCAACATTCTTTCTGGTACACTGCCAAACGTCGACGATCCGATGCATTTTTAAACAAACACCAGAGGTTGTCGAAACATTATCCAATTCGCGAAATCCTGTAGACCCTTCCATTCATCGCTCTTATTTCCCCTGGTTTTACAGGTTAACTGCTTTCCCTGATACATGTTTCAGGCAACATCGACCACAGCTTCCCATGAGAACACTTACAAGTAATAAAAGTTACTCAAAAGCTTAAAATATCCACGTTCAAAACAGTCTGGTTGTGGGAACAGGAGTATGGATTTTATCATGTATTATTTTATCAACTATTATTACTTGTAAGTGTTCTCATGGAAAGCTAGTGACTCGATGTTGCCTGTAACGTGTTTTCGGGGCGCAGTTAAGCTGTAAAATTAGTGAAATAAGATAGATGATGGAGGGGTCTACAGGATTTCGCACTGACATGATTTCGCCAACAGCGGCGAACGATACCACGTTGTTTATCCGCCTTACCGTCTTCCTGAAGAAGACTGATAACCTACCCTCCTGTGATAGCCTCATAGGACATCACCAGGGTCATATGGTTCCACAACGGATCTGTGATGCCAGGGTTTTTTATTATTTCTGGACACCTTTATATGAATGACATTACTTTGTTGGAATACTTCATGACTAATAAAACCTCCCGTCACAACTGAATTGGGAAGGACCCTTTGGGTTAATAGGGAAAAAAGCTGCACCAGCTCAGGTGAGTATTCTATGGTTTACTCCCTGAACACGTTTTAAATATATGAAATTATTTGGTAGTCGGGTGGATACTTAGTATTACACCGAGTGAGGCTGAGACTCTTCTTGAGACTTGGGGAAGTATTTCCATAACAAGGGAATAATCACCTGGGGTTTTGCATTAAACACAAGAAGCTATATTTTAAACATCATCGGTTTATTCATCATGAAATATTATTCTCTTGTTGAGAACTTAGGTACATATTAAACTCTAATTCGGCGCAGGAAAGCTCTACAGAGCATAACCTACCTCACTGAATTATATTCTTAGAACTACCATCTACGTATACACAAGCTGAACACTGTAGGCATACATGGAAAATATAAGGGGGGGGGGGGGAAATGTAAGAGTAATGATGTTGTTCGCGTTCACTAAACCCATGTGGCGTGGTTTTTCTCCAGACTGAGACATTCGCCGGAACCTTGAAGGGAGTAGGGAGATGACTCTTTAATAACACTTATAAGGACAGGCCAGGCCTCCTATGCGTTAATGAAAACTAACCACGTGTACCTATATATATGGATATATAGATAGATACACTATAACAAAGGGGAAGATGGAAGAGAGTTTATGGACGTCTTACCTTGAAGGGAGTAGAGAGATGACTAATGTCCTCATGGTATGCCACGGCAAATTTGGGAGAAGCGGGAAAAAGGAATGTTCGGATCCTTATGAACGGCTTCCCCTGAAGGGAGTATCCGACCTCGAATGACTCTAATTAACTAATGAAGCAAGTATGCATATGAAATGGCTGCCTATAATAGTTTCTTTCACTTTGATATAGAAGAATTTAATACATTAGTCTAATATTCGGGGAGAGGTGTTTCTCCTTTTTGGACAGCATACGAACGTGTTTTACAGAGTGATGAGGTATCGGAGTCTGAATAGAAATTTGGTCAACTTTCAATCTAGCGAATAACTCGACTAACCCACCCATTTCTAAACGTGATCTGTCATTATTGTGTCTATTTTGAAGGACATTAAGAATCTAAGAAGTGTTCCTTGATCTTTTAGGAGGGTAAGGGGAGGATGAAAAGTTTGAATCTACCAGTTATCGACGATCGCGAAATAAATGTCCCACGTATTTGGACTCGTATCCTGAGTGTATGGAGGAGGGAATGGGGGGGGGGGAGATAGAAGTGGGAGAAAGAAGGAAAGAAGATAAATTTTACGAGAACAGAAAAGATTGGATTGACCTTAATATAATAGGAATACCCTGTTCCTCCATATGCTGGGCCTAGGTGACAACTTGCCCCAGAACAACATATGATTATTGAAACCTTTTTCCTTCTTAAATACATAACCCGGGAATTGTATGATAGGAATTTCCATCCTGTCTCTTCCGAATTTCCGGGCATTACACACGTCTATTCTCCGGGAGAATTAAATTCTTCAATATCAAACTTACTACTCACTGATCTCCCGTTTCCTTTCTAAAGCTGTGTCAATAGGATGTGTGTGTATGGGACGAATTTATGGTGAATTTAATAGAAATTCTTCTATTCTTTGAAACGGGTATCTGAATGTGTTTAGATTACACGAATATCCAATGAGAAGGAAGTATCCCAATCAACCTCCGACCTGGGCAGTAACGTGGTCGTCAAAACCTGACTCAATACCTAATTCTCGTTGCTAGGAATGTCCCAGGGGCGCACACCGGCTACCCTCATGGTTACTGACAGCGCCTAACAAGTCTTGAAATATCGCTCCACCTCAAGCTGGCTGACTGTAGTTGAGTAGTCGTACGACTATCTCGAATTAAAATACTCCTCTCACCGAACCAGGCTGAGCCCGTGAAAGTAGATACTCCGAATTCTAGAAATGAGAAATCTCCTAGACCAAATTGTTTCAGCTAGCCCGACATACACTCAATTCCTTGACTCAGTATCTATTTCTAACACATTTTCGCTTAACTTCACATGAATCCTCCGCAAGTCGGGTTTGATTGTAACTTGAATTAAAATACTCCTCTCACCGAACCAGACTGAGTCGTTAATGAAATTCAATGAGAGACTGGTATCCCAATCAACTCCTACCTGGGTATACAACTACCCGAAACAGAGTAGATATTAACCTTTCAAGTCCACAAAAATAAATTATCAATGTTCATGTTCAAAATAATTCTTCCTCAATTTTCTAACTTTTAACTAATGCTTAACTAACACTGCACTGAACACTCCTCGATTAGTCTTCTAGGAGGTCTCCGTAGGTCGGGTTTTGAAGCTTGAGAGTGCGGAAGCAGATGTCGTCGAGCCCCTTTGCTATCGACGCAGCAAATGTCGCTGGCGTCCTCGGCCAGACGGTGGATGGATAGTATGGCGCTGTATGGCTCGACCATCGAGTCGGATACCTTAGGCGATGGGACAACCGAGAAGGTAACCATTTTTTGTCTGGAAACTCCTCTAGGATCTTGGAAACTAAGAGTGTTCCCTGCCTGAGCCTGTGTCGCCCTTCTTGGAGGTGGCGTCCACGATGTCGCTCACAGCGGCGATGATGTACATGTTCTTAGCGCTTGGGTTATTAGCGTAACTCATAACGACGTCAGTGGGTAGGCTGAGAGAGATCCAGGACTTCCCTCCCGACGAGGCTTCACGCCCTCTCTTTGACATGGTGGTGGTTGCGAGGCGTGTGGGTGGCGTGGCGGCTAGACGCGGCGGCTGTAGCGGCTAGGAAACGGGGGCTGTGGCGGTGAAGCGCGGCATTGCTGAGGCGAGCATGGCGGCTAGGCGCTGCTGGCTGTGGCGGCGACGGCTGTGACGGCTGTGGCGGCGGCTGGCTGTGGCGGCGACGGCTGTGACGGCTGTGTCGGCTCGCTTCTTACAGCTCACTGCCACATGGTCATGGTTCATGTGTGTAGGGTGTTTGGTTTATAGGGGGAAAGCTCTAATGAACTACTATAATGATCGATTACTGTATGAAAATTACCGAAATTTTACTTTATCTTGCTATTTTCCCAAGTGAGATTCCGGTGCTTTATTTGATAGGAAAAAATATCCCACCGCTTTAGTCACCAGGTGATGCCAGGGTTTTTTTATATATTCTGACACCTTTATATGAATGAATTACATTGTTAGAATAAATTCATTGACTAATAAAAAACCTCCTAGTCACAACTGAATTGGGAAGGACTTACGGTTAATAGGGAAAATGCTGCCACCAGCTCAGGTGAGTAGTTCTATGGTTTACTCCCTGAACACGTTTTAATATATGGAGAATTATTGGTAGTCGGGTGGATACTTAGTTTACACCGAGTGAGGCTGAGACTCTTCTTGAGACTTGGGGAAGTATTTCCATAACAAGGGAATAATCACCTGGGGTTTTGCATTAAACACAAGAAGCTATATTTAAACATCATCCGGTTTATTCATCATGAAATATTATTTCTCTTGTTTGAGAACTTAGGTACATATATAAACTCTAATTCGGCGCAGGAAAGCTCTACAGCAGCATAACCCCTTAACCTCATGAATTATATTCTTAGAACTACCATCTACGTATACACAAGCTGAACACTGTAGGCATACATGGAAAATATAAGGGGGGGGGGGGGAAATGTAAGAGTAATGATGTTGTTCGCGTTCACTAAACCATGTGGCGTGGTTTTTCTCCAGACTGAGACATTCGCCGGAACCTGAAGGGAGTAGGGAGATGACTCTTTAATAAACACTTATAAGGACAGGCCAGGCCTCCTATGCGTTAATGAAAACTAACCAACTGTACCTATATATGGATATATAGATAGATACACTATAACAAAGGGGGAAGATGGAAGAGAGTTTATGGACGTCTTACCTTGAAGGGAGTAGAGAGATGACTAATGTCCTCATGGTATGCCACGGCAAATTTGGGGGAAGCGGGAAAAAAGGAATGTTCGGATCCTTATGAACGGCTTCCCCTGAAGGGAGTATCCGACCTCGAATGACTCTAATTAACTAATGAAGCAAGTATGCATATGAAATGGCTGCCTATAATAGTTTCTTTCACTTTGATATAGAAGAATTTAATACATTTAGTCTAATATTCGGGGAGAAGGGGTTTCTCCTTTTTTGGACAGCATACGAACGTGTTTTTTCAGAGTGATGAGGTATCGGAGTCGGAATAGAAATTTGGTTTAACTTTTAATTTAGCGAATAACTCGACTAACCCACCCATTTCTAAACGTGATCTGTCACTATTGTGTCTATTTGAAGGACATTAAGAATCTAAGAGTGTTCCTTGATCTGTCAGGAGGGTAAGGGGAGGATGAAAAGTTTGAATCTACCAGTTATCGACGATCGCGAAATAAATGTCCCACGTATTTGGACTCGTATCCTGAGTGTATGGAGGAGGGAGTGGGGGGGGGGAGATAGAAGTGGGAGAAAGAAGGAAAGAAGATAAATTTACGAGAACAGAAAAGATTGGATTGACCTTAATATAATAGGAATACCCTGTTCCTCCATATGCTGGGCCTAGGTGACAACTTGCCCCAGAACAACATATGATTATTGAAACCTTTTTCCTTCTTAAATACATAACCCGGAATTGTATGATAGGAATTTCCATCCTGTCTCTTCCGAATTTCCGGCCATTACAGATCCTCGCAGCCCTAAACAACACCAAGAACCAGAAGGAACATGACGAGGTATGTCTGTACTGTGGCTGATTGCAAGTCAAATTCAACCTTCAACACAGACCAACACCCATTCATGAAAAATGTGAAAGGATGGGCCAGTTTTCCACCCACTAAAAAAGATGGGAAACGACGTAGGTTGTGGGAGAGAAGGTGTAGAAGAGGTGAAGAAGGGAGATAAAAAGGAACAATGCTGTGTGTTCAAGACATTTCATGTTTGGGAAAACAATAGACCATCTCCAAGGCATCCAGACCCTGTGCTGTGCTCCGCTTCTCCCATGCGGCATGCGGTCAGCTGCCAGTAAAATATCGTACAGCAGCCGGCAGCAAATTTTAGAACTATTTTATAATTCTGAATGAAAGCACGATCTACAAATGTTTACCATGTAATTGTATTCCATTTATTATACTGGACTTAAATCAAGCCATAAGTATTATATAATGATTGTTTCCTTGGAGAAGATTGTAGTTTTAAGGGGTTTCATAGTTTTTTAATTGCCGCTTTTAATGAATTGTATGTAACCCGTAGCTATGAGAAAAATACTGCGATTTCAAGACACCAAATGAAAAAGTGTAAGAAAAATAATCTAATGAAACCCGCTATAGGTGTCTTGCACGTGACGTCACAGCCCTCGCTGTGCAGGCGAAAAGCGCGGGAAATGCGAGCTGGAGGACCAACAAACTCCACTTGCCTCCCGTGTTTGCCAGCTTAATGGTAATTTTCCCCTACTAAATATATGTTTATCAGTATAAAAGATATACTGTTATCTTCGGAAATGTTTGTTCTATAATATTATCAAATAAAAAACCGTAAAACACACTAAATAACTGCCATTATGAGACTTTCAAGAAATATGCATGAACTTGATATTCTATTAAACTCTTCGTCATTTAATATTTTGCTCGAAAACATTTTACATGGAGAATATGAATAGAAGCGGAATTTCATTAGCTTGCCATTGATACATTTCGTTATCTGATAAATTAATTAGCAGCATGCATAAATTAGCGTTAACTAAATAAATAACATCATGAAATCGGGTAATTTTTCCCGATTGATGAGGTTATTTATTTAGTTAACGCCAATTTATGCATGCTGCTAATTAATTTATCAGATAACGAAATGTATCAATGGCAAGCTAATGAAATTCCGCTTCTATTCATATTCTCCATGTAAAAGGTTTTCGAGCAAAATATTAAATGACTAAGAGTTTAATAGAATATTAAGTTCATGCATATTTCTTGAAAGTCTCATAATGGCAGTTATTTAGTGTGTTTTACGGTTTTTTATTTGATAATATTATAGAACAAACATTTCCGAAGATAACAGTATATCTTTTATACTGATAAACATATATTTAGTAGGGGAAAATTACCATTAAGCTGGCAAACACGGGAGGCAAGTGGAGTTTGTTGGTCCTCCAGCTCGCTCCGACGGGCGGCATTTGGCTTGAAGACGCTAGATCGTGACGTCAGTGCAAGACACCTATACATTGATTTGGGTGAAGTTCCAGAACGGCCACCAGATGGCGAATCCGCTCACTAGGGTATTCTATTCATATAGTCTGTCTGTCTCTATTTCTTGTTCAATTTGTGTGTTATTGTTCTCTCTCTCTCTCTCTCTCTCCTCTCTCTCTCTCTCTCTCTCTCTCTCTCTCCTCCTCTCTCTCTCTCTCTCTCTCTCTCTCTTTAATATGGACCCTGGGAGGTACGTAGCTAATGTGGACAGTTAAGCGCAGTTCAGCATGAAACTCTCTCTCTCTGTAGTGTAAGGGTTAGCACGCTCGGCTCACAACCGAGAAGTCCCGGGTTCGATCCCCGGGCGGAGCGAAGACAGACGGGCGGTCTTCTTAAAACCCTTATATTCACTAAAAATCGTCTAATGATACCCAAATTACAATGGAAATTACGTTCCTGGGTCTCGAGGGGCTAATAAGGTGCGATTACGATGTCACGGGTGTTACGACAAGTCTTAGGGCAATGTAACACTTACACCCACACAGCACAAATACATAGTGGAGTTATGATACTTTTTATGTGTGTGGGTTGGTAAGTTAAAAGTTTTGTGATAGACTTATGGCTGACCCGCTGAATTTTGGCTGTGCATTAGGGAGTAAATTGTCACTGATTATTTAGTTAAAATATACAGAGTTGTTTTGAGACTAGTTCTTTATCAGCACTGCCATGGGTGTGTGTGTGTGTGTGAGAGAGAAAGAGTGTGTGTGAAAGTGGATAAAGGGATACACTAAAGGAGAGGTAGGAAAAGTTCTTACGGCTATTAACCAGGGTAGAACAAGAAGTCACGGATTCAAGCTGGAAAAGCGTAGATTTAAAAAGAAATAGGGAGAAACTGGTTCACAAATAGGGTGGTGAATGATTAGAATGGACTCAGTAGACAGGTAGTTAGTCGTAGTGCGGAGTCATTGGAGAGCTTTAAAAGAAGGCTGGATAAATTCATGGATGGGGATGAAAGGTGGATGTAGGTGGTGTTAAGTAACAGGAACTACCTCGTGTAGGTCTCACGGCCTCTTGTAGCTTCCTTATTTTCTTATGTTCTTATGTTCTTATGTAACCCGAGCCCCTGTCCACCCAGCAGTGAATGGGTACCGGGTGTTAGCCGGGGTTTTGTGACCCGCCTCCCGGGGTGGTGGCTTCCCCCAACACTAACAGGAACTACCACGTGTAGGCCTCGCGGCCTCTTGTAGCTTCCTTATTTGCTCATGTTATGTTCTTATGTAACCACTAAAGCCCCCGTCACACATTCCATAATCGAACCACGAACGCGCCAACAATGCAATGCGCAGCGCCGTCATGGTCCTGGTTATGGGTCCATCGTGACCGATCGTGACGCTCGTGACGCGCTCGGCCGAGGCCACGAAAAGTTAGTGCGTGCACTAAAAAATCGGGAAGCTCCCCGATGTTTGTACCCAACGCAGCGCAATCGTAAGTCTATCGTGACGCTATCGTTATCTATGTAGCAGCTTCGTGACACTACCGTGATCGTCTTATGTCTATCGTGACGATAAGAAACCGTTACGCGCGCTGTCATCCCTACCTTCCCCCCCTTTTTCCCACCCCCTTCCGCCTTCCCCCCCCTTTCTCATTCACCTCCACCCTCCCTCTACTACCTACCCCCTCCTCCCTCACCTCATGGTGACACCCCCTCTCGTCTCCCTACCCCCCTATTCCCATCACGCGGTGACACCACCCTCCCCCTATTTCCTACCCCCCTACTCCCTAAACACGTGAAGATGCCACCCACCCCTTTGTAACCACACATATTCCCATCAACACCACAACGCCTTCTCCATCCCCAACCCTCTCCCCCCCGTTTCCCCACCAACACCCCCTTCTTTATTACAACCCCCTCCCCGTTTCCCCCCCTTCTCTATCACCAACACGTACCCAACCCGGGTTTCTCCCATCTTTATCTTCCTTCTCCATTACCATGGCAACATCCACCCACGTGTGAGGCTCTTGACGCTATCGTGGTACGTTCATGGCACCGTCATGGCACAGTCGTGGTTATCGTAGCTCTATCGTGACGACAAAATGACCGTTGATTTTTCATTCGTGATGTAGTCTTACAGCTGTCATGACTCCATCGTGACCATCTTACGACCATCATGACACATACGTACAGGCAGCGTGACATTGTTGTGAGGCTATCGTGGTCTGCGTTTATCGTGGTCAAATTAAACGATAGCGTCAATAATCAAATTGGTGGCGCTATCGTGGTTCGATTATGGAATGTGTGACGGGGGCTTAAGGATGAATGATAGGACTGCTAATATGGAGACCGGATCATACGAGTATACCCTGTAAAATAAGGCTTTCTATGGTACACACATTCTAGAACATATTATTTTTTAAGGGTAACAATATTATTGTTAATAATATTTATTCAAATTTATTACATAGTCTTCCTTATTTTAATTAAATGAGGTTTTCTACTAATAATAAATATACCTAAACATATTTCTTTACCATTTATTATGTAAATAGTCATTTTTAGTAACTTTTAGAATAAAAATTTAATGTAATTTTAAAATAATTAAAATAATTTTTATTTTATCTAATATATTTTTATATCCTAAATTTTAATATTACACATATAATATATAACCAAATTTTGGCAGCTTCCGTCAAGAGATGGAAGCTTATAATTGCGAAATGGTCGGTTGCTGCTGCACTGTGTATTTATGTACTATGGACTCCTTTGGAAATCGCTACAATTTGAGAGGGCAAATTTGGAAAGGAAATGTGGCACCGCTGGAGATAATTACTGACAGTTCACTGGACTTGCTAATCCGTATGGGACTACTGGGTTTAAAGAAGGGTGACCTGGGCCAGGGCCAGAAGCCACAAAACACTTAAAGACCTTTTTTTGGTCGTTAGTCCAACGACGGAACCCACAGCGCGGAAAATTCGTCGATTTCGTCGTTAACGTGCACACTGTCCAACGACTGCTCAAGACCAGTATTAGCAGAGGTCGGAAGTCTCCAGACATGCTCATTATTGCTTGGTATGCTATGAAATATCTTTTTTATAGGTGAGTGTAGACATATGATTGCATTTGGATGGATATTATTCATATATATGAGTAAAGAGATGAAATACAAGCAAGGGACTCATCTACGTCTGGCAGCGCGGCCTTCGGCAGCAGCAGCAGCAGCAGCATGAAGAAGCCCGTGAGGTGGATATCAACACCAACTTCACGAAGGGAGATAGATGTCTTTGGTAATATTTAGTAGGGGAGCGAGAACCCCTTGAGGAATCCTATGATCCCTGGTGCTATCACAGGCGTGGGAGCTGACTGTCTTCTTCAGGAAGGCACAGGTGAGGCGGATAACTGCGGGTTTTTACTCAAAAGTTTTGAGTGGCGGCGCCGCTGGAGCCGCCAGCTCCTCCGCCACTGTAGGTTTGGGCAGGATTAAACGTCTTATTACTCGTTATTATACAACTTAGTGATTATGGTGAGATGTTATATATACTTGTCATTATCTAAATCAATGTAGCACCGTGTGTCACCTTAAATAAGGGTGATTTAAAGATGTTATGATGAGGTGACTGATGGCGAGGCAGAGTGACGGAGAGGCCTTGCCGCGGGCCTCCCCATATCACAAATATTCACTATTTCAACCCACACACACATGCACCTTCTACCACCAAAACACTAGCAACACAGGCTCCTTACTTATACATCTTACTTTTTGATACATTAAAACTCCTTAAAACGCAAGCATTCCGAATAAAACGAGAATTAGTTTGAGATGACGGGGACAAGGCGGGGCAGTCTGGCATGCCATTCTTCCCCGGAAATATGTCTCGCTGACTTGTGATTGGTCGAGAAGTTTTAAAAACTGTTTATCATTGGCTGGTGGCTGATGACGCGCTTGATGACGTCATTACTCGCCTTAGCCAGTCAGCGCCTTCCGACACGTTAACGACCGAAAAGGGAGGCTTTGTAGCTTTCGTCGTTAGGAAACGAAGTTCGGAGAGATCGTCGTTGCTGGCCCAACTACCTTTGTTGCTGGCTTCCTGCCCAGAAGCCACAAAACACTTAAAGACCTTTTTTTGGTCGTTAGTCCAACGACGGAACCCACAGCGCGGAAAATTCGTCGATTTCGTCGTTAACGTGCACACTGGCCAACAACTGCTCAAGACCAGTATTAGCAGAGGTCGGAAGTCTCCAGGCATGCTCATTATTGCTTGGTATGCTATGAAATATCTTTTTTATAGGTGAATGTAGACATATGATTGCATTTGGATGGATATTATTCATATATATGAGTAAAGAGATGAAATCTACGTCTGGCAGCGCGGCCTTCGGCAGCAGCAGCAGCAGCAGGATGAAGCCCGTGAGGTGGATATCAACACCAACTTCACCAAGGGAGGTAGATGTCTTTGGTAATATTTAGTAGGGGAGCGAGAACCCCTTGAGGAATCCTATGATCCCTGGTGATATCCTATGGTGCTATCACAGGCGTGGGAGCTGACTGCCTTCTTCAGGAAGGCACAGGTGAGGCGGATAACTGCGGGTTTTTACTCAAAACTATTGAGTGTGGCGGCTGGAGCCCCCAGCTCCTCCGCCACTGTAGGTTTGGGCAGGCTTAAACGTCTTATTACTCGTTATTATACAACTTAGTGATTATGGTGAGATGTTATATATACTTGTCATTATCTAAATCAATGTAGCACCGTGTGTCACCTTAAATAAGGGTGATTTAAAGATGTTATGATGAGGTGACTGATGACGGGGCAGAGTGACGGAGAGGCCTTGCCGCGGGGCCTCTCCATAACACAAATATTCACTATTTTAACCCACACACACACCTTCTACCACCAAAACACTAGCAACACAGGCTCCTTACTTATACATCTTACTATCTGATACATTAAAACTCCTTAAAACGCAAGCATTCCGAATAAAACGAGAATTAGTTTGAGATGACGGGGCAAGAAGGCGGGGAGAGGCAGTCTGGCATGCCATTCTTGCCCGGAAATATGTCTCGCTGACTTGTGATTGGTCGAGAAGTTTTAAAAACTGTTTGTCATTGGCTGGTGACTGATGACGCGCTTGATGACGTCATTACTCGCCTTAGCCAGTCAGCGCCTTCCGACGCGTTAACGACCGAAAAGGGAGGCTTTGTAGCTTTCGTCGTTAGGAAAAGAAGTTCAGAGAGATGGTCGTTGCTGGCGCAACTACCTTTGTTGCTGGGTTCCTGCCCTGGGCCAGAAGCCACAAAACACTTAAAGACCTTTTTTTGGTCGTTAGTCCAACGACGGAACCCACAGCGCGGAAAAGTCGTCGATTTCGTCGTTAACGTGCACAATGGCCAACGACTGCTCAAGACCGGTATTAGCAGAGGTCGGAAGTCTTTAGGCATGCTCATTATTGCTTGGTATGCTATGAAATATTTTTTTTATAGGTGATTGTAGACATATGATTGCATTTGGATGGATATTATTCATATATATGAGTAAAGAGATGAAATACAAGCAAGGGACTCATCTACGTCTGGCAGCGCGGCCTTCGGCGGCAGCAGCAGCAGCAGCAGCAGGATGAAGCCCGTGAGGTGGATATCAACACCAACTTCACCAAGGGAGATAGATGTCTTTGGTAATATTTAGTAGGGGAGCGAGAACCCCTTGAGGAATCCTATGATCCCTGGTGATATCCTATGGTGCTATCACAGGCGTGGGAGCTGACTGTCTTCTTCAGGGCAGGAACCCAGCAACAAAGGTAGTTGCGCCAGCAACGACCATCTCTCTGAACTTCTTTTCCTAACGACGAAAGCTACAAAGCCTCCCTTTTCGGTCGTTAACGCGTCGGAAGGCGCTGACTGGCTAAGGCGAGTAATGACGTCATCAAGCGCGTCATCAGTCACCAGCCAATGACAAACAGTTTTTAAAACTTCTCGACCAATCACAAGTCAGCGAGACATATTTCCGGGCAAGAATGGCATGCCAGACTGCCTCTCCCCGCCTTCTTGCCCCGTCATCTCAAACTAATTCTCGTTTTATTCGGAATGCTTGCGTTTTAAGGAGTTTTAATGTATCAGATAGTAAGATGTATAAGTAAGGAGCCTGTGTTGCTAGTGTTTTGGTGGTAGAAGGTGTGTGTGTGGGTTAAAATAGTGAATATTTGTGTTATGGAGAGGCCCCGCGGCAAGGCCTCTCCGTCACTCTGCCCCGTCATCAGTCACCTCATCATAACATCTTTAAATCACCCTTATTTAAGGTGACACACGGTGCTACATTGATTTAGATAATGACAAGTATATATAACATCTCACCATAATCACTAAGTTGTATAATAACGAGTAATAAGACGTTTAAGCCTGCCCAAACCTACAGTGGCGGAGGAGCTGGGGGCTCCAGCCGCCACACTCAATAGTTTTGAGTAAAAACCCGTAGTTATCCGCCTCACCTGTGCTTTCCTGAAGAAGGCAGTCAGCTCCCACGCCTGTGATAGCACCATAGGATATCACCAGGGATCATAGGATTCCTCAAGGGGTTCTCGCTCCCCTACTAAATATTACCAAAGACTATCGAGGCTAAAGAGACGGTTAGCGGCAGCTGATATATCGCATCAGCTGCTGGGCCGCTGGTGGCTGTAAGCATGAACAGGGATAGGTAGATGACGGGAGCGCGCATCCGTCCTGTGTGGAACTGTGGAAGCTGGGTATCCACTTGTTGCATTGCATATCATAATCATCGTTGCGCATCATTGAGTGGTACGGGACGCTGCAATAAGGTATATTTTACCGGTGTTTCATTACAAAAATATCCGTATAAAGAACAGCATGCGTTGCCCTGTTGTATGTTATTATTAGAATTTATGTGATACTGTGATGCCCGGGTTTTTACGAGTTTAACAACTCTGTGTTTTGGAATGAATTTTATTGCTTGATAATTCTCCACTGACGAATAAATTCTCCTCGTCACAACTGAATTGGGATGAACTTAGTTTTAGTAGGGGATTGCTGCCACCAGTCTAAGCGGGTAGTCCTATGGTCTACCCCTTGAACACGATTTACTATATAAGGATTTCGGTAGTCGTGGGGATACTGTTAGTATACTGAGTAGGTCTGAACCTCTCTTGGGACGTGGGGAAATATTTCCATAACAAGGGAATAGTCACCTGGGGTTTTTGCAAGAAACAAAGAATCTCTACTTTAACTCATTTGGTTTATTTAATAAGAAATTATTCCTAGTTGAAACTTAAGTACATGTATGTTTTTAATTTAGCGAAGGAAAGCTCTAAAGAGCATAACCTACCTCACTGGACTATATTCTTAGACCTACCATCTACATACACACAAGCTGAACACCATAGATATACATGGAGAATATAGGGGAGGGAAAATGTGAGAGTAATGAAACTGTTTGCGTTCACACGACCATGTGACTGGGTTTCTCCCCAGACTGAGTCACTCGCCGAAACCTTGACAGGGGCGGAGAAGAGAGTCATTATAACCCTTGTAAGGGCATAACATGCTACCTATGCATTAATGAACATTAAACAACGGTATATATATAGATATATATCCTATAACAAGGGGAAAGATGGAGGTGAATTTCTGTATGTCTTACCTTGACAGGGGGCGGAGAAGAGAGTGATACTCGCGTGGTCTATACGGAGGGAAGGTTGGAGGATTAGAGGGAAAAAGGGACATGTTTAGATACTCATGAGAGGCTTCCCCTGAAGGGGATATGAATCGTCGAACGACTCTTATTAGCTACCCAGGAAACACAAAGACGGAGGGCCTCCGGAGGCCCTCCGTATGTCTTATCGGCGGCCCGACGGAAGTGTACGACGTAGGGCCGCTGGGAATTTGCTCAGAGGCTCACCGGCGGGCCGCTCCCAGCGGCCCGCCGTAGGGCATATGACCATTTGCCGCTGTTATATTAACTGATTGAGGAATATTTATGGTTATACTTTCTAAGTATATTGCAGATATAGTAATGTTTTAAGGGGTGTTGCACAACCCATTAGCCGATTAATAGACTAATGGGCTGTTCAACACTTATAAAAACATTACTATATAATGCAATATGCTTAGAAAATTTAACCAGAAATATTCCTGTGTCGTTATCCAGTAATACGATGAAAAGGAGATTGCTAGGATCATAATTGCTACGGACATTGTTTATTTCATAAGTACAAAAACATTTTCGTTATTGAGTTTACATGCTGGTGTACGTGGAACACTGAACGGCGTGAACAGCCATGTAGAAGGATATAGGTTGCGGCGAACAACATAACATCCACCCACTCGTGCGTTTTCCAAGTAACTGATTATTTTCACTCAGACACAGCGCCAGGCGCCGTCAAGGAATTCCTAAAAAAACGTGTCGTACTGCAATTATTTATATTATTCAGTCTATTTCGATATAATGAAGGAGCGAAAACATGTTATAACTAAGTTCTCATTATGTTATCGACTGGTTAAGGGTGAAAATTTAGGCCTTTTGTGGGTTTTAAACCCTTTGTAATGGCAATCGTACGTCTGGCAGTTTAGTACATTGATAGCTGGGAAAAGATTTCAAATAATATTCTATTCTAAATCATGATATTATTCATATGTTAACTCCATCATCTACATATTCCTTATTAGGTGTACCGTTGAGTATTAATATGTGTTGATAATATGTTGGAAGTTATTGAAATAAGGGAAAATATGACCTTGTGTTATTCCGTAATAATCTTCGCCGCGGTTAATCAAGTGTTATTTTTATATGATACTAACTACACACACAGACTAACTGATAACCTTTTTCCATGTAAACTCCTTCCTATGTACGTATCTCATCTTCATTTCTATGTATCTCTGGGTGTTCCTGATAAAGCTGGAAATATTTGAAAAAAACTGAAATATGATAATTTCTATAAACTATTATAAAAACTTTTATAACAATTTGTAATAGCTTGAACAGGCCTAATAATAGTGATGGTACTGATATTGAGATACTATGTATATTACTGAGTTAATATATATAATATGAAATTAATATTTCCCACTTACACATACGTACCAGCGCCCAGCGGGCCTCCGGAGGATTGACGTCAAGTTGCCGCTGCTTGTCACTACTGATGTAATACTACATCAAGATAATCATATAACTGTTGTTTCAAAATGTTTACACATAGAAATATTCAATTCTTCAAATTCTGTACATTAATTTTCAACATAGTAAATTATCCCGTCTGAAAATACACCAGCGGGCCTCCGGAGGGCTGACGGAGGTAAATTTGCCGCCGGCGGCCGCCGTTCGCCGCTCTACGGCCTACGTCGGCCCGCCGGTGATGGTTAGCTGGGTAAGGAAGTAAATATACGTATGAAATTAATGCCTATGACCCAATTCTTTTAATTTGATGTAGGAAAATTTGATTCATGACTAATATTCGGGGAGGGTTTTACTTCACATAGGACAATCCTACGAACACGCTTTTGAGAGTGACGAGGTATTTGGAGTCGTGAAAGGAACTTGGTCGACTTTTAATTCAGCGAATGACTCGACTAACCTATACATTTATATGCGTAACACAACTCTATTTGGTCTGTTTTTAAGGACGCTCAGAATCTAAGAGTGTTATTCAATCTGCCAGGAGGATAAGGGGGGAATAAGAAGTTTTGACTCTACAAGTTATTGGCAATCGCGAAATAAATGTCTCACATATTATGACTCGTGACTCTGGCGTATGGGGGGGGGGGAGGAGAATGGAGGGGGGGGAAGATAGGAATGGAAGAGAGAGAGAGAGAACATACGAATGAGATAAATAATGCGAGAAAAGAAATAATATGAATGGCCTTATTATAATAAATAACCTGTTCCCCTATATACTGGATTTAGGCAACAATTAGTTCTAGATTAAACATATGGTTATTGAAACCTTCTCTTTCCTTTCATCGTTTCCTTTAACTCGGGAATCGTATGATGGGAATTTCCATCATTTCTCTTGGAATTTCCCGGCACTACAATACAAAGGTTATGAAAACGGTTATATTGACAAATGTCTATTTTCATCTTGAACCGTAGGGCGATGAAGGGAAATGTAGAGCGTTTTCAGTGTGTGTAGGGCGAAGAAATCTTTTTGGTTGGCATCACTGATACCGGTACGTCCTCACACCGGTATCAATTACGATACCGGTATACCGATACCGTACATGAATACCGGTATTACCGGTATCGGTATTTGGTTTTTTCGTTTTTTTTTTTTACTTGTCCATTCTCAGACAATTATTAACCTCTACAGCATCCCCCCCTCCTTAAATAAAGTTTCCTATAGCGTCAGCCATTTCTTTTTTTACAATTATTAACCCCTATCGTACAGCATAGGTCAAGGTAAGGTAAAGATGGGAGCATACGCTTAGCTGCGCGTGGCATGCGGTGCTCATCTCCGTGGCATTAGCCCTTAGAGCCTGTGGTGGGTGAGAACCCGTTACCCCGGGACACAGGGCTAGTGTGACTCCCGGGTTACCACAGACCACAGTACAGCATAGACCCCCCCATAAAATAAAGTTTCCTGTGGCGTCGGCCATTGACAGATTTAAGGGGGATTATCAGATTTAATCTTAACCTACATATCTCTAGAAATGTTTGAAATTTTTATTTATTTCCTTAGGATTTCCATAGATTTTGCGTTTCCTTAGAAGTTTCCTTCTCAGGCCCAAATTTCCTTAAAATAAGGAAATTTCCTGAAAGTTGAGACACTGGTTCACTGTAACATCAGGATTGCCAGATAGTTGCGCGGGTTTATGGCCAAATTAACTTAACAAAATAAATAAATAGAATAAAAAAGTATTTACATTTTTATATTATATGTATATAAATACAATATATTTAAATACTCATTAAAGCATTTAATTACTGTATTTAAATACATGAAAACTAATGTATTTATAAATAGATTTCTTAATACACAAATGTATTCAAATACAGCCCAGCTCTGGCTATATATCTATCGATACTGTTTCTCAGGAATCTCAGGAACTCTTTGTCCAAAAATAAATGTTAAAAGAAAATTTGAATCAAATTATTGTTATTTTCCTTATTTAGAGGTTACATTATACACACTAACAAGTGCTTGTGGGCCTTCGGACCCACGTATTGATGTTTGTAGTAGTAGTATATATTAGACAACATGTGATTGCAAACTCCAATCGTGTTGTTGCTGTTGTTGGTCACTGGTCAAAGTGCCTCGGAGTAGACCACGTTCCGTGTGATTCCAACCCTTTGTGTTCCGTGTGATTCCAACACACACACACTCACACACGCACTCAAACGTCCATGAGTCTACTGAGTTTGTGGAATGCAGCAAGACGTTATCGCTGAGTTTTTCCTGGAATCTAATACTCCTAAAGTGTTTTTAGCCCAAAATCCCCCTTCAAAATTATTCAATCGACATGGGACCAAACCGCTTACCACCTACGATTTATCTGCGATTTTTTAAGCCTACTCACATCAAAAATTAATTTACAGTTTCGGCTACCCAAAACAGACACACACACACACACACACACACACACACACACACACACACACACACACACACACACACACACACACACACACAGACACACGGCTACTCCTATAGTATATTAGATTACTGATGCAAAAAAGAAATGGCCTACGCCAAATAACATTTTATGTTAGGGGGGTCTATGCTGTACGGTAGGGGTTACGAATTGTAAAAAAAAAGAGATGGCCGACGCCAGGGGCGGATTTATGGTGTGCGAGGCCCTATATAGGCCGGTACGTGGGAGGAGTGCGGGGCCCTGAATGCAATGTGGGGTAAAATTCTAGTCCTTTCCAGCCCTTATTAGTTTCTTTTATCTCCAGATCTTCACAGATCCCTTCAGATACCTCTAAAACGTAATTATAAAGTGGGGGAGAGATGCCCCTTTCAACGCCCCCTCCCCCCTATATTACCCCCGCCCTGGCCCCCAAAATAAAATTTCTAACCTAACCTCACTACAACCTAACCAATGACCTAACGAGATATAAAGGTGGGAAAGGACTACAATTTTACCAGGTTAGGTTAGGTTAGGTTAGGTTAGTAAATTATTTTTAATTTTTGTATCTCTCCCTCACTTTATTATTACGTTTTAGAGGTATCTGAAGGGATTTGTGAAGGTCTGGATAAAATAAAACCACTAATAAGGGCGGGAAAGGACTCTAGAATTTTACCAAATGTGGTTCAGATTTCATATTAGTTTAATTGAAACTTTTTCCACCCATATTTTACATTATATTGGTACTTATTTGTGGTATATTATGGTACATGCAATGTAACAGTGTTCGAGCAAATAAGAAATGTCCAGCATTCATATTTTCATTGAAAACATATTTTTTCCTCTGGGATGCGGGGCCTAGGCCATAGTTTACTCGGTCCCCCCTTAAATCTGTCAATGGCCGACGCCACAGGAAACTTTATTTTAGGGGGGTTTATGCTGTACTGTGGTCTGTGGTAACCCGGGAGTCACACTAGCCCTGTGTCCCGGGGTAACGGGTTCTCACCCACCACAGGCTCTAAGGGCTAATGCCACGGAGATGAGCACCGCATGCCACGCGCAGCTAAGCGTATGCTCCCATCTTTACCTTACCTTTACCTATGCTGTACGGAAGGGGTTAATAATTGTAAAAAAAGAAATGGCCGACGCTATAGGAAACTTTATTATTTAAGGGGGGGGCGATGCTGTAGAGGTTAATAATTGTCTGAGAATGGACAAGTAAAAAAAAAAAACTAAAAAAACCAAATACCGATCCCGGTAATCCGGGATTCATGTACGGTATGGTTATACCGGGTATCGAATTGTACCGGGTGTGAGGCGGCGGTATCAGTGATCCCAACCCAAAAAGATTTCTTCGCCCTAACAGAACTGAAAACGCTCTCATTCCCCTTCATCCCCTTTACGGTTAAAGGAAAATAACTTTTTGTCAATATCCCGTTTTTTAACTTTGTATCACTAAATTCTAAAAAATAACATAAAACGGGAAACGCTGCTGTTTTTTATAGGGATTTTTTGAAATGAAAACCGGTAAAATATACCCTTTTGCAGCGTCCCGTACCATAAATGATGCGCAACGAGATTATGATATGAAATGCAAAAAGGGATACCCAGTTCCACAGTTCCACACAGGACGGATGCCGCTCCCGTCTTCTACCTATCCCTGTTCATCTAAACCCACCCCCCAGGGGCCCCAGCAGCTGATGCATAATCGCTCCGGCACTCATTATTTATCTTTAAAACCCCGATAAACAGGGGTATGAAAAATTTTAATTGAAAAAAATTTTTTTTTTTTACATCTTTCCTTTCCCCTTTTCTCAAAACCAAAATTTAAAATCGCCCTCATTTAGCTCCGTTTCTGTAAACATCGCCCTAAGGCCCTACAAGCAATGATATGCATGGCTGAACGCCCTACGGTTGGCAACACTGACCGGTATTACTCCCGTAACCGGTATCGGCAATATCGGTATTTTCTTATACCGCACAACCCAGGCTACCTCGTCTCCCCACGGTCTGACCTCGCCGGTGACGCCCCGCGATTATAGCTCCATCCTTGACGGGGAAGCTACCAAAATTTGAGACGATAGAATATATTATAAAGTGTTTCATAATTTTTGATTTGTAAAGGTTTATTGTACAAACTAAGCATACAGGACCACCACACACACAATACAAGCATGTACAGGAAATGCCTATGCAGGAGCAAAAGAAGTACAAAGGCGGCATCAGCCCGACAGTGGAGGAGGTGTTATACCGTCCAGGCTACGGGAGGGTCGCGTGGAGGCGGTGGTGCGGCTGATCACCTGTGTCACTGGTCACACCTGAAGGGAGCTGGCGGGGTGTGGGTGTTCAGAGTGTCGGTGTCAGATGTGTCAGCGGGAGGAGGGACGTCGTTGCCTCGCCAGCACCCGCAACATCACGTCTCTCGGGGTGTGGCGGACCATGAGGGCGGGCCCTGGCCCTTCACGATCCACTACAGCAGCCCCCCACCTGCAGGCTGGGCGGCGGGGGCCGGCGCTCGGGCCTCAGGGGGGCCGGTTGGCGGGGGCAGGACCGGAGGTCTAGTGACACCAGTGGGCGAGGGTGTGGAATCTCGCAGTGGTCGCACCCACTTGCCCGCTCGGTAGTCCTACTGCAGCTCCCTCTTGGTGTTCAGTAGCCCAGAAACGCACACGCTGCAGTTAGTGCGCCATCTTTGCCCTGGGTGTTGCTGGGTGGCGTCCAGTGGGTGGTAGTCGGTGGCTGCAGCGTACCAGGCCGCCTGCCTCTTCCTGGCCTCCAGCTTCAGTGTGTCTGGTGAGGCAGTCGTGCTGCGGCCAGCTCTCGCCCATGCGCCATGAGCTGACTGTAGGCTGGGAGGGGACACGTGCCATGGTGACGCCTGGGGCCGCTGGCGGTCTCGCTTGGCGGCCGACAGTCCGCCGCATCGTTACCTCGGACCCCTACGTTGCTGGGATCACCAGTTGAGCCTGACACGCCTTTCCCTGGCGACAAGGGCTCTGTAGGCTGCCCCCAGGATGAGTGGTGATGCGCCTCACGTTTGTCCTTGGGTAGCGGCTGTTGGAGGGCCCTGCAGCCCCGGTCAAGGAGTCCGGTGTGTATTACCACAGTTGCCTCCGGCGGTGCAGGGCATGTTCGAGGGCGTGCTGGGATGGCCACCAGCTCAGTCTGGAGTGGGAGCCAGTTGTTTAGACGTCCGCCAAGACAGACCCTCTGCCCACCCGTCGGTGACCGAACCCGGCACACTGTCTGGCCCACTCTCAGGGTCCGGACCCGAGCCGTCAGTGAAGTATACCAGCGGTCCACGCTCGGGCGACCTGGGGGACCATGTGCCATCAAGAGTGTGCTGCCGCAGATCCCGGACGGGCGACTGGAGGTAGTGCATCGAGCCAGGGCGAGCAGTCTTCCCCGGATCCCTCCTCGCGAGTGGTGGCGAGAATAGCGTGAAGACGGTGCTGGCCAGCTCGAACGCTTTCTCAGGGTCGAGGGAAAGACTGTGACTGTTGGGGCAGTTGTTGGCCTGAGTCAGCACGGTGAGCGAGGCTTGTCAGCTGTGCCCACGCGCGGGTTGAAGCCAAACACGTGAGGTTGGAGGGCTCACCACCGCGGCACAACTGCCCCCCCAAGTCGCGAGAGCACCTTCTCTCGGCTGTTTAGCGTGCAAGCTGATGAGGGAGATAGGCCTGAGCTGGTGGGCTCAATGGGCCATTTGGGGATGGGCTGCTGAACTATCGGACACTCCTTCCCACGCTCTTGTGATGCAGGTGGCCTGCCAGCCAAGACGCGGTTGAGGCGTGGCGAGCAGTCGCGGCCCGTCCCCGGACAAGGCCCCTGGCTAGAGCGAGCATGGGAGCTATGTCACGGCCGTATGTAAATGCAGCTGTTTGTCGCGCCCTTTTTTCCTCGCCGACGAAAGTTCCTGGCGAGTGAAGAGGTGTGGTCGCCATGTAGGTTCCCCATTCGCGCCTTCCCTGAACAGCCTCGACGCGGTGGTTGTCGAAGCTGTTGCATGGAGGATGGCGTGTCGAGGCGGCAAGTTGGTGCGCGGAGCCTCCGCGCGGTGAACACGCCGAGAGTCTTCCGCTCTCGGTGGGGGTGTGTGTGGCGGACGGGTCGGTGCGGTAGGCGCACCGGAAGCCTTCTCTTCTTTCTAGGTGGGGAGCTAAAACCACGGTTTTTCACGTCGCCAGTTCCAAAGCATATTTTCCGGCTGGCTCCATGAGGGCTGTAGGATTAGCCATAATCTTGCTCTTTACCCAAGCCTCTTTTCTAGAACTACTTTAACCCTTCCAATGGATTCTTCTATTCGGTGTCCTTACCCTACTCAAACCTAAAAGAAATTCCATTATCCCATCTATGTTCCCCTCTGCAACTCTATCCCACTGACCACGCCTACCTCCGTGACACTATTGCTATAAGACGCTCTCTTTCCTCATCATACCTTGGACACATTAATACACCAGGTTATCTACAGTTTCATTCTAGCTCTACCCATACACTTTGACATATCTTGATTCCTTCGTTTGCCATCTATATGTTTAACTATTGACCTCCAGAGATTTTGTCCTTGCCTTTAAATACATAAACCAACTCCCAAGCTTACCATCATAAAAGACCTCCAACTTTGGTGTGGTCTTCACCGCTGTACCAATTCAGAGGAACTCTTACCCTCCATCCTCGTTCTCCACATCTCCCTGCCCTGCCCTATGAAAACTTGGTCATTAACCTTTCGCTTTAATCTCCCCCTACACTAGGACTGGTGTATCCTTCTGTGCAAACCCTGTAACCCACACGTCCTCTCCCACGTGCTAATCTTCCCATTTACTACTCTGTCCTATCACTCATAAACCTTTTCGAGCCCCCACCTGTTTCATCCATTTTATCTACAGCCTGTGACTTTTGTAATTAAGCATGACTTTTCCTATTCTCTCCGACAAAGTACTCCCACCCTGCCTGCTCCCCTGATCGCCTCCACTGCTACATACCCTGTTTGCCTCTAGTGAAAGTCTACCTTACCTGTTCGTACTACCTCATAATTGTCCAGCTCTTCCTGTACCGTCCACCTCATACACTCTGCCCCATACATGAGGCTCGGTACTGCACATGCCTTTCCACAACCTCTTACTACCTCATTACTGTTTGCCCTAATCTTGCTACACTACCAAGCATTCCCACCCACTGATGTTGCTTTTCCTATTTTTTATCCTGTTTCGTTCCGAATTCTGCCTCCCTTCCCATCTACCGTGATACCTAGGTATTTATATGGACTCGCGTGAGCGACCTATCCTCAGGTCTCCCATTTCCCCAACTCCTACCCTCATCTGCTGCCTTTCCCATTTAATTAACCAGGACTCCCTGGACTTTTCTCACTGTTAAAGTTCATCCCAAAAATCCCTCCCATACTTGTGAGACTATAGTAGCATCTCATGAAGTTCTCCACTGTCCTCACTCATGACAACTATGATCGACCAGCAATATAGTAAACAGGCTCAACTTTTCCTCCCAAACCCTTATCCAATAAGCCCGGAATTTCTCAACCTATTGCGAATTCCTCCTGCTATATAAGCGCAAAAAAGTAACCGGTGTATAACACGCAGCCATGCCTAATCATCTTAGACTACCTACCCACTCTGTCTCTATGTCCCCAAGCCTGTAACAAGCCCGTGTGTCCTCATACATACTATCTATTATGTGACTATTCTGTCACTAATCCAAATTCTAGACAGTAGGCTACAAAGAAAAACCCTATGGACCCCTATCATACGGCCTGTTAATGTCAAAGGAATGCAAGGTATGTCTTCCCACCCATCCTATTCATTCTTGGTCGATCACTGAAAACTAACTACGAACATGTTGTCCTCACACCTCCTAATATCCCTGCCCGAAAGGAATTCTGTTCTCCACCATGTTACTCTATTTCTCTCACAACATTCACTGAATTCTACCATGTTAGTAACCCACTCTGAATATCTTTCCCACCGTATCCTATTACTGCTTATTGGCCCGATAATTTTTCAAGAAGCCTTCTATCTTTTGTGGACCTCCCTTGTGTAATAGAGTAACCCTACCCTCATTACATTTCCTGGGAATCTCTTATCCCGCCAAATCTGCCTAAAAAGCCCATACAAACCATCCACCATACCCTCACCCCTTATTTATACAATTCGTTGGTATACCATCTGCCTGCTGCTTTCCTACTTTTTCAGCTTTTTTACGTAACTCACTTTATTTCTTCCTTGCTGAAATGTTCATCCAATTTCCTCATCTATCTTACCTTTTACTTTCGTATATTTACCTTCACCTAATTCTTACCTGCTCAGTATGCCCCCCACCTCCTTCCCAAAACTCTTGTCTCCCTCTTAATTACTCTCAGGTCCCTTTCACCAACTTCGTTATCCCACTAAAATTTCATCTACGCACGGCTTGCTCATGTCTTCCTCGCCTCTAAGGAACAAGTATACCAATCCCTACCCCCTTCCTCACCCTTCTACCTTAGTTCCTCTACAATTTCCATCTCCATGTTTGCCCATAGCCTTCCTAATAAGCGCTTTTATTCCTTCTGTTTTTTCTATACACTATCCCATGCCTCTCATCAAATTTCATAACTTCCTCTATCTCCATCTACTTCCTTTTCGAGTCTCTTTCGTGCCCTGTTCTGCCTCCTTTCTTTCCTTCCTCGCCCCTCTTAATCTCACTATTCCACCACTATTGCACTTTTTCCCCGGCTCCTTTGCTTCACTTACCTATCCTTCTGCCTAGCTATTCAATCTATTGTCTCCCACAGACTCTGGTTCCATTTCATCCACCCCCCTTCCTCCTTCCAAATACCTGTTTCAAGTCCCATCCTAAATTTTCCCAATTTGGCCTGTCTAATGTCCTCATCTTTGTTGTGATTTTTATCCTTTGCATTCTCCATTTGTTTTTTATTGTATAATTTAAGGACTATAATGGTTTGTGGTCAACTATTTATATCTAACCAGACAATCCCTCATCTATTTTCCACAATACCTTCACCATCTTCCCCCTGCGCATTTTTCATTATAGCACAAGAATCTATAGCTGATTCGCCTCCCTTCTCTCTTGCCCATTGTTACTTTTACCCTCTGCCATTGTCGTATTTAGCGATTTCTAACGCGTTCGGCATAAACAAAATTTAAGAGTGGAGTTTATCCCATTCCCATTTACCTCTCCCCTAGTTATACATATGTAGCCCTACCATTCCATGTCCCCCATAACCTATTATATGTTTTCCTGTCTGTGTTCTGCTCATAGTCTACTAATCTTGTTGATATTTCCTTTCATTTTCTATACTAGCCCCTCTCCCTTCAATCGTCATATAAGCAGACTACTAAGATGATCTTGTCCCCTTTTTCTCCTCTTCTTGTACTCTAATTAGCAGCAAAAATATCTTCGCTTGCCTCACAGGTTACTACATAGCTCCAAACATCTATACCTGCATCCTGCCCTGACCAATAAAACACACACCCCGCCCCACCATTTCTCGGATTCTTGCTTCTACCCTTATTTTTAAAGGTGATGACCCCCTCTGTTCTTTACATTTAATCCTCTCCCTAGGGTGGGATTCCGTGGACGCCTACTACAATCAAACCCATTCACTTAATTTCCCCCGCGAAATGTCCTCTAATATTGCCTACCCCCAACCCTGACCATTAAGCATCCAAATCGCCATTAGCGTTTCGACACCTTCCCTTGGTTCCATTTTTCTAACCAAGGGTTCTTCCCTTATATCTTGAAGCTATATGCATCCCATTTTCCCCCGTTAGACCCTAGTTTTTGTTTCCTGGCTAGCTAACCTAACAGTCTTCTCTAACTGGTTCCCCGTACGCCTCTGTTCCCCATATTACTTAGGTGTGACAACCATCTCTGGTATACATCGACCAGTGATTAACCATAGAAAGTATGTCCCACCCGTCCACAAACCGTCAACCCCATATCCTTGCACACCATCCTCTATCTTGCTCATTTAGACTTAAAGGCCCTCGACACGCACTCTGACCCACATACTCCCCTAGGGATGTACACACCCCCAAATCACCCCTTTCCACCACTCTCCTTGACCTTCTCTAACAGGGGCCTTGTACTAGTTACCAACTCCTCCGACCTCGCCTTGCCCTATCGTCGTTCCCCCCGACGTTGTCACCA
The DNA here is from genome assembly GCA_016584305.1 of Chionoecetes opilio. Taxonomy (NCBI): domain Eukaryota; kingdom Metazoa; phylum Arthropoda; class Malacostraca; order Decapoda; family Majidae; genus Chionoecetes; species Chionoecetes opilio. The sequence goes on from JACEEZ010025028.1 coordinate 111,644, forward strand.
CCACAACCGCCATCCTTCCCTGTTGCCACCCATCAGCTGTCCAGTCTATCGTTACACCTGCACAGATGCCCCTGGATAGCACACCCTAGTCCTCCGTCCCTGTCACCTCTCCAGAAGTTCTGGTCTAGGTACTTCACCTGGGGAGTCTCCCCACAACACCACCTCAGGCCCCTTTCACCTCCTGTTCCCCTGCTTGCCTGCCATCCTCCACCACCTCTACTCTTTCACCCCCATACTCCTCATCCCCCAGCACAGACATACCTGTTGTGCAAAACGGGCACTCACCTGACTTTTATGGCCCCCAGCACTAACCTGGCTTTGCTTCCCTTTCATACCACCGCCACCGACCTACTTGGGCCTGGTACGTCTCACTTGCCGGCCTCGGTAACTACACCTGCCTGCGTACCTCTTACCCACCCTCCTCCAAAAGGCTAGGTCGGACCTCTGCATGAAAGGTCCTTCACCTCGCACTGCATCCTGGTACTAAAACAGCATCCCAGTACCTACATTTCCTCTCATCCACTACTCCCTTAAGCCACTTAACCTCATCCTGCAATGGCCTTTACATGTTCCTGTAAGGCACACACCACACATTCCCTCACCGAGGACCGCAACATGTCACACCCACCGCACAGGATTGTAAACAGTAACCACCTCTTCACCCGCGGTTTACACGTGGCTTGGGCCACACCAATACCTCCTCTGTAGGGAGCACCAGCTACCTCCCTGACCCCCTGCGGCCACGTCAGCTGTAGCTACACCATCCACAACCCCTTCTAGAACCCCACATACTCTCCCATATTTCCACAAGAACAATAGCAAAATTCAATTCACGAAACACTTAGCTCAGGCTCCACACGTTCCTGACTCCCACGGAGCCTGACATTCCATCCATGACAGTCACGGAGGTCAAGCCGTCATGACATTCCTCCACATGCTGGCCGAGGGAGGTGTGCTGGTTGATAGGAGGCGCACACACCCCAACCACTTGGCCTCCCTAGCCCGCTGTGAGACACCTGCGAGCGGCGAGTCACCACATCCTGACAACAGCCGCAGGTTTGGTGGTGTGGGGCTGTAGTTTTAAATTTTTGTCTACCAGCTTTCTGTGCAGGTTGACTCAGGTGGTTGTGCACTCACCTGACGTCCTCGTTGTTAGAATCACCAGTCGGGCACGGCGCCGGTGGCGGCCCGGAGAGCACTTAGACATGGCTGTGCGTCGGCTGCCCTATGAAGGGCTGCCGTGAGGTCCCTATTCGTTTGGTGCAGGTCGTCGGGTGGCCTCGTTAAGTGACCCACCACTCGTCAAGGGAAGCTTGAAACTCCTTGCCCGAGTCCGTTTCCTCTGATGTTCCATCGCGGCGTGAAAGGGCGTGGCTGGGGATCGGCGGCGCCGCTCTTGTGAGGGGGGAGGGGGCGTAGGGTCACTGGTGGAGCGTAGTAGGGTTTCATGGCACCTGCCCAACGATGACCGCCCGGCCGCCAGGGTCACCCCGACACCAAGGTAAGAGTCCACGTCGCCCCTCCCGGAAGGGGGGGGCTCCTCGGTGTTGAGGAGATGGATTTGAAGGGACCTCCTCGAGCAACTCTGCCTAGGTGACGACCCGTCCGTGTTGCGGCCACTGGACTGCCAGGATGGGGTGGGTGGTGGGCGTTTTAAAATCGCCCCCGCCCACCACTAGGCAGGCTAGTGTGCGGATGCCATGGTGGCAGCTCCCCTGCCTCCATTGTTGGTGTCCGTTGGCTCCTGTACAGGTTTGTTAAACAAGTGAGGTCGAGGTCCTCCCCACGTGCAAGCTCCAACGCCAGAAGGCATCCACGCCATCTCCACAGTGCGCCGGGTCGGTCGATTCGCCCTCGGTGAGGGATGGCGCCTCCTCACCAGGCGTTCACGCACAGCCACGGGTTGCCCTCAGTGGAAGGGAGCGCGTGGAAAGACTGTAGGCCGCAATGCGCCAACTTAAAGTCAGCAGGTGTGAGGTCTCACCCCCACCCCTCCCACTGTAGGGAGAACCACGTCAAGGTCCTCCTCGGAAGATGGCCTGCAGCACCTGAGTTTCTTGGGCCCGGAAGGCCCTGGGCTTCACTGCAGCACCCTTGAGCTGGGGGCGACCGCCGGCGGCGCCGCATTGGGGGTGTCGTTGTCAGCGTGGTCGCGTGGAAGATGGTTACTCTGCTGGGAGGAGGGAATGCTGTGGTCTGGAATCCCTCTGTGGTTGGTCGTGGAAATGACGGCCGACGTCATTGAGGCTGATTCAATCTCCTCGAGGGAGGAGGGCGTCAAACTTCATCATCGGTTGCAGGGGCTGAGCTCAGGGCGGTGTGAGGAGCCTCCTCCATAATACATTGCATCATGCGGACGATGATTGCAATCAGAAGTGCCGCGTCTACTCGCTGACGTGAATGTTGTCGTAGCGGTGGCATGCGGCAGCGCCGACGCTCCGTCGGCTCTCGCTGTCGCGGAGCTTCAGGCACTGAAGGTGCAGGTGGCTGGCGCTGGGCGGGTGACCTTGAGGGCGACCTCCTGTGTGGTGGGGCGGGACCTGGTCCCAGTCTCAGTTTAGCAGTGGGGGGGGGGGGGGGGGAAATGCGGCGGGGTGATGGTACCCGCCTCCTCCATGTACTGTCAGCTGTCGCTTCACTTTCCCTTTCACCCGACCCGCGGCCTGGGGTGGGGTCCCTGGGGGACTAGGGGGGCAGGCTGTTTGACGGCCTGGACCAGGCTGGCCTGGCTCGGTAAGGGGAAGGGCAGGATGAAGTCCCCCTCCGGTGTTGCCGCTGTTGTTGCTTTGGTGTACGCATTTTTCATGTGGCGGTGTGTTGCAGCCGGGTTGCCTGAACGCTGTTGCTGCAGGCCGATGGCTGAGGCATCCTCGCGAAGCCACTATCAGGACACACACTGAGGTTTCCCAGGCGGGTGTTCCTCCAATTCCTCCAATTCGGACCACTGTTGCCGGTGGTGGCCTCCTCGGCCTTGTGGCGGCCAATATCAATTCATCCGTCGGGTGGTTAAGGCTGCACACGCCGCACCTGAACGGACGTGCTCGCACATAACTTGCAGGTGGTTGAACGCTGGGGCACTTGTAGCACCTTAATCACGGGCTCGCTCGGTAGGGGCGTAAGGTGTAGGTGCCCCCAGGAACGCAGGGTCAGTTGGCAGGTGGCGCCCCTCGTGGATAATCATCACCTGCCTAGTGGCTATGTGTCCCAGACCACCGACAGCCGTGTGCGGCCACCACATGGGTTGTGCCTTCACCGCATCGAGTGGGAAGTCAACAGGGAGGCGCTCCTAGCAATACTTGTGCCTCCGTCCAAACAGGGTCAAGGAGGAGCATCCTATTGCCCGTCGTCAGCGAGGCGCCGCCAGGAGCCGCACAGACTCCTCGTCCTTGAGGGTGAGGATGTTATTCTACGTAGAGATTGGGCCTCACCTCCATCTTCAGGGTCGGGTTATCCGTCCTCGAGGGCCGTGATTGGCCAGGTAGGTGCTGCCGCTGGGTTGGTCCCTCCAGGCTTCTCAAGCTTGAACATGGGGCGGGCGGCGCGGAACGTTAACCATAGTTGGGTCAGGTCCTTGCCCTGCGCGGCCTCCTGCAGTCCTCGCTCCTGACGGGCCACATGTCGATCGACGAGTGGTGGTTCACTTTCCTCATCATCGGACGTCCGTTAGGGCATCGTCGGCCCGCTAGCAACATCGCGCTCGCGTCGGGACCTACGGCTAGGCCTGCTTTTGGTGTACGACGTTGTTTGGGACCGGGGACGACGAGGAGGGGCCGCTCCGGAAGGCCGCTTCCCGACCCTTGGCGGGTGAAGGAAGAATTTGCAGTACTGGTGTGATAATTTCCCTGGCGTATTCCACAATTCGCAATAGTTCAGTCTCCAAAGTCCGGGTGTCCGAAACAGGCGCGGGTCACTCAATGCGGCGAGGGACATAGGTCGGGAAGGTCACGCACGGCGTGCACCGCGGGGCTCACGGAGCGACCCCCGTTCTGACCCACGCCGGTGACTCACTCGCGACTGAAGGCCTAAGGGTGAGTTTTTCAGAGTAGCGGGTGGGGGGGAAACACAGACACAGGGGTATGGGGGGATTTTCAGAATGAAACGGGAGGGGGAACACAGTCTCAGGGGTGGGGGAGTTTTCAGAATAAATGGGGTGTGCGGGAGCCACTGAGGCAGAAGGGTGAGTTTTCAGAATAGCGGGTGGGGGGGAAACACCAGACACAGGGGTAGGGGGATTTTCAGGATAAACGAGAGGAGGGAACAGTCTCAGGGGTGGGGAAGAGTTTTTTCAGAATAAATGGGTGCTTGGGAACACTTCGAGGCACAAGGGTTGAGTTTTCAGAATAGCGGGTGGGGGGGGAAAAACAATCACAGGGGTGGGGGGGGGGTTTCAGAATAATGGGAGGGGGGAACAGTCTTCCAGGGGTGGGGGGGGTTTAGAATAAACCGGCGGTGCGAGAACACTGGATGCCACAGGGCGTGAGTTTTTTCAGAATATGCGGGTGGGGGGGAACACATGGACAAGGGATGGGGAGGTTTCAGAATAACGGGTTGCGGGGGACACTGCAGTCACAGGGGAGGGGAAGTTTTCAGGGAAAACGAGGGGGGGGGGAAAGTTCACAGCGTGGGGATGGGAGTTTTCACCCCCAAGGGGGAAACAGGGTGCAGGGGGAACAGTCACAGGGTGGGGAGTTTTCAGAATAAGCGGGTGGGGGGTTGGGAGGGAGGGGGGGGGAGTTGTCAGAAGAACTTCCCCTGAGCCACCAGGCCGTGGAGGCGTACAAATTTACCGTGTACGCGAGGGAAGGCTGGAAATACCACCGCTGGGGAGCCCGGCTGCACACACTGGGCTTCGGGAGCAGTAGCAGGTGACGCGTCCACCCCCCTGATGTCTTCCGGGTCACTCTGAGAATTGCTTTCCGCGGACCATGTATTGTCAGCAAACCGATTGAAGAGTTCTGCACGGTGCAGCAGTATTTGCTTGGAGCAGCTTTAGAAGAGCTGCTCAAAAAAAAAAATGTTTCCTTTACCTGGCCCCGCAACTGAGGTGGACCGCACGATCACGGGTTTCCTCAGCGCATCGCGGGTGCCCCCCACCCCCCAGAAACAGCACAAACGCGCACTAGCCGAGGTGCTGCCTCCACGAGGGGTTTCCGACCAGACACGGGCTTTTCAGGTCCCGAGAGTCTTTCACCAGAGCGTAAGAGGGAAAGAAATAAAGTAAGAGAAAAAGCCTGCTCAAACCCTCAGCGTCCTAAAAAAGAACGATCCAAAACTCCGCAGGAAAGGGGGGTAACTTCCAATCCGATCCCATACTGGAGTATGAATCGCCCTTTTTAGGTGCCAAATTGTATGCAGCCAAAAAAAGTCAGTCTCAATAAACTCTGTTTAATGCCACGAGGTGGTGGTGGCTGTGTCGAAAACTGTCCAGTGACCAGTGACTGTGGGCGTCACAATATAGGTGGCGAGTGAAGCGGGCGGGATCTCACTGCAAGGAGGTCCCCGGTACACGCTATCCCTAGCAGCACACACGTCAGCTTAGGAGCGAGCCTCAGCGCAGAGGGAAGAGAGGTGTTTCTGGGCTGGAGGCTGGAGGCTGGACTGCGTTTTCCAAGGCGCTGATGTTGTGTCCCTCCATGGCTCTTCAATATGTTGCTGCGTGGTGATGGGTGAGTGTTTCATAATTTTCGGATATAAAAAAAAAAAAAAAAAAAAAAAAAAATAGGGGATAAAATAAAAATTTGTTTCATAATTTTGGGATATAAAAATATAGGGGATAAAATAAAAATTATTTTAATTATTTTAAAATTACATTGAATTTTTATTCTAAAAATTACAAAATGACAATTTCTAATAAATTTTTTTAAGAAAATGTTTAAGTAATTTTTAGTAGAGAAAACCCCATTTAATCAAAAAAAGGGAAGACATTAATAAATAAAATAAATATTAACAATAATATTTTTCCCCTTAAAAATTAATATGTTCTAGAATTGTGTCCCATAGAAAGCTTATTTTTAGGGTAACTCGTTTGGCCCCGGTCTCCATTTAAGTCCACATTCATCCTTAGGGTTACATAAAAACAAACAGAGAAAAAAAGGAACTTAAGAGGCCGGGGGCCCTAAGGGAAACCGTTAGTGTTGGGCCCCCCAGGGTCCATATTAAAGAGTGGGGATGGCACGGTTCCCCGGGGATACCGAAATCCGGTATTTAGCACCTTTTTTTTCCGGTATTTTTTATTTTGGGTATCCCCGGTTCGGATTAGTATTGCATGGGTATACCGGTATGGGTTTTATTTGGTGGGTTTTGGGATTTCGGTTTATTTTTTTTCTCTTTTTTTTTCCCCAAAAACAGACTCTGGGCCCATATTTATAAAGATTTGGGTTTTGTCCTGGATTCGCCCAACCCTGGTCCAAAGGGTTCGAGGAAAGTTAAGACGGTCCTAAGAGGGGCGGTTTAGGACAAAGCGCTGGCGTATTTTTAGCAAGAGTCCTTTCCCTTACCTTTGATCCCTTTTGAAAAATCTTGCCTTTATGGGCGGGTTGAGGTGGTCCTCCCCTCATTTCCAGGTGAGTATGTATCCCTGTTCCTTGCCCCCGGACCACGAAGGTAAAGTGTTGTCAGGGGAGCTACGTAGCCTGGCGGTGGGGGGTTTGGTCGGGTGCAGCCACCCATTGTAAAGGTGATTTTTGAAGGGTCCGGGGTGACCCCCGTTAGGCCCCAAATGTTCTTGGGGCACATTGAAGAGCCGTACACCTTGTGGGAAAACTGGGGTGTATGAGTGTTTTAGCCTTTAGGGGAGGCGCATGTACTTTTTAACATAGCCAGCCTCCCCTTCTGGGGTTTTTTGTTTCCTCCAGCCTTTTTTTGGGAGCCGACCCTCCGGATTTTCCAGACAAGTTTATATGTACCTCTTCGTCTGGCGCAAGGTAGGGCCCCAGTTGTGCACCTCCCCCATAGTTGAGGTGTGAAGACCTATATTTTGTTTTATGGGCCCTTTTGGGGGCTTCCAGCGGGGGTTGTCCTTTTTTTTGTAGGGTGACCATGTTGGCAGCAGAATCTACCCTTGGGGTTTCTAAGGACTTCTAGCGTCAGCATGCAGGATTTCCCTTGTACAAATTTCTCCGGCCCATCGCTGGGTTCGCGCTGTCTGGGTGATGGTGGTGTAGTGTGGGGAGAAAGTTCCCGCTGTCATATACACCCCCAGGTTTTTTGTGAACTTTTGGATGGTTTTTTGATACAATTTGAGTGGTGGTCTTTTATAAGGATTTTGCCATATCTCAAACTTCAAATTTTCTCCTTTAAAAATTCCATATTTTTTTCGGCCCCCCCAATTGTATTGAGGTCCACTGCGTAGATGGGTGTCTGGGGATGTTTTTTTTTTATGCCGTATAGGGGTGTCGTCAGCAAAGAAGTAGCAGGGAATATCTGAGATCTGTGTCAATGTCTGATATCATGTCAAAAATAATAATGGGCCAAAAAACAGACCCTTTGGGGAACACCACTTATGCTTGACACTGGAGATGTTTCCCTTTTTGGGTGAATTTGGGTCCCTTTTTGGTGAAAAACTGGGATCCATCTCCCAAAACCCGTTATGAAAGGGTTCTTGAGTTTGTGGAGAGAATCCCAATGATCTACTGTCAAAACCCTTGGAAAAGTCGGGTAGACTACATCAGATTACCCATCCGATTGTTCAAAAAGCTTCAAGGGTTGTAAAAGTTGATAGGCAAGACTCCCTCTTCTGAAGCTGTTGCCATCTTTTAAAGGGCCCCTCTTTCTTCCAGGGGGTTTTACCATCTTGGCCTCATTTCCCTTTTCAAAGATCTGAGACGTGTGATGTGAGGACCATGGTCTGTATTTTTTGCCTGTCCTTTTTCCCCCTTTATGTAGGGTGTTATTGTCCCCATTTGAGTTCATGGGGGAGGGGCCCAGTGAGGAGGGATTAGTCCACAGTATCTCAGGGGTTGGCCATTTTTTCCCCTACAATTTTTTCTGAAAAACAGTATGGTAAACCCTCTGGGCTGCTGCTGCTTGGGGGCGATTTGCTTTTGGCTTGGAATTTTTCCCCGGTTATATAAATGTCTAGCAGAATGTCGACATTTCCTTTCGCTAAAGAAAGTACATGGATTTGTTACCCGTTTTGAGTATCAGGTTTTTCCAAACACTCGTGATACTCAGTCTGTGCATTTCTGCCATTTTTTGGGGCCATCTTCAAATTCCCCTTCTCTTTCAGAGAGGGGCCAAACCCATGTTGGGGCTGGTCAATCTTTTTTGGCGAAGAGTAGAAAAAAATTTGGGGGTTGACTTTTTTTTTTCCACGGGACGTGTTTTTCTTGTTCTTCTGCCCTACGTGTGATTGGCAGGGCCTCTTCCAGTAAGTTAGTGACGTTTTTGCGTTTTCTGCCCAGCATAGGTTTTCTTTTTTTAATTTTCTTTTTAAATTGGGCCCCCTTTTCATCAATTCGTTGCCCCTGGGTATTTTTTGTTTCCTTCCCGACGACCGCCTGAGGGGAATGGTTTCCCTTTCAAATTTTCAGGCATTTTCGGAGAGTACTTCGAAATTTGTGGGGGTTTCCCTTCCACTAAAAATGTTTTTCCCATTTTATGGATTTGTTTTTTTCGGGCTTTATCCCAGTCAATGTTTCTTCCCTAAAAAAATTTAAAGCATGGAAAAAGTTTATCCTGCCCGACGTTTTTTGTGTTTCTTTTGGGAATATTTCTGGTTGGCCCTTGCTGGAGGGTTATGGTCTGACATCACCCTCTTTCAATGTCATAGGAGTGGAGGTAGTCGTAGCTTGCTTTTGAGAGGTCCCAAAATTTTTGTTCCCTCTTTTGGGGTCCATTTTAGTTTGGGGTAAAAAAACTCCTCCATAAGGGGTTAATTTTACCGCTTGGCCCTTTTTTCTGGTTCCCACCTGCGATATTTATGGGGGGCAGCAAAGTGAGGGAAGTTTAAAAACCCCCGTATTTAAAAAAACTGTAGATTTATTTTTGGGGGATCTTTTTAGAAGGTTTCGGAGTTTGGTTTGATTTTTTTGAAAAGCGTTTAAAATATATTAGGGACCCCGATAATGATTGTTGTTACCCGGTTAAGGTTTTGATAAATATTTCCAGCATTTCGTTGTACCATTTGAGAAAAATTTCAAAACCTCTACATGGGTGTACCTCTTTTTACGTACATGCACTCCCCAGGGGGTTTTTCCTTTTCTATCCTGCGATGGGTGTAGTTTTATTTTCCTTCTGCATCCCGGGGATCTTTTTTGAGGTGGTTTCGGTGAAGGCATAAAGAGAAATTTCTGTCTTCTAATCTTTAATCATTGGGACCTTTGGTGATTGCAGATTTGGGTAAAGGCCCCTTATTTTCCAGATAGAAAAAAGGTTTTGTGGAGGCTGCACCCCCCCCTGCCTTTTTCCAGTTGTCTATTCGTTCTACTAGAGGTTTATTGTGGGCGGAGTTTTCTCCTGTCCCGTAGTTTCTCCACCCTGTGCCTAAAAAAAATTTCCCTGGTCCACTTTTGTTTTACGCCAAGGTGGGGTTTTTCTATTTTTATGTGTGGTGGGGCCACTTGGGATTGTTTTTCCATACCTGAGGAGGGGGCCTTTGGGCCCTTTTGGGGACTTGCCTGTGGTGTTTGGGGGTGGGCGTTTCTATTGGGGTTTTGGGGACGTTGCCCCCGTCTTTCCCTGATTTTTTGCTGGGTTTATCTGGGGGTAATGGTTGTTTGGCTTTTGTTCCTTTTTTGTGTGGGTATTTGCATTCCCTACGTTTGCATTCTCTTGATGTGTGATACCCTACATCAAGAGGAGATAGTCACTGCATTTCCACCCCCGAACAGCCAAGGTTTTTATCCCGGGCCATGCTTCATGAAGTAGCACAAGGTTTTGGGGGGGATTTACACTTTTTTTCCCCTTTTAGTCCATGTTTTTCACAATTTTTAGGTAAAAACTGCATTTTTTTACCTTCATGCCCTTTGTTGGTGAGGTTGGGCCCTTTGGGGGACGGGATCCACCCGTCCACCTTGTCCGGTGGTAAGGTTAATCTGGGGTAATCCTCCACCTGCCTTGCTGGGCTAGCAGGGGGTTTCGGTATTCCTGGGCTCCTGTAAAAGATTTTCCAGGTCAACCTTTAGATTCTCTCTCTGTGTCCTCCCGGGGGCACCAGAGATTGCAACAGTTGTTTGGGGGTTTTAGAGCTTCTTGACTTACGTAACAAAATTTTGTTTCAGTCCCAAATCTCTGCTGCCTTAGTGTATAGTCCGGGATTACCTACACGGTTTGGGAGGGAACCTCCGTTTGGCTGGCCCCGGGGAATAATGCAGTATGTTGGCATTTTGGCACCGGGAGTGACTCCCCATGTTGCAGCTATTACATTTGATCCATTGTACAATGTCCGAATTAAGCATGGGAAGATACATCCCCTACCTTGGGATCATTCAAAGTTTACTCGGGGGGGAGGGCCATTTTGTTTTGTCCAAAATTTTGGGCCCAATTTGGATTTTTGAATATCACTACAAGTCACAGAAAGGGATAAAAATATCGAAAAAACAAATTAATATTTTTATGATAATTGCTGAAAACTACAACGAATTAATTCATCTATAAAATAAATTTTACCCGATATGCAACGTTCCGTTCAAAGACACAAAAAATTGACATTGTCTTTGCCTATCGACGAG
>JACEEZ010025029.1:0-20000 GCA_016584305.1 Chionoecetes opilio
ACTTGGATCCCCCGTCCCACTAAGGCGTCATCAGAACGTCTTTTCCTGGGCATCATCATGAGGGGGGGGCGGGGTTTGGTTTCAACAAACCGACCCCCCTTTCTTGTATATAAAATTAATTAATATAATATAATATATTATATTATTATATATATAATATTTATTTTTAATTTATATATATATATATATATATATATAAAATTATATACTTAAAGGCAAGCGGCCCGGGCCTTATACGCTTCGAAACTCACTCAGTCAAAACCCCCTACACAGCCCCCTTGCGCTCCTGTTTTTTCCGTTAAAAAAAAAAAAAAAAAGAGAAAAAAAATTCTCGTATATTTTCAGAGGGGAATTTCCCAACAATGTCCCCCGGAGAGAGGAGGGGTAAATGTGACTGAAAGTCTCGATATTTTTTCGAAGGGAAATCACAAAATTCGGAGAGAGGGGTGGAAAAATGTGCTGAAAAGTCTCGAATTTTTTTCAAGTGGAAACCCCACAATGTCTCGTGAAGGGCCCGTCAGGGTGGAAAGGGTTTGGAAAGGAGTACCCGAAATGTGCAGGTCCCTGTGCATTCGGTCAGCGGTTCGAGTCTCCTTTCGTGCTGACGTGGCGGCGCTTTGTATGTCAATAACCTTGTATTGGTACTTGAAAAGGGTCTAGATAGGATGAAAATCGTATTTTATCTCGGAGAGAGGAAGGAAATGTGACTGAAAATTTCGTTTTTTTTTCAGAACGGAAATCACACAATTCTCGGAGAAGGAAGGTGTGTAACTGAAAAGTTTCGATTTTTTTTCAGAGCGGAAATCACCAATGTCTCGGAGGAGATGAGTAAATGTACTGAAATCTAAATATTTTTGCAGAGGGGAAATCCCCAAAATTTTGGGGAGAGAGTGAGGAAAAATGTGTGAAAAGTCTCGATTTTTTTGCGAGGGAAAATCACACAATGTCTGGGAGGAGGGTGGGTAAAGTGACTGAAATCTCGATATTTTTGCAGAGTGGAAATCACACAATGCTGGGAGAGAGATGAGGTAAAGTCTAAAAAGTTCGATTTTTTGTAAGGGGAAATCACACAATGTCTCGGAGAGAGATAGGTAAGTATAAAAATCTCGATATATTTGCAGAGGGGAAAACCCAATAATATCTCGGGAGAGCAGATAAAGTGACTGAAAATCTCATATTTTTGCAGGGGAAATCCAAAATTCTGGGGAAAGGAGGTAATGTGCTGAGAAGTCTAAATTTTTTTTGCGAGGGGAAAATCCCCAAATGTCTCGGAGAGGATGGGGGTAAATGTACTGAGAATCTATTTTTTGCAGATGGAAATCACCAATGCCCTGGGGAGAGAGAGGTAAATATGACTGAAAATCTCGTATTTTTGCAGAGGGGAAATCACACAATGTTCGGAGAGAATAGGAAAATGTGACTAAAAAGTCTCGTATATTTGCAGAGTGGAAATCACTATATCTCGAGAAGCGAGAAAAATGTGACTGAAAAATTAAATATTTTTGAGAGGGAAATACACAATGTCTTGGAAAGGAGGGAAAATGTGACGAAAGTCTCGAAAATTTTTGCGGGGGGAAATCACGCAAAGTCTGGGAGAAGGTGGGGTAAATGACTAAAAAGTCTCGATATTGAGTCAGTTTCTGTCACAGCACACACCTCGCTCATGGGGGGAAACAACACAGCCCTGGTTGGGGCGTGTAGGAGTTTGACTGAGGAGTTACGGTACGTATGAAGGCCGGACCTCCTGCCTTGTAGTACAGGGTCCAAAAAAAAATGTTAAATTGCAATATATCATCTAAATGGCAAATTAAAAAACCATATAATACATTTAAAGGGGTTTTTTAAAAAAAAAATCTGTAAAATATTATAAAGGATATTTATATTAAAATTTATACGAAAATATAGGGGGTCGGTTTTTTAATCACCTCCCGTCGACGGCCCCGCGCCTCGGAGAAACAAGGAATGTGTTCCCTCGTGCACATGTGGTTGTGTGTGTGTGGTTTGAAAAAGCTTCATAATTCTCGCCTTGAAGTGCGGGGGGGCTCATTTTCCCGGGTTCACTCCCAGTCAATATCGTTGGGGAGACACCTCGCCGCCAGACTCGCCTCCCCGCTCACGTAAAGCACGGCACTCGTTGGATGACTTGGACCCCCCGTCCCGCAAAGGCGATCATCAAAACGTCATTTTCGTAGGGCGGTCATGATAGGAGGGCGGGGTTCTGGTTTCAACAAACCGACCCCCCTTCGTTGAAATATATAATATAATACTTAAGGCAGGCAGGTCCTCCTTAGGTCCTTTGAACATTTTTCACTATCAGACTCCCTGATAGTAAAAGATACCGATGTGAAAGTTAAAAAGGGAAGAAATGAGGAAAACCAAAGATATTGTATAACTAGGGAAAAATTGTGGAAGAGGGATAGATAAAATGAAAATTTTAAAACCCCAGGACCAGATGAGGTGTACCCGGGGTTTTAAAAGGAATGCAAAAAGGGTTGTTAGTGAGTCGTTATTTCACATTTTTAGGAAAGGGTTTGAGATAGGCGATGTGCCATTATTGTGGAGGAAAGGAATGTTTTCCCATTTTAAAAAGGGAGACAAGGACAAAATAAAATTTCGCCCGAAAGTCTAACGTCAGTGGTGGGAAAATTTTTGGAATCCTTATTGCAAAAAACATTAGCGAGCACTTAGATAAACATAGTTTGATCAATGATTCAAAACATGGACCCAAGGGGTGGGTCATGTCTCCCCAATTTATTGAGTTTTTTTAAAAAGTTTATAAAAGCAATAATGATGGGTTTTTGATAAAATATACGGGCATTAGTAGGCATTTGACAAAGTACCACACGACGACCTTAAAAAAGGTTAGGGCTCATGGAATAGATGGGAAGGTTTTTCATTGGTTTGGCTTGGCAAAGTAATATGAAAAAAAAGGGTTACAATTAAGGTTCTAAATCTGAATGGGGACTGGTGACAAGGGGGTTTCCAAAAGGGTCTTTTTTGGGGCCCTTGCTATTTTTGATTTACATCAACGTTTGGGAAAGTGGGATTAGCAGGAATCACAAGTTTGCTGATGTACTAAGTGGTAGATTTTTGGTCACAGTTGATGTAAACATTTGCAGGGACTTAGATAAATTTAGGGTGGGCGTCAATGGCAGATGGATTTAAATATTGATAAATGCAGCGTTATGAATGTTGGTAAAAAAAACCCTGGTAATAGATACCCAAAATGTATCGCTGATAAGATAAAGGTGAAAAAGTCTTGGGGTGAGGGTAGTCCAACCTCCGACCTAAAAAAAAAGTTTGAGGTCAAAATAGAGCTAATAGAGTATTAGGGTTTTACCATAAGTTTAAAAATGAAGTGGGGGAAATTATTCTAAAACTCAATCTAAATTATTTTCGGGTCTAGTCAGGCTCACCTAAATAGCGGTTCAGTTTTGGTCTCCAAATTTCAGATTATAGATTCCTTTTTAGAAACTGCGAGAAGGTGACCAAAATGATACAAGGGATGCGGAAATTTTTGTTATGAAAGAATTGAAATTATTTAAATTACACTCACTCGAGGACGCAGAGTAAGGGGCGATCTAATAGAAAATTTTTTAAATGGATAAAGGGTTTAATAAAAGGGGAGCTAGAAAAGTTCTTACGGCTTTTTACCGGGTAGAACAAAAAGAAATGGTTCAAACTGGAAAAGCGTATATTTTGAAAGGAAATAAGGAAAAAAAGGTTCACAAATAGGGTGGGGGGGTTGAGTGAATGGTCTCAAAAGACAGGTATTAGTGGGGAGTCATTAAAAAGCTTTTAAAAAAGGGCTGCATGGGGCATGGATTGGGATGCAAGGGGATGTGGTAGTTTAGGGGAAGGAACTACCCCCGGTCCCTACCAGCCCCTCCAGCACTTGTTGTTCCCCTCAAAAAAACAAAAAACTAAAAAAAATAAAAGTCTCAATATTTTCAGGTGGAAATCCACAATGTCTCGTGAAGGTGAGGGAAATGGACTGAAAGTCCGTATTTTTTCAAACGGAAATCACAAATGTCTCGGACAGAGGTTGGTAAATTTTCTGAAAAGTCCGATATTTTTTCAGAGTAGAAATCAACAATGTCTCGGAGAGAGGTAGGTAAAATTTACTGAAAGTCTCGAATTTTTTTAGAACGGAAATCACACAATGTCCGGAGAGAGAAGAGGTAAAAGTGACTGAAAGTCTCGTATTTTTTTAGAGTGAAAACACACAAGTCTCGGACAGAGGTGTTGGGGAAAAGTACTGAATCCGATATTTTTGCATGGTAAATCCATAAAGTCCGGGAAAAGGGGACTATATGTGACTGAAAAATCCGGGTTTTTTTGCAGGGTGGAAAAACACATAATGTCTCGGGGGAGATTAGGTAAGTGCGAAAATCTCGTATTAAAAAGTCTTTTACTCACAGCACACACGCTCGCTCAGAAGGGAAAAAACAGCAGCCCTGGTTAGGCTGTGTAGGGGTTTAGACTGAGTGAGTTTCGGAGCGTAGAAAGGCGGACCTGCCCGCCTTTGTAGTACGTGGGTGCAAAAAAAAAAATGTTAAATTGCAAAATATCATCATAAATGGGATAATTATAACATATAAATCATTAAATGTGTTTTTTCATAGAAAAAAATGTAAAAATATTTTAAAGGAAAATTTATATTAAAGTATATACGAAAAAGAGTAGTAGGGGTCGGTTTTTTAGTCACCTCCCGTCGACGCGCCGCCCCTGCCTCGGAGAAACGAAGCGAAATTGTTCCCTCGGCACAGTTGTGTGTTGTGTGTGGATTGAACAAGCTTTTATCAATTCTGCCTTGAAGTGCTGGGGGGCTCACCTTTCCATGGTTACATCTACCATGTCAATATCGTTGGGGTAGACACCTCGCCGCCAATCGCCTCCGCCGCTCACGTCCCAAACATCGGGACCTCGTTGGATGACTTGGACTCCCGTCCCAGCTAGGGCGATCATCAAAACTCTTTTCGAGGGGAGCGCAGTAGGGGGCGGGCGTTTTTGGTTATCAACTAAACCGACCCTCCTTCGTTGAAATATTAAAATATATATACTTCAAAGGGAGGCAGGGCCTGCCTCGGGCCTTTTAAAAACTTTTTCACATCCACGATATTATAGTGAACGATACCTGATGTGAAAATTTAAAGGAAACAATGAGGGAAACTCAAAGATATTGTGATAACTGGAAAAGGTGGAAGAGGGGATAGATAAATGAAAATTTTAAACGCCAGGACCAGATGGGTGTACCCCCGGGTATTAAAGGATGCAAAAGGTTGTTTGATCGTTGTGCACATTTTTAGGAAATCGGTTGAGATAGGCGATGTGCCATTATTGTGGAGGAAAGGAAATGTTGTTCCCATATTTAAGAAGGGAGACAGAGGATCTAAGTCAAATTATCGACCCGTAAGTCTAACGTCAGTGGTGGGTAAATTATTGGAATCTATTATTGCAAAAAACATTAGCGAGCACTTAGATAAACATAGTTTGATCAATGATTCACAACATGGATTCACCAAGGGTAGGTCATGTCTCACCAATTTATTGAGTTTTTATAGGAAAGTTTATGAGACAGCAGATAATGATAGGGATTTTGATATAATATATCTGGACATTAGTAAGGCATTTGACAAAGTACCACACGAGCGACTCTTAAATAAGGTTAGGGCTCATGGAATAGATGGGAAGGTTTTTCATTGGATTAGAGCTTGGCTAAGTAATATGAAAACAAAGGGTTACAATTAATGGTTCTAAATCTGAATGGGGACTGGTGACAAGTGGAGTTCCACAAGGGTCTGTTTTGGGTCCATTGCTATTTTTGATTTACATCAACGACTTGGAAAGTGGGATTAGCAGTGATATCAGCAAGTTTGCTGATGATACTAAGGTAGGTAGGATTATTGGATCACAGTCTGATGTAAACATATTGCAGGGAGACTTAGATAAACTTAACGAGTGGGCAGTCAGATGGCAGATGGAATTTAATATTGATAAATGCAGCGTTATGAATGTTGGTAGAAAAAACCCTGGTAATAGATACACCATAAGCAATGTATCGCTGATAAGATCAGAAGGTGAAAAAGATCTTGGAGTGAGGGTGAGTCCAGACCTCCGACCTAAAAAACAATGTATTGAGGTCAGAAATAGAGCTAATAGAGTATTAGGATTCATTACCATAAGTATTAAAAATAGAAGTGCGGAAGTTATTCTAAAGCTCAATCTAAAAGTTATTTATCTGGCTCTAGTCAGGCCTCACCTAGACTATGCGGTTCAGTTTTGGTCTCCATATTACAGGATGTATAGATTCCTTGTTAGAAACAGTGCAGAGAAGGATGACCAAAATGATACAAGGGATGCGGAATTTTAGTTATGAGAAGAGATTGAAGTTATTAAAATTACACTCACTCGAGAGACGCAGAGTAAGGGGCGATCTAATAGAAGTTTTTAAGTGGATAAAGGGATTTAATAAAGGAGAGCTAGGAAAAGTTCTTACGGCTTTTAACCAGGGTAGAACAAGAAGAAATGGATTCAAGCTGGAAAAGCGTATATTTAGAAAGGAAATAAGGAAAAACTGGTTCACAAATAGGGTGGTGATTGAGTGGAATGGTCTCAATAGACAGGTAGTTAGTGCGGAGTCATTAAGAAGCTTTAAAGAGAGGCTGCATAGGTTCATGGATGGGGATGCAAGGTGGATGTAGGTAGTGTTAGGTGACAGGAACTACCACGTGTCCCCTACACAGCCCACTCCAGCACTGCTGTTGTTCCGCTCCAAAAAAACAAAAAACATAAAAAACTAAAAGTCTCGATATATTTTCAGAGTGGAAATCACACAATGTCTCGTAGAGAGGTGAGGTAAATGTGACTGAAAAGTCTCGATATTTTTTCAGAACGGAAATCACACAATGTCTCGGACAGAGGTGTGGTAAATGTGACTGAAAAGTCTCGATATTTTTTCAGAGTAGAAATCACACAATGTCTCGGAGAGAGGTGAGGTAAATGTGACTGAAAAGTCTCGATATTTTTTCAGAACGGAAATCACACAATGTCTCGGAGAGAGAAGAGGTAAATGTGACTGAAAAGTCTCGATATTTTTTCAGAGTGGAAATCACACAATGTCTCGGACAGAGGTGTGGTAAATGTGACTGAAGTCTCGATATTTTTGCATGGTGGAAATCACATAATGTCTCGGAGAGAGGAGACGTATATGTGACTGAAATGTCTCGATATTTTTGCAGGGTGGAAATCACATAATGTCTCGGAGAGAGGTGAGGTAAATGTGACTGAAAAGTCTCGATATTAGAGTCAGTTTCACTCACAGCACACACGCTCGCTCATGGAAGGGAACAACAGCAGCCCTGGTTAGGCTGTGTAGGAGTTTAGACTGAGTGAGTTACGGTAGCGTATGAAGGCCGGACCTGCCTGCCTTGTAGTACAGTGGGTGCAAAATAAAATGTTAAATTGCAATATATCATCATAAAATGGCATAATTAATACACATATAAATACATTTAAATGTGTTTATTCATAGAAAAACATGTAAACATATTATAAAGGAATATTTATATTAAAGATATATACGAAGAAGTAGTAGTAGGCTCGGTTTGTTAATCACCTCCCGTCGACGACGCCGCCGCTGCCTCGGAGAAACGAAGCGAATGTGTTCCCTCGTGCACATGTGTGTGTGTGTGTGTGTGTTGTGGATTGAACAAGCTGCCTCAATTCCCGGTTTGAAATGCTAATGGGCTCACTTTCCATGGTTACATCTACCATGTCAATATCGTTGGAGTAGACGTCCTCGCCGCCAGACTCGCCTCCGCCGGTTACGTCAAGCATCGGCACCTCGTTGGATGACTTGGGCTTGTACTGAGAGTCAGGGTGGTAGAGCGATGAACGACGAAGTACCGACGAAGGTTAGGTCACGGCAGAACCTTCAAATCGTTACCGAGAGTGGACAGTAAGGCAGGGTTGGTTGAGGTCGCACGCAGCGGTGTATTGGTAACAGTGTTCCTTCAAACTTCGTTGCCTTTGTACGACTATAAATAGTCATTAATGAGGATTTGCCCGTATACTCATAAAAAACATCAACAGAAACGTTGCGATCGGCAATGAAGTTGGTGAAATATATATTTTATGAAGTTAATTAACAGTAGCGGCGTGTATACGTAAGTTTCTCTTACCGCACATGTAAACATGTGCGGTAAGAGAAACGTGCTGGCGGGTTTGGCATCGAGCTTGATGATGGCGGCGGCTCAAGCAATACCCACCCCGCTACCCTGAATCTCCTGCATTATTGTCACTAAAATCACTTATTGCCGCATATGTAATACCTATTAATCTTATACTTATACTTAAATACATATTGCAAAATATATTCTTAACAAATCTATTATTCCCTCCAGATTAGGAATGTAATACAAATTCATAGGAGGTTGCGCGAAGACACGGGGATACCCGTTTCTTCAACCTTGACCGCCACCCTTCCTCGCTGCTCTTCCTTCCAAAACAAAGCCCTCTTATGGTAAGCGAAGGTCTGCCGTTCATCGTTCGTCGCTCTACCGCCTTGACTCTCGGTACGGGCCTTAAACTCGCCGTCCCAGCTAAGGTCGATTATCAAAACGTCATTTTCCTGGGGCAGTATCATGATGGGAGGGCGGGCGTTCTGGTTTTCAACAAACCGACCCTCCTTCTTCGTATATATATATATATATACTAGCCGCAAAGCCGCCCTCCGGGCGGACTTTTTGGCTAGCTCCTGCGGAGGGCTATTGGTGGGCCTTCGGCCCACCACCTGTGTTTGGTGGGCCCAAGGCCCACCAAACACAGACCCTCCAGATAGCCCCTTCTAACTTTCCTGAAATCATAGATGTAGAAATGCATGTATTAACGCCAACCCATTTACATCACCCCCAACCCCTTCACTCACCCATTACCCATCACCCCCCACCCATTCACTCACCCATTACCAATCACCCCCCACCCATTCACTCACCCATTACCCATCACCACACATCCATTCACTCACCCATTACCCATCACCCCCCACCTATTCCCTCACCCATCACCCATCACCCCCCACCCATTCACTCACCCATCACCCCACACCCATTACCCATCACCCCACCCATTCACTCACCCATTACCCATCACACCACCCATTCATTCACCCATTACCCATCACCCTACATCAAGGTTTCCTCAATTCCAATGATCTGAAACTCGAGAAATGCCAGTGGTCGCTGGCAGTTTTAACTCAAAGGTTGGTCTACTGTGTTTTGGCTCCGCGACTAATATTTTTCATAAATTAATTTCACGATAAATATTGATGCACCGCATCTGAATACCAAAAAATATAGTTCTTCTGTTGTTCTACTAATTATATGGATGACATGCATTACGATGGAACGTTCTATAATAGCAATTTAATGCAAATTACTCACCTCGAGTAGCAAAGCTTAATATATTTTTTACATGTATATTGTGGCATGTAAAATTTGGGCGATGTTCACACTGTTTTCTAAGACAGTACTGCTGCGTCTGGCAAACGCTTGTCAAAATACAATAATCAATGCCTTGGAAAAACGAAGAATACAGAATGCCGAAATCGGCTGCTTGTTGCTGCGACAATGTAGGTTATAATTGTGGAGGCGACACGCCGCGGCGGGGAGTGGTGGGGGGGGGAGATTGTGGCGGGGAGATTGAATCAAAACATTGCCACTTCACGCGTCGACTCATTGCACTTCTAGGCTTTCTATCTGATTGATACACAATAATAACAGGAAAATATGACTGCCTAGGTATAGATAACTTCTAAACATTCGTTATTGAATATATAATATCATAGAGTAGCATTTACCTCGCCTCCTCAACTATAACCTCCTTGGTTATTTGGCTATATACAATGTTTTACAGAATCAGGCTTCTATACAATATACATATAGAAGAAAATCGTTCTTAATATTATACTTGTGTGTTTTAAGTGCAGTGGAATAAGCTCATATTTTTCTTTCAAGTTGACCAACTTTTCACCAAATTGTGAGTTAAAACTGCCAGCGACCACTGGCATTTCGGAGTTGCAGTTCTCTCTAATTCTCGCAACCCACATTTTGTTTTCACAATTCTCGCTAATAGGCTACTAAAAAAAAAAAAAAAGAGAGATCGGATCATCTCATATGTGGGCTTAAAATGTGCCCCTGGTCAAGCTGGTTCCAAAACTGTGCCATATGATGGGATTATGCCACGGGGGGCGGAACTTAGCGCGGACACACACACACACACACGCACACACACACACACACACACACACACAGACACACTTTCGCTTATATTATTATAGATACTTCAAGGCAGGCAGGTCCGGCCTTCATACGCTACCGTAAATCACTCAGTCTAAACTCCTACACAGCCCACCCCAGCGCTGCTTTTGTTCCGTTCCAAAAAACAAAAACAAAAACAAAAAAACCAATCACGATATTTTTTCAGAGTGGAAATCACACAATGTCTCGGAAGAGGAGAGGTAAATGTGACTGAAAATCTCAATATTTTTGCAGAGTGGAAATCACACAATGTCTCGGAGAGAGGTGAGGTAAATGTGACTGAAAAGTCTCGATATTAGAATCAGTTTGTCTCACAGCACACACGCTAGCTCATGGAACGGAACAACAGCAGCCCTGGTTGGGCTGTGTAGGAGTTTAGACTGAGTGAGTTACGGTAGCGTATGAAGGCCGGACCTGCCTGCCTTGAAGTACAGTGGGTGAAAATAAAATATTACATTGCAATATTTCATCATAATTAAATGGCATAATTAAAACACATATAAATACATTTAAATGGGTTTATTCATAGAAAAACATGTAAACATATTATAAAGGAATATTTATATTAAAGGTATATACGAAGCAGTAGTAGGGTCGGTTTGTTGATCACCTCCCGTCGACGACGCCGCCGCTGCCTCGTAGAAACGAAGCTAATGTGCTACGTCGTGCACATGTGTGTGCGTGTGTGTGTGGATTGAACAAGCTGCATCAATTCCCGCCTTGAAGTGCTGGTGGGCTCACTTTCCATGGTTACATCTAACATGTCAATATCGTTGGGCTATACTGCAGCATCAGGTGTTCAATGGTCTCTGGGAGGGTCCTGCACCAAGGGCAGTGAGGGTCAGGGGACAATTGCAGGCAGTGCACGTGAACCGTAAGTTGTGTGTGGTTCCGGCGGAGATTGACGAGGCGGACATCCAATGATGGTAGCCACCGGGGCCCGGTGTAGCGCTCTCACCAGCTACCTTTTACCCGAGTAGCTACACTGTACAAATACGCACTGAAACACTGCTCCCTGGGTAAATAGTTGCTTGACAATGTATACCAATTCTGATTTTGAGTAAAACATGGTGGTAACATTGAATGTAGAGTAGTAATTAAAGCAGAGCATAGAACATTTCAAGTGAATGTGCCTTTGCCTAGAACACTACCCTACCTGTATACTGAAACACTGCTCCCTGGGTGAATAGTTGTTTGACAATATAGTGCACCATAGACCATTGTATACCTGGACTGTTCACGCGACAATGTTTTGAATTGCTGGCTGCATATAGGCCTGCGGGGCGCCCGACAAAGAGATATAGTGGTCTATGGACTATCATATAGACTGGTTTATCAGTTTATATGACATACTGTAATCTTCGTAAATGTTTGTTCTATAATATTATCAAATAAAAAACAGTAAAACACGCTAAAGAAATGCCATTACGAGACTATGAAGAAATATGCATGAACTTAATATTCACTTAATTCTTCGCCATTTAAAACTTTGCGGGTCAACTTTTATCATGAAGGGTATCAATAGAAGCGCAATTTTATTAGCTTTCCATTGCTATATTTCGTTATCTGATAAATTAATTAGAACCATGCATAAATTAGCGTTAACTAAATAAATAAAATCATCAATCTGGTAATTTTTCAGATTGATGAGGTTATTTATATACTTATATAATTCGTTTTCTGATAAATGAATTAGTACCATGTATAAATTGGCGTTGACTAAATAAATAACCTCATCAATCGGGAAAATTACCCGATTGATGATTTTATTTATTTAGTTAACGCTAATTTATGCATAATTCTAATTAATTTATCAGATAACGAAATATAGCAATGGAAAGCTACTAAAATTGCGCTTCTATTGACACCCTTCATGATAAAAGTTGACTCGCAAAGTTTTAAATGGCGAAGAGTTGAAGTGAATATTAAGTTCATGCATATTTCTTCAGAGTCTCGTAATGGTATTTCTTTAGCGTGTTTTACTGTTTTTTATTTGATAATATTATAGAACAAACATTTACGAAGATTACAGTATATCATATATACTGATAAACCAGTCTATATGATCCGTATGTATATATATATATGAATCCGAGCGGCCCTCCGACTACAGCCCCTTGTGCGATGGGCCGATATTCCGTGCGCAGTCCAGGTATACAGTGGTCTATGAGTGCACGTATACAAATTCTGATCTTGGGTAAAACGTATATATTGTCAAACAACAATTCACCCAGGGAGCAGTGTTTCAGTGCGTATTTGTGCAGTGTAGCTACTCGGGCAAAAGGTAACTGGTGAGATCGCTACACCAGGCCGCATATTCTCGTTTTCTGAAACAGTATGCCGCGTTTACTCTTGAACACGTCAGGTTAGGTTACATTAAGCCCCGTTCTCACAGCCGATTTGGGTACCTCGATCAAACTCGATCATGCGATCGTGTAATGATCTGCCCTGGTCGGCAGGGAGGTCCTGCTCAGTTGTGTGCGGTTTTGTGCGGTCTACCTTGGTCGGTAGGGGTCGGGGTTTCTACACGGATTTTTTTGACATGTCAAAAAAATCCGTGTAGCATCGAGAAGGATCGAGAAGGCACGCGGTCGTGAAGTGATCTGCAGTACATCGTGTAGTGCTCTGCTAAAGTCGTGTATAATCGTGTAAAAGGTCGAGTTGATCGGGAAGAGACCTATGCTCGTATTCGTAGTCACATACCATGATTGCTCGTGGTAATTGCTATGATTTTGTTCCAATTCTACTCAGTCAAAATTATTCACTTGATCTTATAGCTGCCATGGAAAGTACTAGAGCAATCATACAGTACTCCTATTGCAATCACAACAGAGCTGGCATGACATATTGATTTAATTAGGACAAGACAAAAAGTGAACAATGACCACGTACAATGATGGTATGTGACTACGAATACGAGCACTAGTCACATCGGGTGACAAACTTTTACCGATCTGTACTCGATCAACTCGACCTCTACACGACCTCTACACGACCTCTAAACGACCTCTACACGACCTCTACACGACCTCTACACGACCTCTACACGACCTCTACACGACCTCAACTCGATCTTGCCCGACCCCTATCAGGTGCATGTACTCGATCAACTCGATCATTTTCCGACCGCCCCCGATCTCCACTCGACCCTACACGACTTGCGCCCGACTTCCGCCCGATCATACCCGATCACACACGACCACACCCGATCGCCTCGATATAAACGCGGCGTCAGCGGCATTTTTCATGTGTTCCCAAGATTCCGTCGAAGAAACATCTACTCACCATGCCAAGAAAAAAGAAGATACCTGCTGCCGCCATCATCGATGATGATCTTGCCGAGGACAACAGGCCCCTGAGGTCCCCGACGCCGGCCCCGTCCCCAGAAGGGCCCACAGAGGTGCCCTCAGAAGTGCACAACATCCAGAAGAAGGGGAAAGGGAAGAGTTGGGAAGTTGGGAAGGGGAGAAGGGAAGGGGATCGTGTTGTGATCGTGCCCGAACGTACATGGTCTGGTGTCGGTCGGGTTTGGGTCGGGTGAGGTCCGGTAGAGGTCGAGGAAAGGTCGAGAAAAGGTCGGGCTGCTTGTGTTGATCGGGTATACATCGGGCAGGGGTCGGAAAGATCGAGTAAAAATCGAGTACAAGTCGGGATGTGGGTCGGCAATTGGTTTGGAAGTAGTCGGGAAAGGTCGTGAGTTGATCGAGTATGCTCGAGTACAGGTCGGGAACACGCCCCCTTCCGTCGTGTAGACCCCCGACCTTACATTTGGTCGAGCTTGGTCGGCCAATTTGGCAGGTCGAGGTGATCGAGGTACCCAAATCGGCTGTGAGAACGGGGCATTAGGTTATGCTTAAGGTAAGCTAAGTTACTAACCAATCACGGGTAACTTTGTGTGGGAATCACAATGAGGGTATTTTTGAGAAAATCCTATGGGTAGTTTCGGAACTACAACCAAGCATCTTCACTTGGAAACCACATACTTTCATGGAATTGGGGAATGTGAGTCATATGGCATGTTGATTAGGGTACGCCGTATAACAAAAATTCTTTTTCTCAACTTTGGCATGCCAATTTCTTATGTAAAATGGAATTCTAAGACGATTTTATCTCCTTCCATTTTTGCATTTGAGCAATTCTTACTATGCAAAATCGCACTTTTATATTGCACCCTTATCGAATAATGCTTAAATGAGTACGCAGTGTCCGGTTGGTCCTGTGTATTGCATCATGAACCAATATGAGTTCCAAATGACTAGCGTGGTAAGCTCTTTCTGATCGGTTGGTTCATCAGGCACTACATCACAGTGTCACAGCCTCTACGTTGGCCTAGAACGTGTCCATCATGTCCTTCTTAGACCTGAAGTAGGGCATGGTCTCCCGGTGGTGGGCCCGAGCCCGGATGAACCCGTCTCTGGCCTGCTGCCCCACCACTGCTGCCGCAGCCTCTGTCACCTGCTTCACGACTCTTTCGGTGCTCTGAGTGTGGATAGAGAACTCCGGAACCTCGTACGGCTTGACCAGGATCTCCTGGATCTGATCCCCGGACAGTGAACAGGTGAATGTCGGCTCGTACACCTGGCCAGGCTGCCAGCTGATCAGTGTCTGCAAGCTGGTGGCTGACAAGCTCAGCTTGGGTGTGATGCGAGGTCTTACACTGGTGTCCCCATACTCCTCGCCAGCCCTCAGCTTCAAAATCTGGGTCACGGCGAACCTGCGGTTGTCCTCACTCTGACTCGCCATCAGCGAGAGGACGACACATTATGAGTGTGCGAACCATGCTCCTGTCCGCACGTAGAAGGTCACAGCTGTTTGGACCTTCTTGGGCTGCGACCTCATCACTCTGAGCTGCGTGAGGATGTGCTTGGGGCCGTCCTCTAGTCTATGGTGAACCTTGATGTCGTAGTAGAGTTTGAAGTACACCTGCAGGCAGTACTTGACTAGGATTTCCAGGGTGTTCAGTTCTTTGTCAGTCAGTCCATGCTTTCTGGTCCACATGTACACGAACGACTGGGCTGTGGTGAGCCATCTGGAGTGGGACACCTTGCCACACTTGATCTCCTGCAGCTCGGACGGGAGAACGCCCCGCTTCACAGCCTGGACCAGCTGGTAGGAGACATGCTGGTCAGTGGACATGTTGACCAGGATATACTCCGGTATCTCCATGAGATCTTCACCGCCTGGCACTCCTCTGAACTCTGCGTTGTACTGCATCTCATTCACGCTGGACAGCAGACTGCACACTGGACCCGTGAAGCCAGTGTCAGATGAGGTAGGCCCGTCGATGCTGGTGATAAGGTGGCGCAGGGGCAACTCGTTTGTGTGCAACACGCATATACTCCAGAAGAGCTTGCGTCCCAGCATCTTCTCCAAATGGGCGTGAGTACCACCCTTCCACCCCGTGTTGGCCCTAGTTGAGTCACCTTGCAGTACGATCAGTGAGTCGGTGGAGTCGTATGTCACTAGCAGATCATAGAGAGCCTGAGCCACCTTGAACACAGGCTTCTCAGGTGGCACCGGGTCCTCTGGTACAAAGTGCCAAAGGTACCTTCCAGATGGCTCCTCTGTCACTGACACATTCTCCTCCCTGATCAACCTTGGGTGCAGTTTCCCATAGCTGTCAGGCACCATCGCCCTGGTCTTGTCCTTCCTCCATCGTAACCCAATCCAACTATTTTGGTACCCTGGTTAAGGTACGCCGTATAACAAAAATTCTTTTTCACAACTTTGCCATGCCAATTTCCTATGTAAAATGGAATTCTAAGACGATTTTATCTCCTGCCATTTTTGCATTTGAACAATTCTTACTATGCAAAATCGCACTTTAAGCTATGATTTGCATATAAATATAAAAGTCCATTTTTGCATAGCAAGAAGTGCTCAAACCAAAAAGTTGAAGCGGACAAACCACCCTTAAAATTCAATTTTACATAAGAAAACACCCTGCCAAATTCGAAATAATCTATATTTCACTTTTTATTGGACCTACGGCGTACCCTAATTTGTTGATGCTTGAATGAGTTTGCCACACACCGCCAACATCGATTAGTTTATCTCACTTTTGTGTTCATAGAATAACAACTGCTAAAGTTACAACAAAATAAGTTCTAAATTAATCTTCAAAATATTCTTAAATGTTACTTACGCGCCAAATCATCCTTTATATCAGATTCCCGATATCCATTCCTACTTTTAGTGGAACTTAGCAGAGTACAGCTAAGTTAGCTGGCTAATCCTGCTATCGTTAAAAGCGTTTGGTATAAATAATTTATGTGAACAACTTTTTTACCATTACTTTTAGGTGTTAGTGCATGGTAGTAGCATGGTAGCAAACAAAAATATGAATACGACTGGCCTATCTTCTGCCGCGGCCTAGTCCTCGCTGCCACTTGTTTCCCCTTATCTCCTCATCTTAACAGAGGCAGGCAGGCAGGCACTCATCAGTCACAGTCATCGCTCACCCACCCACACTCACGCGCGTGGAGGGAATGCGTGCCGCGTGCGTCACACGTTGCGTGTATTCGTCGGTGCTTCATGATGATCAGCCATTGTGGTTGAAGGCAGCCAATCCCGATGTGCCCCGCTTATGTCGTCACAGATTAGCCTTGGCGGCGACCAACCAGGGTGCGTCCCTGAGATCCATATACAGCATTGAGGTGAGGCGGTGCAGGCTGATCCACTCACGACCATTTGCTGGATATTTCTTTCTCTTTCTCCTCGCCCGGAAGATTTGCCCCGGACAAGCAAACAGTTCTTTTCTCTACACAAACTCCAGCACTACACCTGGCCCCACCAATAAATCACCCACAGATCAATGATATGTGAGGTGTTACGAGGACGACAAGTTATGTTGTCGCACATCTGTCAGCGTCGAGGACGTTTCCTCGTGCCACGGATTATCCGACACTGCGGCTAAACCCCAGGGCCACCAGCGGCGCCGCATAACCCTGGGTGCTGCTCAACACAACCCGCTTTACGCACGGGACACGCTGATGCCTGTGGCGTATATACGTGTGGGGGGGGCACTGAGAACACCTCGTAGTTCCGCTATGGCGCTGTGTCCAAGGGTTTGTGAGGAAGTGGACGAGTGGTTTGGGTGTGGGAAGGGTTGTTTTGCTAGGAAGGTTGTGGTGATGTGATGGAAGAGGGTGTGGTAGAAGTGATGCAGATTAAGGGATGGAGGATGTGTTGAGCGTGGTAAAATAGTGCGGGAGAATGAGATGAATGTGGTGCAGGATGGAGTGGTGGAGGCCGGAGGGTGGGGAAGGGTGTGTGGCGGCAGAAGTTGAGGAAATGTGGTGGCAAAATTGTTATTGTGACCGTGATGGATGTTATAAAGGATAAACTAATGCATACTGCTAGTACTACTACCAAAACTAATACTAATACAGTATTAGTATTGACACTTTCAAGAATTACTAGTAGTATTAGTAATACTACTATTCTACAACCACTACTGCTGTTGTTGCTTCTGCCACTACTACTACTACTACCACTACTGCTACTACTACATGTACTGTTATATACTGCTGCTACTACTAACTACTACTACTACTACTACTACTACTACTACTACTACTACTACTACTACTACTACTACTACTACTACTGCTACTACAACTACTACTGCTACTACTACTATTATTATTGTTTCTGTTGTTGTTGCCATATAATCAATAGCCGTGCATTGTATCAAACAAGTGCAAGCAAGCCTTGCTGCTCTGAAGCCAGGAAGTAACTCTTAATTGCCGGCAAGACATGGAATACAAGGAAGGCCTGGCTTGACCTCGTCCGAATCCATTGATAGTGTTTGGAACGATTAAAGTGTCCTCTGGTGGCGACAAAGGGTACTAATTTAGGTTATAAGACTATAGAATCCGACTGTAGCTACCATAAAATTTCCTAGTATGAAAGGAAGCTACTAATACTGATTCCATTTACCCTTTCACCCGAGGACTCAATACACACATACACAAGAACAAAATATCGGATACGTCTCTACCTTCGGTTTATATTAAATTTTGGGTCAACAGATCAAGCCGCGCTCAGGTTGGAATTCGCTGCAAATACAGATTGTTACTTTCTCCTTTGAGCAAAGAGATGGGGTGTGTGAGGCACTAGCATTACCCAAAGATCGGTCATTATGAGCTTTAATCTCTTACGGGAGGGTAAAGTTTGGCGATCGCGAGTCCAACTCGCGTAGACAAGACCGTGGGCGAATGACACACACATACTCACAGTCTTCCGATAACATCCTCTATCATCACACCCTTGGAGGAAGATCAAATAGCTATGATGTGCACTAAATATACATCTACGCTGAATAACCGTATTGCTTTTATAGATAAAATCAATAAGGTGTTCGTAAATTACATTGTTTGCCCTCATCTTCCGCGAGGATGACCGCGACACATCTTCCACTGCCTCATCACTCTCCTCTCCAGATACGTTTTGTCTTGTCAGGAAGGAGAGATTTACCTTCAACATTTGTATGTGCTCAAAACAGTGAAGGGTTCTCGTTATCCTGCACAACAGGAAGGGTTTGGGCAATTCGTAAGTGACTTAAAGAGAATGGGCCTGTATGACGGTGAGCGGCATGGAGCTATACAGGGCTCTTTATACTTGTAGCCTATGGTGGGCGGCACAGGCAGTGTCTATGTCTAGGGGAGTCGATACTCATCATTCTTTCGTGTGTGCACAATCGCATGTCAGGTTTATCTACTTAAAACGTTGGTTGCGTCTAGTATCATGTGGTTGGATTGAAAAGTGAAGACACACTGCATTTTACTGCTTTTACTTGCTGTTATTTTTCATAATGTTTTGAGGGGTATTCTTCTTATCTTAGTTTCATACATAAAAAGCTTTCTTTCCTATCCGTTTCAACAAAAGGTGGCTCACTTAACCTTGATCTGAGGTACCAATTAGTACCTCACTTAAGAGCATCAAGTACCCACTTAAGATCAACAATTCGTATGGGCTCCTCAACACTTAACACTCTGTGCTATCAATTTCAGTGGTGAACAGGTATTAGGTCTGGTAGGATGTCAGTGTCATAGTAAACAATCGAACGCGTTTTACTCACACTAGATAGTGAAATAATCGTAACTGATTCCGTAACCAATTGTTGTTGACATGTTGCTGGATTGTTCACCATCTTTGCTTCCCTCGCAATCCCCTACTAACAAGAACGGGCACCCCATCTATCCTTTCCTCAAGGCCACAAGATTACCTACCCTCGCAGAGGCTGGGTGGGTCGTGGGGTGCTCTGTGATGAAAGAATCTCCAGTAAAATTATGTTCCCTACGAGGTCCAACCGATACTTGGACTCGGATTATTGAATTCAGAGTCCATTACAGCACGGGACCTTGTAATGCAGAAGTTGAAGACATGGTTAAATTTATATATTAATAATAAATTGTACTCTGTCTGGTGTTGGGTTAGAGGTGAGTACAGGCATAAGTGGCGGGTGTACCTACATGTGATTATCCTCGCCCACGGCTTAAGCACAAGTACAAAAGATAACTTATTGTACCTACTTTCAGCCTAGTCAGACCTCACATAGACTATGCGGTACAGTTTTGATCTCCGTATTACAGGATGGATATAGCCTTGTTATAATCAGTGCAGAGAAGGATGACCAAAATGATACAGGGGATGCGTAACTTTAGTTATGAGAAGAGA
>JACEEZ010025029.1:25000-55000 GCA_016584305.1 Chionoecetes opilio
GTGGCGTGTCGGAGCCTGCACAAGGAGCGATATCATGGCCTCAACCTGTGCAGGAACACTGACGCACCTTATTGAGCTATATATATTCCATTGGGCAACCTTTCTCCCCTCAGATGTCCCCGTTTTCTTTGAAGTGAGGGGAGGCCACATGTACCCCGTCGTTTATGTTATACTATTGGATGTTTTTGACAATCCTGGAATGAAAGTAGGCAAGCGTGATTCCAGTTCTTAGTTCCAGAAAATCGATTCAGAGAATTTTCGCGACCTGGCATTGGTTCGGAAGCACGTGGCAAAGCTTGCCTGGCCTGTTTCCATCGCTGTGTTTGGCCATCCAGGGTGTGACGAACAATTCCAGGAAGCTTCCAGCAACTGGTTGGCTATATGGTCTATGACATCAATCCATTCCAGAAACACTTGATACTTGTCTATCACTGGCTACGGACTCGTGAAGTGAGGGATTCCTGGAGGGAATTATGGACTGTGATTAGTTGTGGCATGATGACGTCATGGATTCCACCAATGATATATCTGTTGTGATTGGATGTTGGGTCGTGACGTCACAGTGAGGGGAAGGCTAGGCTTGCCTGTAGCCTAGTTGTTGTTGCTTCTGTGGCGCACATGATTGAGGCTGCGAGGCATGCGATGGCGGGCTGCAGACGAGAGCGATGCATGGTCAAAACATTCATTATTCTCTCTGACATGTTAATGAAGACGGACCCCTCTGTACATTGTGCATAAAGTATGACTAATTGATGACCATGGATTTTATGAAGAAAGGAAGTAAAAGAAATATATGTGTTGAGATTCGCAGCTCAGTTTGCCTTCAGGCGCAATTAATAAATTTCCCCTCACACTGAGTGCATTCTGTTCATAACCGATGTAAATGCATATTGAAAATGCATATTGATACATCACTTCAAGTCATGGTTAATTGTAAGACTCTACAACAGACTACTAGTGTACGTACCTCGATAATATGGTAGAAACCTGCGCTCCAATTGATCCAGGACAGATAAGATACGTTTTTGATGATACTTTGTTAAGAATCAGTCAAGGTTAACGCTGGTACAGTGTGCATGTACACAAAGCGCTCTATACATACATAGAGGCAGGCAAAGCAGTCATGATGCTTTGGGTTACAAATACACATGGTGAGGAAACACGACAGAGCGCGATGACTATTGTTGATAAAAATAAAATTATCTAAGTGGCAAAAGTTAACTATATCTATAAAATTACCATTATTATAGAAAATGAATAATGAAAAGCAGACGAATTTCCTCCTGTACCACGTGAAATATACCATTATGTCAAGGTAGGCTACACCTCTATTTTTATCCTCTATGTGAAAAACACGCAGTCCATGCACACAACACCAGTATTGTGACGTTAATCTACCAACATGCACAAACAAGTTTTGGTTAAGGTTAAAGGTATAACATTTGCAGCTACTAAAGTTGATTATGTTATCCTGAGAGTCTACAGCCTGGGCGGCATTAAGCTGTTGCAATATGTCTTTGTAGGAAGAATATAAACTTCCAAGTTGAATGCCAATTACTTGAACCTGTCTCAGTCACAGGGCAAGAGGGACACATACTAAGGCCTCATGCTATTCAGAACACATTTCCTTAACCTACATCACGACGCGTCACATCGAGTCATGGTGCCTCTATCAGGCCGTGTGTCCTGGCAGGGCGGCATGCTCTTTTGGTTCAGCTCTTACTTTTCCTCATTTCACCAAGTTAAAAGAAATTGTGTTTTGTTAGGTTAGCACCATAGCAGACACTCTGACCTCGATCCCACAACACCTCGAATATGTTCACCGTCATAGGTCTTTTTCTTGTTTACCTTGCGTACATAGAGTTGTATACTCGTGTGGTACGTGTCCATGCGTCTGTTGGCTGCAGTGTTGCCATTTGGTATTTTTCATTACCAAATTAGGGTAAATTTGGTCATGAAAAATCCATCTGGTAATGAATCACATGATTTGGTATTGGACTTAAATTTGGTAATGAAAAGAACGAAATTTGGTACAGAACACAAAACACCCTTATTCATTTCCACTCAAAAATACTACTTGATGGGCTGAGCTAGTTATTTGTGTCCCGCACTGAAAAGTGCATATTTATTATACGGTCAGGGGTTAGGACAGGAACAGGACTTGTCAAGTACAAGTACGCGTCGCAGACCCGTCACCCGCACCCGCGTGGCGGCCAGTAGGTTGAGCTCTTGACTGAATTTGTCACATGTCCAAGAGAAAAGGTTCATATGAATTCGGTCGTATGTACCATTGTACCAAACAGTACCATGCCGACCATTACTCCTTACTCTAATTATACTTTTTTTCTGACCGGGGGTACGAGACAAATTTATGAGGTCTCAAAGGGTACGAGCACTAAAAAAGGTTAAGAACCACTGCTCTAGCATCAAATGTTCTATTGTCTCGTCCACCCATCTATCACACATCTTACATACCTTCCTCCCGTTGTTGGCACATCTATACACTCTGTTATTCACCTCAAGGAACTTGGTCATGGCTTTCAACAGCAGTTCACTCCCACGACTCCCATCATAGAAGTATTCCCTCTTGGGCCAGATTTTCCACCCATACCATTTCAGGGAACTTCTCCCAGAGACAACTTGGTCATGGCTTTCAACAGCAGTTCACTCCCACGACTCCCATCATAGAAGTATTCCCTCTTGGGCCAGATTTTCCACCTATACCATTTCAGGGAACTTCTCCCAGAGACTCTGTGCCCATTTTTCACATTCCCTCTCTTTTATGTGATCATTCACTCTTCTATTCAACCCTTTTATATCCAGCCATACCTAGTCCTACTTACCCAGTCTCTAACTGGGTAAAACCCTCTAGCCCACACTTTCTCTCAATTCTTACAGTTGCTCTTGTCCACTTACTCTCCTGAGTCTTATATTTTTCTTGCTCATCTGTTATTGTCATCATCCATCTTTGCAAGTCTCACTTTGAATCTCAACATTGCCTATCTATCCTCTCTCCAAAACTACTCCACCCAACATCTCTTATTGCTTCAGTGGCAACATATTTGTTTACTCCTAAAGCCACTCTGCCCACTCTATTCTGAACCACTTCCAATTTTATTGTGCCCTTTGCAGTCAATGTCATGCTCGCTAAGCCGTATATTATACTTGGCACAGCCATACCCTTCCATAAGCCCCTGACAACTTTATATTTATTTGCTCTACTCCTCGCCACACTTCCTAGTCTTCCTAGCCACTGATTTGCTTTTGATATTTTTTCAGTTTTTGCTTTCTCTGGGCCCTTCTTAGCCACAAACATACCAAGATATTTGTATTCCTTTGTACTGCTGAAGTCCATCCCTCCAAGCCTCCAAGTTCGATTATCCTCTCTATCACTCCTGTTCACTATTAGCAATTGACTTTTCTCACTACTGAATTTCAACCCAAAAATCTTTTCCATACTGTGTCACAATATCTAACATTCCCTGGAGCTCCTCACCATCCTCATTCATTACTATAGTATCATCAGCATACCTATAAACTTTTATCTCCAACTCTCATACCATAGGCCTGTATTTCTTAACCTGACCGCCAGTTCCTCTGTATTTATCCCAAACAATAAGGATCACAACACACAGCCCTGCCTAACACCCGTTTACACTCCACCCATCCTGTCACCATGGCTCCCAAACTATACACAGCTTTATTTTTTTCAAACATGATAATGATTATCCTGAGTAACTTTTCTCTGACACCGACTTTTTCCAACACTTTACACAAAATACCTATGTTCACAGTGTCATATGCTTTTTCAATGTCAAGAAAAGCAAATAAACCTTTCCACCTTATTTTCATTCCTTTACCTCATTTACCACATACATAATTATTGTCCTACCCACTCCGATCCCTACTAAATCCATTATGTTCTTCCCCCTAACACAATGCATCTCTCAAAACATTCACACAGTCCTCCTCCTATTCAACACCCTACAAAATATATTTGATATGGTGTTAACCAGTGCAATAGGGCGGTAATTCTTTTGTTCTTTTTTACTTGTATGCCCTTCCTTGTGTAACAGTCTCACCTTGCTCTCGTTCCATTTTTGGGGGACTCATTCCTCCACCCAAATCTTCTTAAACATTTCATATAGACCAGTGGTTCTTAACATTTTCAGCGGTCCGGGCGGACTTTTTGGCTAGCTCCTGCGGAGGGCTATTGGTGGGCCTTCGGCCGACCAAACACAGACTCTCCAATAGCCCCTTCTAACTTTCCTGAAATCATGAATGTAGAAATGTATGTATTAACGCCAACCCATTCACATCACCCCCAACCCATTCACTCACCCATTACCCATCACCCCCCATCCATTCACTCACCCATTACCCATCCCCCCCACCCATTCACTCACCCATTACCCATCACCACACACCCATTCACTCACCCATTACCCATCACCCCCCACCTATTCCCTCACCCAGCACCCATCACCCCCAACCCATCACCCCACACCCATTCACTCACCCATCACCCCACACCCATTACCCATCACCCCACCCATTCACTCACCCATTACCCATCAGCCTACATCAAGGTTTCTTCAATTCTCGCAACCCACTTTTTTTTTCACAATTCTCGCTAATAGGCTACTAAAAATAAAATTAAAATAAAAGTGATCGGATCATCCCAAAAGTGGGCTTAAAATGCTCCCCTGGTCGACCTGGTTCCAAAACTGTGCCATATGATGCGATTGCGTCACTGGGGGCGGCACCTATCGCGGACACACAGACAGACACACTTTCACTTATATTATTATAGATATATTTTTTTTTTTTTTTTTTTTTCACAACCACATGGCGGTCATGACCACAAACCACAAATTTGTGGTCATCGGTCATGACCACAAATCAAAAAAACAAACAAATACACAATTTCCAAATTTACCTCATTCATCTCGACAGGTTCGAACATGCCCCAATTTTTTTCAAAGAATTCTTTGATTGATTTCTGTATTTCATCCCTATCTCCTATTGTTGTGCCATTTACCACTAATTTTTCCCGCTTTACTTGTTCCTTATTCTTATCTCCCCTCACCTTTGATTTTACTGAACCTCAAGAAGTTCTACAGTACCAGTCCCTACCTCTTTCCTCCCCTGTTGCTCTGTGTTCCTCCACCATCTCCCTCTCCGTCATAGATCTAGCCTTTCTGATTAGGCATTCATCTCTTTTTGTTTTTTCCTGTATGTCTCACAGGCTTCCTCATACTAAAGCCTCTCGGCATGACTGTTATGCCTCTTCAGCCTTAACTTTTTGCATGCACTGTTGTATTCCTGTCTTTCTTTCCTGGCTTTCTCAATATCTTTATTCCACCATATTTTACATATCTTTCTCCTCTTACCGTGTTTTGTTTTCCCTTTTCTACCTTTCGCCACTTCAATTACTCTTTCTCACAGCAAGGCATTTGATTCATCC
Source organism: Chionoecetes opilio (assembly GCA_016584305.1). Lineage (NCBI taxonomy): Eukaryota > Metazoa > Arthropoda > Malacostraca > Decapoda > Majidae > Chionoecetes > Chionoecetes opilio. The sequence continues at coordinate 30,468 of JACEEZ010025029.1, forward strand.
ACACCACCAACCATATTCAATTCAGTGTTCTCAAGGTCCTTTTTATACTTTTCCCAGTCCACTCCTCTCACTTTCCATTGGGTAGAAACATTCTTGGGCTTAGTGTCTTCCTCCTCCCTCTCACACCCATAACTCAAGGCAAACATGTTGTGGTCACTTATATAATTATATCTATCTGTCCATCTTCATCCACCCTTACTAGTATCCTTGCCCTCTCATTGATTAACATAAAATCTATTGCAGATCCATGTATCTTATTAGCTCAAGTCACTCCCTTCTTCAATGGATACATTCAAAATGTCTAAACTATTTTTTGAGCCAACTCTAATAACAGATTACCATTCATATTTACTTCTTCCCTAAGGACTCCAATATGACCATTCATGTCACCCATTACATACAATACCCGTTCTTGCTGGTTTTCCACTACCATCCTCCTAACCACCGCATATTTCCATTCATTTTCCATTTGTGTGGTTCGCCCTTCCACTGACATGATGTAGCACACAATCAGGATGACATTTTTTGCTCTTCCGATATTCCTGTAATTTACACGTACGTACCACCATGATATCCTCACTTGCATCAGTCTTGACTATACGTCCAATTCTTCCAACTCAATCCCTGAGCCTCGTTTAGAACATAAGAACATAAGAAAATAAGGAAGCTGCAGTATAAGAGGCCGAGAGACCTACACGTGGTAGTATATGTAACATAGAAGGTAACGTTTGACAAGAAGGCCAACTGCACCTCCTTTTTTAAAGTTTTTACTTCTTCTCCCTTTACCATTACCCTGTACTGATCTGCCTCCTAATCAACTCTCTCAACCTTAGTTGGGTTTTCCGTAACCCCTACAACATCCAAATTCCATTGATGTAGTTCTTCACTCAGATCCTCTAATTTTCCAATACCCAGCCCTTAACATTCACACTTCCAAACTTTAATCTGTCCTCCTAATCAGTCAGTTTCCCTGCTGCTCTTCTCCTGCTTTTTCTGTACCTGTTGCACAAGCAAAATTAGTCTCAAGGTAGCACCAAGTTCTCTCGAGAAGAGTTCATCGCTTGTAGAAAGATCGGTAAATATGCAGTTTCAACTAATACTCTATTGACCAATACTATCCTGACATGACGGGGGGCTGCACCCCCCAGACCCCCCCCTGCTGGTTAACTAAGCTAACCCGGGCATTGATTACGTAACCTAACCTCTCTGGGGGTTTCTCCCCCCCAGACTCCCCCATGTGTTATTTTTTATTTCCGTACGTATAATGTCCTTCAAGTGGTGTAGGAGGTGGGTGCAAAAGAGCGCTAGTGCGATACCCGCATAACTATACGTGACTGTAAGATGGATGGTAAAGTAACTTATTTGTGTGCCACCAAAATAGACCACTAACACCATGTGAAGCTTAGTCAGTGTATATATGAAATATTACACTGACTAAGATATTAGACTAATTATTTAATATAATATGAAATTCATGCACCCTCAGTAACATATAATACTACCGCCTTGAAGTATTGCTTGTGAGTGTGGTATGTCTGACGTGTCCCCTGTGAAAAATTATTGTCTAGCCTGTCATTTGCCTCATAGAAAACGTATGAAACAGTCAGGCATTCTCTAGGGCCTTATGTTAGCCTATTGGTAGGGTGTCGTCTAGATGAATACAGGTCAAGGAATCTGCTATTGTTATGCTAATGAGGTTTAGTGCCTACAATCGGTAACAGGTTGATCTCGTATTTATGCCAAACAGGGTCTCATAAGGGATTGCTGCTACAGAGAACTCACACGCACACACACACACACACAAAACGCATCCACCAGACCAAGAAACAGCACACGAGGGTACAACCCATCCAACCACGACCGGCTAAAAGTCACCTTGGAATCGGACTGTAGGACAGTCACTTTAAGTTGACTGTTGACTACGGCGGCTGACTCACTACAGCTTTCACGCATCATGGTTGGCTAAGATACCACCCCTCCACCACCACCACACAAAGGACTCGAAAGGAACAGTACGCGACAAGGTACCGCTGATGCACATTGTCGTTATTACCTCATTACTTGTATGTATTCCCTTTGCCATAGCTTATAGCACATGTATACTACGACCAGAGAAAGAAAGACAAAACGAAGTCTGTGATTCCACCCCGTTAGCTGTGGAGAGAGAAGTAATGTACGTACACGTGCAGTAGGGACGAGAAGGATAACACAGTTAGATAGCTAAATTCCTATCGTCCCTGAGTCAAGGTCTTCGAGGTGCTGATGCTGTCCTGGGTCTCTACATTTATATTGGACCTTATGATCAGCTGTTGAGCCTATCCTTCCCGCTGGCTCCCTAGAGTTCCCGGCGAGTTCATTGAGGCCGCGTCAAGGAGAGAGGGAGACTCGCTACCCCCCTTGCATCTCTCCCTACCTTCCCTTCCTTTCAACCATCCCGTGACCGTCCCTTCTATCCCAGTACCCCTACCCCGTCACCTCACGAGACTCGCTTCCACCCTCCCTTGCCTCTCTTCCCTGCCTCAACCACCTCGTCTCTCCTACCCCACTTCTCCTGGGAAATGAGAAGCAAGCATATATATATATATATATATATATATATATATATATATATATATATATATATATATATATATATATATATATATTTATACATATATATATATATATATATATATATATATATATATATATATATATATATATATATATATATATATATATATATATACATATAAATATATATATATATTATACATATTATATATATATATATATATATATATATATATATATATATATATATATACTAGCCGCAAAGCCGCCCTCCGGGCGGACTTTTTGGCTAGCTCCTGCGGAGGGCTATTGGTGGGACTTCGGCCCACCAAACACAGACTCTCCAGATAGCCCCTTCTAGCTTTCCTGAAATCATGGATGTAGAAATGTATGTATTAACGCCAACCCATTCACATCACCCCCAACCCATTCACTCACCCATTACCCATCACCGATCACCCGCAACCCATTCACTTACCCATTCACTCACCCATCACCCCACACCCATTACCCATCACCCCATCCATTCACTCACCCATTACCCATCACCCTACATCAAGGTTTCCTCAATTCTCGCAACCCACTTTTTTGTTTCACAATTCTCGCTAATAGGCTACTAAAAAAAAGAGAAAAAAGAAGTGATCGGATCATCTCATAAGTGGGCTTAAAATGTGCCCCTGGTCAAGCTGGTTCCAAAACTGTGCCATATGATGGGATTGTGCCAAGGGGGGCGGCACCTATCGCGGACACACACACACACACACAGACACACACACACACACACAGACACACTTTAGCTTATATTATTATATATATATATATATATATATATATATATATATATATATATATATATATATATATATAGATATATAGATATAAGCAGTATCTGTGTAAACACGGGACAGAGTTGCTAGATGGCGAGTTTTCCGCTCTAGGCTGTCTGTACAAAGTTGGTAAGGAACAATATGCCCTCGCACGGTGTACCTTGGTATTTCCTAATCAGTTGTGCATCACTTAGCTCACTGAACACGTCCCTACGTGGGCGAATATTCCTTCACTAAGGCTCTTATTGTGTCTCGGCATGTTGACTGCGGGACCGTATATCATACCCGCGGGACCGTATATCATATCATATCCGGGCTAGAACACCATGCACCCAGTCCTTGCCTGCCGTGCGGTTTGTGATACTTACCTGCCAATTTATGATACTTGCAAGCCAGTTATGACTAAAATTAGTCAATTGGTCCGGTTATGATATACGTTCTTAGCTATGATAGCTTTGGTGAGACCGCTCCAACCGGTTTAATGTGAGGTCTACCAAGATCCCATATGATTTGACCTGACCTGACTATCGCATAGCTGTAATGTGCAGTCTGACAAGACCACACCTGACCTGACCTGACCTGAGTACCGGGACCCTACTCAGCCTTATAAAATGGGGATCAAGGAAGTAATTAATCAGTATCCTCACGATACCTCCCAATAATTCAACCCGAAAATTAACATCAGTCTGACACACTTAACCCTCTACAATGCTGTTGACAGATTTTTACAGAAGTGTCATCTTGACAGAAGAAACAGCGCTTACGTTTCTACGCGAAAGCGTAATGAAAGATGGTGATGATTTTGAGGGGTGAACATGTTGAGTGGAGTGAAACACGGGACTTGTAGTGGTGATGTATTTGTTAGTCACACTCAGTAACCAGTAACTCAGTAACATACGTAATGACTGAAGGTTGACGTGGCAAATAATGGAACAAAATATATGAATGACAACATATGTATCGTATATATATATACTGTATATATATATATATATAATATATATAGAGAGAGAGAGAGAGAGAGAGAGAGAGAGAGAGAGAGAGAGAGAGAGAGAGAGAGAGAGAGAGAGAGAGAGAGAGAGAGAGAGAGAGAGAGAGAGAGAGAGAGAGAGAGAGAGAATATATATATATATAATATATATATATATATATATATATATATATATAAGGCCTTTATCGACCCTAGAAGTTCTCATCGACCCTTGAGGTATATTAAATATTGAGCACTTTGCAGACTCATGAGGTAGACAGTGTAGTTTCACTTTTACGTTAGTCACCTGTGAAACTGTCCGGCCATATGGCGAGTTAAACCACTTATCTTGGTTCATGTATGCGAAATCTCCATATTCCAATCATGTAGGGCGATTAATTACATAAGAACGATCCTCGCTGGTATACAGAGATTCTGAGTATGCTACTGGGAGGGAGAAATGAACAAAGACTGTTACAGAAAACCGTTAGGCGTAGGAGAGAACGGGTCTTGATACGCGCGCCCTCCCAGCCCTGTGAAAGCAAGGGTAGCTTATGTTGTGCTATCGCTCTGGGCTGCTGAGATGGAACCCTGCTGGCTGCTGATGTAGACAGTGATTGATAGCTGCCGCGTGAGTTTCATGTTGGCGATTGTGGTGGTTGGTGGCACTTGGTGATGGAGGTGGTAGTAGCAGCAGCAGGGGAGGTGGTGGTGGATCTTTTGACTCATTCCACTCCTGCATACATACTACTTACTATCTTGTCTTGCCGTCCGTCGCACAGCCCTGCTAGATCTCACCACCTCCCTTTTTCCTTACGCATTTTTGCCCATCGGGTATTATAATTTCTTTACTGTTTATTCGTGATCCTTTTCGTGCGACTCATCTCATGATTCTCAAATAAATATGGCTGCTCTTTGCAATGGCCTCAAAAATAGATGCAGTTGATTGCCATATCACTCTTTCCATGTGCCATTATCATTGCGTTTTCATTGATTCATGTTTTACTGAAGAGGTAGGTCTCTGTGCCACTTTAACTCCACCATGACGTATATTTGACGAGTATTTTTGACAGGAAAGATACATAAGCAGTGATGTAAGACTAAAAAGTAAATATTATTGATCAACACATATGTGCCATCACGTGCATTGTGTTGCCATCGCGAAGGTACCTTTTATCTACGAGCGGCCCCTTCAATTTCCACTTGAGCCCGTAACATGTAACTTCAGAGGTTCTGAGGAGTTATGGGACACTCCCAATCTGTATCGATGTCTGTCTTGTTTGACTGATAAGCTACAGGCCTTCTTGAAACGTAGTAGAGGGAAGGCTGGCCATGCGCGTATATAGTTTAGCGTCTCGGGCTATGACTTTCTGTTGGTGCTGGAGACGGCAGGTACGGCTGCAGACGGACTACTTGGCGCGAGACCCAAGCGAAGGAGGTGAAAGAGAGAAAGACAATATAAATAAAAGTGCCAAACAAACCACATGTCTCCAGCATGTGGATTCTTAGTACACGTCGTCCCTCTGATTATTATTTACTAGACATACCAATGGATGGTATTCGATCTCCTACGCTTCCCCAAACTTCGTCAGTGTATATGGAAACCCTGCAGATGCTGGATAATTTCGATATGAACAAAACGCTCAGTCACGAGTGGTGGCGAATGTCAGCTCGCCTTGCTATATTTTGTATGAAGCTTTCAAGTCTTTATTACGGCAAAATATATAGACGCTGCATGAGGGTTGGTTTTCAGCTTGGCTGTGTGTGCGACACATTGTCATGAAGCTATGCATAATGAAGGATAAACTGGGAAGGTGAAGTGAACAGGCATCTGTCCGCGGTTTAGGCTGCATGGTGGGGGCTGTTCCTAGGAGAATCCACCCCACCGCCGCCGCTGGCGAAGTTGCCAGGCAATGTCAGGCTGTCAGCTGCCATTCCAACGCCACAAGTGCCTCGTCGAGTCGTCACCCGCAGTGCCGCATAGGCACAAGGACGCCAAGGCTTACACCCCCCCCGATAATTTATTCTAACAGGGAACCAGCACATGATTCTCTCAGGATGAAAAATGCGATTGATGAACGGCTGAAAATGGGTTACGTGTTCAGTTGGTGATGTGTAGCAGCAGCAGCATTAGGCTAGAGCACGGCGGGCTCCTCAAGGCCAACCAGGATCGCACCAAGTGGAAAGTTCCTTTCTTTCTATGATCAGTAATTTGTTGAATCGCATTGGTGATTAAGTGTAACATGAACTGCTATAATCAGATTCAACCAATCGTTTTGACCTTGAACGTTGTGAGCGTACTGTGGTAAAGATTGACCATATTGTTGCATGTAAAATTGAAAATATAACGTGGGTGCAGGATGGGTAGGGATGTGGAGCGGTGTATGGTGGATCTGGTTGTTCATCAATTGTGAGGTGACTCAATATACTCTGGTGTTTCGTGTCATTTAATCCTTTCAGTTACCGATGCTGTGAATTAAAAGCGTGATATAATTTGACTAGGTATGACCTCTGCTATTTCATCACTGCGCCGCAGGGCGTGCCTCTTGAGTCCTGACTCGACGTGAGTCTCAATCTAACTACCGTAGATAATACTAAAGTCGCCAGGACAACGTTTCTTTTTTATTTACAGACGTCTGGTGGCGTTAATATTTACATTTCTACATCCATAATTTCAGGAAAGTTAGAAGGGGCTATCTGGAGAGTCTATGTCATTTTGTGTGACATCAACATGTGTCATTTTGTGTCACATCTTCATATGTCATATTATGGCTATAAATCAACAAATTACAAAAATAAAACCGAGTGGCGACGTTGGTAACGGGCTATACTAAGGTCGCCATCTAGTGTTTATGAGTGTATATATATGTTCTGAGTGTCCTCCCGCCGTCGTTGTTGCCCGATAAAAGGGAAATTTGAAACTGTATATACTTGCAGATGCAAAGCATAAAACTGCGCTGAAACAGGGTAGATTATACAGTCATGATATAAACTACTGTGTATCATCTTCAGTGGCACATACAAATCAGTAGTGATGCTATAATTCGTAATATATGGCGCCTGGCGACATTAGTGCAGATGGCGACTATACTGTTATCTACGGTAGTATGAGACAATGAGTGGCAGACAAATTAAGGTTTTTCTTACCGTGGTCATCATTCATCATTTATTGACGAAAATGAGACAAGTGTGATATTTAAAAGGATTGCTAGGAAATCCTAGTTTAATGTTAAATGTTAAACGTTAGCCCTAAGCGAGCGAGGTGACGGTTCCTCTTGTTGAGTTATGCATGTTCTAAATTATTACAAGTTTAGGTCGACGGTGAGTGTAGAGGGCTATAGGCGTGACAGCAGGCAGTACTTAAACCGTGGCACCCATCATTAAGCGTGACTGTGAGGTGTTGCGAGATGGTGGGCAAACAGTGGGCACGATAGGGGACGAAAGAGGGAGGAGTTTAATTCAAGCGGATGTATATAAAGATGGAGACTTTGTTGGGTGAGGCCTGTGGGCCGCCTTTATGGCTGTATGGCCTACGTCATTCATCCGTGGATGGCAATCTACAACAACAACATTGGGTGAGGCAAAGGCGAGGAGGAAAGGGATGGGTAAGAAAACTATACAGATGAAGAGGAAAGATGCGACGAGGTACAGGTGGCTTCATGACAACAGTGCTAGACCACAGGGATGTCTGGTCAAGGTAAAATGGTAGTGTTTAGTAAGAAGGTAAGAGGTATGGAAAGTTTCGTAGTGCAGCACAGTGAAGTAATGATGGAAAATGCGTTCTACCATTGACACATTTACTGGATGAGAAGAGACCACATAGCACATACCGTAACACACAAGGAAGGAAGGAAAGTATGTAGATGTCGGTCTTATGGAACAAGGAAAGAAGTAATGTGAAGGGGAGGGGTACAGCGTTTTAGGAGCAAAGCAGAAGACAGAAAGGCGGGAGAAACGTGCTCGGCGGGATGGGGGTGGGGTGGTGGTGTTGGGGCCCGGCCCGGCTATGGGGTGGAGTGGTCGATGAATCTCGCAGTCTCGCGCCCTCCTACCAGCAGGAACCGTTCACCTCCGAGCTTTATGTTCCTCTGTCGAAAGAGCGCGCACTTTCCTGGTCGACCTTGCCTTACCAGCCGCGTGCCGCTCCTCTCTTTATGACCTCCTGTTAGCCCTCGTAACGCCGTCACTACCCTGGCCCGCCCACACCCACGCCTCCTGTACCAGCCACGCCCGCTCGTCAACACTCCCAGCCACTCTGCCGATTCGAGGAAGACACTTGATCGCCTGCCTGCTTGGGGTGGGAGGGGTCAACCAGGTGTAGTGCGCGTAGGTGAAGGTCTGGGGTGATGCCCTCTCTCCCCTCCCCTATCTGTTTCACTCTCGACACACTTTCCTTGTTTTTTGTTTGTTTTCTGTTTATATATGTTTCGTATTTTCCGCTATACGCCCGGCCCGCTCTTACAGCACCTTAGCACTGACAACCAACCATGCTATCTATCTTCCTTTTTCTCAAGCGTTTTCACCAATGGTTTTCATCATGGAGATTAATGTAAGTTGAAGGTGAGACAGTACGAGTATCCATCCACTGGTATCATGTGTATGTGAAAGGAGGCATGGCGACCAGATGGGTGTGGCTAAGCTCATACCTCCGTCCTAGAAAACATTGTATTGAGGCTAGAGAATTGAGCTAATAGGATTAATTGCCAGGAGTGTTAACAGTAGAAGTGCTGAGGTTATTCTAAACCTGTATTTGACTCAAGTCAGACTTCACCTAGACCAGTGTTTCTTAACCTTTTAATCGGTCGGGACCCTTCCAGACTCAACTATTTCTCGCACCCCCGGCGCATACTCCCCAACTCTATGCAATCAATTATGTGGTTTCCGAATGAAGACGCTGAATCTCGCTTGGCTCGCTTGACGCTTGGCTGTAGCTCCGAAACTAACCATAGGATTTTCTCGAAAGTACCCCTCATTGTGATTCCCACACAAAGTTCTCAACGTTTGTGTAGTCATCCTAACCAAGCCTAACCGTTATCTAACGTAACCTAACCTGTCGTGTTCAAGAGTAAACGCGACATACTGTTCCAGAAAACGGGTATATGCAACCTGGGCTCCTACTCCAAGCACTAACTCAGGAGTACGGGGTTGGTAAAGGAGCTAAAATACCCTGGATGTCCCGAACGGATCTCATATATATATATATATATATATATATATATATATATATATATATATATATATATATATATATATATATATTTGTTTTGACAGCCACATGACCACAAACCACACAATTTGCAAAGGTGCGTCTAAAACGGATGAGTTTTCATTTAGTCGAATTCATGTTAAATTGAATATTCCCAAGTAGATATAATTATGTGGTCTATCATAACATCTCGCACCCCCAAGAGGTTGGTCTCGCACACCCAGCTAAGAACCTATGACCTATTCCTAGTCTCCTTGACTATGCAGTGTAGTTTTGGTCCTCGTATTATAGGATGGCTGCAACGTAAAGATGGGAGCATACGCTATGCTGTGCGTGGCCTCGGTGCTTATCTCCTTCGCATTAGCCCTTGAATCTGCTGTGGTGGGTGAGAACCCGCTTGCCCGGGACGCATATTGTCCATGCGTTTGCCCTTTTCGGCAGGCCGCTCGCGAAATTTTTTAAACTTTCGGTTAAGGTTAGGTAAGGTTAGGTTAGGTTAGGTTCAAATTAAGCCCAATTATGCTAACTTTATGTGGGAATCACAATGAGGTTATTTTCAAGAAAATCCTGTGGCTAGTTTCGGAGCTACAGCCATGCGTAGAGGGCCGCCAACCTGCCGAAAAGGGCTAACGCATGGAGAATATGCGGCCGGGACACTGATAGGATGGATTGATAGAATCGGTGCAGATATGGATGACCAAAATGTTACAGGGGCTGCGCAACTTTAGTTATGAGAGGAGATTGAAGCTTTTAAATTGACATTCACTGGAGAGACGTAGACTAGAGGTGATCTGGTATAAGTATTTAAGTGATTAAAGGGGTATTAATTAGGAGATTTAGGAAAGATTCTTGTGATTAGTAATCAGAATTGAATAAGTAACTGATTCTAAGGAAAATGATTAGGAGAAAGGGTTAGTAATAGCTGTCTCACAAAATAAGGGTGTAAATTGTGCATTGGGAAAATAGACTCACGTTATCGGTAGTATATGCGTAGTCATAGCTGTTATAACAATGAATACATGATAATTGTATTGGAGGGTACTAAGGTATGTAGGTAATGTAGAGAACAGAATACACGTGATAGTTACTATATTATAGTTATATATGCATGGATAGATGAGGATCAGAGAGCAGGAGGCTGGAGTGTGAGGAGGTTTATCAAGCGTAGAAGAAGATGAACGAGGAAGATGGAGAAGAGAGAGAGAGCGGAGTAGAAGAGAGAGAGAGAAGAGAGAGAGAAGAGAGAGAGAGAGAGAGAGGAGAAGAGAGAAGAAGAGAGAGAGAGAGAGAGAGAGAGAGATGAGAGAGAGAGGAGAGAGAGAGAGTAGAGAGAGAGGAGAGAGAGGAGAGAGAGAGAGAGAGAGAGGAAGAGAGAGAGAGAGAGAGAGAGAGAGAGAGGAGAGAGAGAGAGAGAGAGAGAGAGGGAGAGAGAGAGAGAGAGAGAGAGAGAGAGAGAGAGAGAGAGAGAGAGAGAGAGAGAGAGAGAGGAAAAAAGTATAAGACGAATGGGGGAGAGTGACCTGAGCCCCTGAGGGTGGGGAGTTGACTTGCTTGGGATCGAGTGGCCTCAGTCTAGACTCCTACGTAGAGGGATCCGTTATACTTTGCATTTCACCATGGCAACATAATGGAAGTGCTAGATTATGAAGGTGTTTTCACTACACGTATAACGATGAAGGATGACACTTACGTTTCCGCATAATTGCTAAAACAAAAGAAGATATCCAGCATTGGAAGAACATCTAAATTATACGGACAGAATAACACCTGCTTCAAAGTTTCGTATGTGCATCCTGCGAAATATAGGAAGGTCCTTCATCAAAAACTGATCTGCCACCATGTTGGTCGCCTCTCTGTTCACCTGTTCTCTCTCTCTCTCTCTCTCTCTCTCTCTCTCTCTCTCTCTCTCTCTCTCTCTCTCTCTCTCTCTCTCTCTCTCTCTCTCTCTCTCTCTTCCCATGTCTTCTTCTACATATTAGGAACATATCAATCGAATTATACATTATCAAGTTCCCTGTAAATTTTGTGGATGGACGGCTGAATAAACTTCTTCAACACCCCCAGATTTACTGCGTGCGCTGATTGGTTCTAATTTTCCGTAGTCCCGAAAAGCAATAAACTTCGGCAATATGACTCCGTAGTGTAGGGGTAGCACGCTCGGTTCACAACCGAGAAGTCCCGGGTTCGATCCCCGGGCGGAGCGGAAACAATTGGGCTGTTTCCTTAAAACCCGAGCCCCTGTCCACCCAGCAGTGAATGGGTACCGGGTGTTAGCCGGGGGTTTGTAACCCGCCTCCCGGGGTGCTAGCTTCGGCCAACACTATAAGCACTAGCAGACAGCTCTCTAGGGGTAGTCTGAGAGAGAGCTGTCGGGTTACAGTGGAGCACTGGAGATCCATCTCAGCTGCGTCGATAACTGACGAAATACTTCAAACATCAAATGCCTCACGGCTGCATATTCCCCTTCTGAATATCACTAGCGCTCTCCATTTCAAGTGTGGGAAATATTGGAATTTTAAGGCAGACTCAAAGAAAACGCGCACGTAGCAACACCCTACCCTGTAAGGTTTTTGTTTTTTTCGTTTTTTTTGAAGAATTTCGTCAGTTATCGACGCAGCTGAGATGGATCTCCACTGTAACCAGACAGCTCTCTCTCAGACTACCCCTAGAGAGCTGTCTGCTAGTGCTTATAGTGTTGGACGAAGCCAGCACCCTGGGAGGCGGGTTACAAACCCTCGGCTAAAACCCGGTACCCATTAACTGCTGGGTGGACAGGGGCTCGGGTTTTTTAAGGAAACAGCCCAACTGTTTCCGCTCCGCCCGGGGATCGAACCCGGGACTTCTCGATTGTTAACCGAGCGTGCTACCCCTACACTACGGAGTACCCTGAAAAAATGGTGAAAGAAACTTCCTTCTACTCTGTCCTACGTAAGTAAAGCCTGGGTTCTTATATGTTTATTTTTTGTGTATTTGCATGTATTGTTAAGATAATAGCAGTAAACGGGCGCAAAAGGCGTAAAAAATATGTTTACGTAGATAAATAAGCTGAGAACGGCTCAAAAAGATATTTCAAAACCGAATATCGAAAAACTAAGGCCATGAACCAAAATGTCATCAAAGTATGGTGAAAAAAAAATGGGCCGAATTTTGAAGGCATATTATATGTATCTTATCTATCTATCTATCTATCTATCTATCTGCCTTGGAAAGATTCGTGAAAAACACATTTTCATTAATACCTCAACAACGCTAGGCGAAAACGGTATGGAGTATACGTATAAACGATTCAGTTTGCGACTGCCGTCCCTCTGGTATAAATGGATTATAATTAATTTCATCAATAAATAATCCAATAAATCAAAGTTTTGTATTAGTAAAAAAAACTTATTATATTTCAAAAATTGTTTAGCTAGGAAATAACGGATACGTGCACAGGGTAGACATAAGTTATTCGTGTAAATTTTCGTCTAGGGTCAATAGTTTCATAGTAAAATGAGAAAACCAAATCAAGCCAGATTTTTGGTTATTTTTGCAGCCCAAAATTTTGAAAACTTGTATTTTCATACATAGCTACGTGAAATTCTCGTAAATAAGAATTGTAATGTGGGACTTATTATCACTGTAGGGTGAGTGCTTGTTTGGCTCGAAGGCGGGGAATGAACAGTTCTCTTCTTTTCTTTATTTTATTATCAACGGTTAATACTAAGCTCCGTCCACACTAGCGGGCGAAGCCCGCCGGGCAGTGCCCGTCACGGGGAAAAGCCCGCGGGCACACTGAAACTGTTGTCCACACAGCAGAGCCCGGTCAGTCAGAGGCGAGCAGCTGAGCAGCCAGGCAGTGTAGCCGTTCTCTATTCAGGAAAACTGTGTGCGGTACGACAACAATGCGAAGCAGGAAGGACCGTAAGAAGCTGGCACTGTGTACCATAATCATTGCTATGTGTCTGAAAAAGAAAAAGGACAAAGTGGAGAAAAAGAAGTGGCTCCACTTCTCCACTCCAAAGCTCCACATGTAACCTCGTATGTCTGGCAGCGACGCACTGCCTGGCGCGGCAGGCAGTGCCTGGTGAAATCGCTCACTTACTATCGCGGGCATTTTACTAGTTTGCCCGCGGGCACAAGCGGTGAGCCCGTCAACAGGCAAACTGCTCGCTTGCGCTCGCGGGCAATGCCCACTAGTGTGGACGGAGCTTTTAATTAACACAGTCTTTCAAACACCCTCGCTTTCACTCGTCTCGTCAACCACACACCGGACACGTCTTGTCAGGGCGAGTGCCGTTTCTTGTCTGCCTACAAAAAGTGAGAATGTTCCTGTGGGAACCTTTGAACGTGACGTCACTTAAACGTCACGTCTTAATTTTACCAATGGTAAGGGAGTTTTCTCTGCTTTTGTTCTATCTTTAACCAATCAGGTAACGTCTCAAAGTTGCTGACCATATATTTTCTTATCTGAAACCCAATCTTATGTTTTGAGTTGGGTGAAGATTTACGAGTTTTCGTGTTTCTTTTTGACTCTGTAAGCATTATATTTTCTCTCTCTCGCCTATCCATCTTCCTTCTAAGCTGATTCCAAGTTAATCCGGCTAGACCTATTACAGAATTGTACATCTTTCGATGTGCAATAATACTTGTTATATATTATTTCCTCAAAGAAGAATAGTTTTTTGTGTAAAGGGCGTAACAAATATTGGTGCTACTATAGCGTGCGGTGTACTGGGACATTTGCACTATAGCGTGCGCGGTCTACCGGGACATTTTACACTATAGTGTGCGGTCTACATTTCTTACTCTGTACTTACACTCTACACTCTTACACTTCAGGCTGCAACTTACTATTGCTATATGATATTGTCTATTATACAGTAGACTGATTTAGAGTATTATAGAAAAACAAAACAGACAAACAAAATAACGTTTTCTTTTTTCTTGCATACACTACCACATCGATGACAAGGCTCTGCTTCTTGTGGTGCGTCCAGAAGATTGCTTTCACGTATAAACGTAACAGCTGTTTCTTCTGTCAAGACGACACTTCTGTAGAATTCTTTCAACAACATTGTAAAGGGTTAAGTGTGTCAGACTGATGTTCTCGGCTTGAATTTTAGGAGGATATTGAGACATTACTTCGTTGATCGCCATTTTACAAGGTTGAGTAGGGTCTCGGTACTCAGGTCAGGTCAGGTCAGGTGTGGTCTTGTCAGACTGCACATTACAGCTATGCGGTAGTCAGGTCAGGTCAGATCAGATCAGGTGGGATCTTAGTAGGCCGCACATTAGGGCACCGTAGACTGCAGACCCCGATGTAGACTGCACGCTATAATACACGTAGCACCACTTAGCTTCACCGAGATGTGTCACTCGGGCGATTTAACATTGCGCGCCATTTTGATTTCATGGACGACAGCGATTCTAGCGTAGGGGTGCCTCTGACAGTCGCCCATGCAGATAGAGGAGGAATTATTTTGGTGATGATGGGGTGATAATGGAAGGTGGGAGAGAGGGAAGGAAGGAAATATGAGAGAAGGGAAGGAGGAATAAGGAGTAAGGAAGAAAAGGAGGGATAAGAGAGTCAGAAGAGGAACTGACGAGGAAAGAAAGAAGGAATCAAAGAAGGGAGGGAATTCCTCCAGTCACCCATTACCCATCACCCCACACCCATTCACTCACCCATCACCCCACACCCATTACCCATCACCCCCCACCCATTCACTCACCCATTACCCATCACCCCCACACCGTACCCATCACCCCACCCATTCACTCACCCATTACCCATCACCCCCACCCATTCACTCACCCATTACCCATCATCCCACACCCCATTAACTCACCCATTACCCATCACCCCACACCCATTACCCATCACCCCCCACCCATTGCCCATCAGGCCCACACCCATTCACTCACCCATCACCCCACACCCATTACCCATCACCCCCCACCCATTAACTCAGCCATTACCCATCACCCCCCACCCATTCACTCACCCATTACCAATCACCCCCCACCCATTCACTCACCCATTACCCATCACCCCACACCCATTCACTCACCCATTACCCATCACCCCCCACCCATTCACTTACCAATTACCCATCACCCCCCACCCATTCATCCACCCATTCATTCACCCATTACCCATCACCCCACACCCACCCAAAATTAGGTTAGGATAAGAACAAGAGAACATACGTAATATAAAAGGCAGAACCAACAACAGAGGAATGGATACATGTGTGGCAATCAGCATTAAAGAACACAGCCCCCGATTTCCTCTCACTCACTATATTCTGTTTCTTTTTTAACGAGGTGAAAAATCCTGCCCCCTTGCTGCTTACTGACTGATATTTGATGCCAGGAAAAGGGAATACTACGCTTCTTCTAAATTTCAGTTGTATTTTATCAGTTAACCATATTATCACGCAAACATGGGCATCATTCTAAGCATGAGATAGAATGGAATTTTCGCCTCTTTAAAAAAAAAGACAATAATTCCCTAACTCACCCATCACCCATTCACTCACTTGCCATCGTTGTGATTGTTAAGACAAAAAAAATGTGTGTGGGGGGAGAGGGTATTGAGATTGGAGACAATTTATTGGAATGACGGGGCTTCGGTATGAAATACAAAATGAACAAAAGGTTTCATAAAAAAAAAATACATCCATCAATACCACTTCAGTTCATTATTTTAACGTAATACTACATATATTTGCGTCTTGGGGGTATTGAAAAGGCACAACACCGTGCACAGTAATGATATACGCATTTTGACATTTTTGACGGGGCACCCATCCGCTTGGCGGCGCCACCGGTTCAAAATCCAAAATAGGGCGGCCCGAGTGACACCTCACGAAGAAGCTCTCTAGTAGCACCCAAATATTTTTACAGGGATAAATAAGCTGAGCACGGGTTTTTGTCTATTCCTGCTGTACACACACACACACACACACACACACACACCACACACACACACACACACACACACACACACACACACACACACACACACACACACACACATACACACACACACACACACACCACACACACACACACACACACACAAAACACACCACACACACACACACACACACACACACACACACACACACACACACACACACACAAAACACACACACACACTCACTCACTCACTCACTCACTCACTCACTCACTCACTCACTCACTCACTCACTCACTCACTCACCACTCACTCACTCACTCACTCACTCACTCACTCACTCACTCTATCACTTCTTAAATATAGCAGGTTGTACTTCTCGCAGTAGATTCTTACTTTTTAAATGATTTAGATTCATATTTATTAAACAAGAAATATAGCAACAAATTTTTTCATTAAAATATAGGAATTTTCCCATATATATATAATATATAAAATATATATATATAGATATATATATATATATATATATATTATAATATATATATATTATATATATATATATATTATATATATATATATATATATATTTTTTAACATTTTCAATGCGCAATTGTTTAATTTAAAATAAAAACTTTTTGTAGCACGCAGATCGAATGTTTTTATGAAAATAAATGATGTTCTAATAGTAGAAAAAATACATCATTTTTATTGCGTATTTAAGTAAATTCTTTTATAAAAGGAAGGGTTGTAGGACATTTTTTTTTTCAAATATTATGAAAACTTTTAATCCTAGAAAAAAAATATTAACAAGTAAATGTAAATTAAATATTACAATTTTTATATTTAAATAATTTTGTTGTGTACATAATAACATAAATTTTTTGTAAAAAGGGGGGGGGGCCTGGGGATAAGGGGGGCAATTTAACCCAAAAACCCCTCGCTAAGAAGAGAGAAGAGAAGGAGAGAGAGAGAGAGAGAGAAGAGAGGGGAAAAGGAGAGAGAGAAGGAGAAAGAAGAGAGAAAAGGAAGAAGAGGTAGAAACCGAAAAAAAAGAGAAAGAAAAGGAAAAAGAGAAAAAAAAAAAAAAAGAAAATTATTTTTAAAAGAATTTTAAATAAAATGTTTTTAAAATATTTTTTTATAATAATTTTTATATAATATATATATACAAAATTTTTGATATATATATATTAATTTATAAAAATATAATTATTAATATAAATATATAAAAATTTTATAAATTTTATATATTATATAAAAATTAATAAAATTAATATATATAAGTTATATATATTAATAAAATGTAAAATATAATATAATATTTTATTTTAAAAATATATATATATTATATTTTATATATATATATAATATATAAAACGTTTGGGGGGAAACACTCGCGCTCCAAAAAGGGGAATTTTTACGCGTTGACGCCCATGTTATAAAAAAAATAATGTAGAATTTCAACACTTAAATTGTAGTTAGTATTTCGTTGCGTAGCCCTTCCCCTTGTGACCTTTTGAAGGCGACGTGTACCGTCAGAAGTTTTTGAAGGAACTCGGGCTTAAATTTTCCCAAAAACATTTTGGAGCCCCCATTTAAAGCTTGGGGAGGTAGGGGTGTCAGTGGGGATTTTGCCTTTAATGATGGCCAAAAATTTTTATGGGTGATATATCGGGAGAATACCTGGCCCGTCATTATTCTCCCAATCTTGCGTCAATCAAGCCACTGTACACATCCGGGGCTGTTGGGGAGGATGTCCATCCCGTTGGAAAATTGTGCCCGTGTTTTTTTAAACAGGCGGAGGGGGGTCATTTTAAAAATCAAAATACACCCCTTGTTAAAAGTTTGTTTTTTGGGGGAAAAAAACAAGTTAGCAGTAAATAACCCACACCATTTAAAATGGGGGGTTTTATTTTGGTTTTTTTGTGTTTTTTGGGCTTTCGTGGTAGCGAGCTCAGTGGGGGCTGAGCCCGGGGGACGGTACACTTTTGTGGCCCCCTCACTCACACAAAATGGCTTTGTCACTCACAGCACAGCCCGCCCCTTGTGAGAGGCCCAAACCTGTATTTCTTTGCAAAGTGAAACCTTTTCTTCCTTTTTGGCGGTTTTTTTATCAGTGGCTTATTCCCCGACCCGGGAAAAACCTGTACCCAAAGGAGTTTCAAAATTTCCTGTACAGTACGAAGCGAAAAATTACCAAAAATTGTATGATTTTCCCCCTTTAGTTTTTTGGTGTAAGGTAGGTTGGCATCAAGCTGTCGCCTTAACCGCTCCTGGTTCTTTACACGTTTTTTTTTTTTCCAGGGTTTTTTTTTTGGGGGCGGGGATCACCTTTCGCCCGCCTTAAACGGCGGATCAAATTTTTCACTGTTTTAAGCTTTAGTCCCTTTTGTTTAAAATTCCTTTTTATGATTTCCCGCCTTGTAAAGACAATGATTTTCTTGAATCGTTGTGCCACCGTAGTTTTTTACCATTATTTTAAACCAGCAAAAAAAAGGCAAAAACACGGAATGTAGGGGAACGGTGCAGGCTATAAGTTCAAAATCATGCAAACTGTCAACCGCCTATGGAGGAAGGGGAGGGAGGGAAACCCTCCCTCCCACACACCGGTGAGTGTGCAAGATGATGTACGTCGCTGTCAGACATACGATTCATGCCTTCTGCATTTTTTGTATAGCTTGGGAAGGAACTTTAAATCTGCGCGGTAAATCTCGATGAACGGATTCTGGCGCAAAGATCATTCGCGCAAGCCTGTATATATATATATTTCATTATATTTTTAAATTTTACATTTGTGCCTAAGGGCACAAAATGTAGAATTTAAAAAAATAAACAAACCCTTCATCAACCAGAGTGGAATTTTCAGCAAAGGTTTGAGCGAAGAGTTCATCTTTAGAAATAGATGAGACAGCTGTGGAGCCATCTGGGTGAAGCATAGGAGGGAAAGATGAAGAAGAAAAATTGTTAGAGATGTTATTAGCTAGATGCCAGAAGTCACGAGAGGAATTTGGTTCAGAAAGATTTTGACATTTTCTATTAATGAAGGAGTTTTAGGTAAGTTGGAGTAAAGAGTTGGCATGATTACGGGCAGAAATATAAAGGGCATGAGTTTCAGGAGATGGATGGCTACGGTACCGTCTGTGAGCCGCCATTCTACCATGGACAGCATGAGAACAAGCAGAATTAAACCAAGGTTGACGGGCTTTAGGATTAGAGAAAGTGTGTGGATTGTACGCCTCCATGCCAGAGACTATGACCTCAGGTATGCGCTCTGCACAAAGAGATGGGTCTCTGACATGGAAGCAGTAATCATTCCATGGAAAATCAGAGTAGGTCTTAGTAGGCCTTAGGTCTTCCCACTTATATAAGTTGAAATGCCAGAAGCACCTCCGCTTAGGTGGGTCCCGAGGCGGTACCGGAGCAATAGGACAGGTTACAGAAACATGATTGTGATCGGAGGAACCCAATGGAGAGAATAGTTTCACAGAGTCAGCAGAAGGGTTAGTAGTTAGGAAAAGATCAAGAATGTTGGGCGTATCTCCAAGGCGGTCAGGAATACGGGTAGGGTGCTGCACCAGCTGCTCTATGTCTTAGAGGATAGAAAATCTGTAGGCTTGTTCACCAGGTTGGTCCGTGAAAGAAGATGATAGCCAATGCTGGTGGTGAACATAGAAATCCGAAAGAATGGAAATTTCTGCCGAAGGAAATTGAGATGAGATATCCTCCACTTTTGATGTTAAATAGTCGAAGAATTTTACATAGTCCGAGGAGTTAGGTGAGAGATATACAGCACAGACACATTTAGTAAGAGAGTGACATTGAAGTGGAACCTAGATGGTAGAACATTTGGAAGATTCAAGACCATGGGCACGAAAGCAAGGGATGCCGTTGCGCACATATACGCAACAGCCAGCTTTGGATTGCATATGAGAATAGAGACAGTAGGAGGAGACAGAAAACGAACTGCTGTTAGTCTTCACAGACAACTGGGTTTCGGTGAGGAAAAGAAGATGAGGTTTAAGAGGAGGAAACTTATAGGCTGCCCGTGCTCAGGTTATTTATCCTTGTAAAAATATTTATTACGCCCTTTTCACAGAAAAACTATTCTTCTTTGAGAAAAAATTCCATAATAGTCTAGGGGCCAAGGGCTGAAAAAATAATTGTCGTGGTACCCATGCGGTAACAGCTTCATAATATACCACCTGAAAGGAAAATTTGTCTACTTTTCGAATCTGGCAATGAAAATTTCGAAATCGTGTAGCTTCATGGTGATTTTTTGGTTACCATGACAAACACATTACATATTTCAGACCAACATGTTTAGTCTAGTAGTCCAGTGGACTCCACGTGCACCCCCTGGACAATCTAATGAGACCTACTTTTTTAGATGTACAAATATGTACAGAAAACAAAAATCAATGTTAACACTGTCAACTAATGTCCCATGGGGCTCGTATAGCAGCCATCGTCGATCGCGAAATATTTGACTTTCTCGAAATTACCAAAATGTCCATTAAATCACAAATAATGTAGTTACAAATTTAATTTTGGTGCCCACGTGACAAGAATAACATGGCCTATTGTAATAAGAACAATTAATGCAGTAATTGGTACAAGTTTAGTCATGGAACGGCAAAAACCTAAAAAAAGGCGGAAAAATTACTTCGGTTTCGCCGACAACTTTCAACATAAATAACAATAACTTCACTAATATACAACATACTGGTCAGTTTAACATATCAAAATCATCGTCTAGTATTCCCCCATCTAATGCAGTCAAACAATTGACATACATATATGACTATCATACATTAATTATTACCAATGTTACTCACCCCCCTAGTGAAACTTTATGTTGTCAAATACAAACACTCGAGAAAAGTCAGAAAACAGTGTTTCCTTTCTATTAAACTTTAACATGTGATGTATGGCAGCTAGGTACGCTGTCAGTAGAAGTGAGTAATTGACATTTGGTATAATTACGAATAACAGAGAATCAAATCCTGACCCCAAGTTGAAGGCTGCGTTATGGGCAGCAGCCCTATATGGGCCTGATCAGTGTCTACGTCACGGTTCTCCTCTCGCTCCTGTCCCCGGGTGTGATTTCGATATTCCGTGGTGAAGGACATTCTGCATTCGGAATGTAACTGTGTTTCAACGGCAAATAAGTCCTTTCCTTTTACCTGTCGGTATAGACGAGTCTTTCCCAGTTCAAGAGCCTGGGACTCGATGTTTTTCCAAGCAGGCTCTTTATGTTTCCATGATAGGAATTTGATGGATCTCTCGGTTTTTCCAGATACCTTTATTTCAAACTTCTCGCAGAACATACATTCAGATGGGAATAGTTGGGAACTCTCAGCAGATGACAGTTTACGCGGAGAGTGATGCTTCATGGACATAGATGCTACGGTCGAATCATTGAAGCGATGTAAGTTTGTTGTGAAGCGCTGGTAACATGGTCTGTGGTATCCTATCATCTCCAAGTCAACGCCTTCGAGAGTCTCTGTTATCTGAGCACACACTACTTCCATATGGCGAGGTGAATTGAGAGGTTCAGCCATTCGATTTTCACGGATTTCATGTAGATATGCTCATTTTTCATCTGGGTTTCCTCTCACATTTCTGAAAGATGTCAAGGGACCATAGTCTCGGATGTCTATTGCGTGTACTATACATGATGGGCATTAGGTTTTCAGATCTGGCTTATATTTTGTCGGTTTTTCGTTTTCTCGTACTAGCCATGATTTAGTTCAGTTATATTCCACCACCAGAAAGAACTACGGATGTACCACACAGAATGTTACGTCACTGACATACCATCTTCACTATCACTATCACCGATGCATCTAAGGAGAAGGAAAGTAGTGTTAATTGACATCGTATACAGGTTAGCGATACACATGAGCAATACAGTATTGTATGAGAAACAAACAATATATATACAATATATATACATATATGACATGACATATGGAGCAAAACAGTGTTTACAAATAGCAACTGAACAATACTAAGTTGTATTATCTAGTTGCCCATGATTAACTGGTAAAATTTAATATAAAACTAAGTTTTATCGAATGTATGTATTTGATGTAAGTAAAGTTTTACTAGAGGGTGGGTTACATTGGTAACAATTAGTGTATGATAATCATATATGTATGTCAATTGTTTGACTGCATTAGATGGGGGAATAATAGACGATGATTTTGATATGTTAAACTGACCAGTATGTTGTATATTAGTGAAGTTATTGTCATTTATGTTGAAAGTTGTCGGCGAAACCGAAGTAATTTTTCCGCCTTTTTTTAAGTTTTTGCCGTTCCATGACTAAACTTGTACCAATTACTGCATTAATTGTTCTTATTACAATAGGCCATGTTTTTCTTGTCACGTGGGCACCAAAATTAAATTTGTAACTACATTATTTTTGATTTTATGGACATTTTGGTAATTTCGAGAAAGTCAAATATATCGCGATCGACGATGGCCGCTATACGAACCCCATGGGACATTAGTTGACAGTGTTAACATTGATTTTTGTTTTCTAGACATTTGTGCATCTAAAAACACTTCATATTATAAAGATTACTTTGTTTGGCAATGGAGATACCCTAAACGTTTCCAGCCGATCGGCCCAGTAGTTATTTCGACATGGCTTCAGTGTGGACGAACTGAACTAAGATTTGTATTATATAAACTGGGCATTATCTTAACACAAGTATTTCAATATAAAGGTTTTATTACAATACGCACACACACACACACACACATATATATAATCTGTATCTATATCTATATCTATATCTATATCTATCTATATATATATATATATATATATATATACATACATACATACAAACATACTAGGGTGTCCCAGGCTTGTATTAATAGAAAATCAAATAATGATATCAAGTCCAGCACATGCTGCTCTGGTTCCTTGTCAAATTAAAGTGATTCCACCAAATTTTCGTGAAAATTGGGCAATATTTAATGGTCGCGCAAAACGAACGTTTTGATAGCTCCTCTAAGATTCGACCCATTATCTGCATTCTGATCACTCTATCGTGTTCAGAAGAACCTAGGTACAGGGAAACGAATGTGAAATATCTGTTATGTTTATTTAGTTATTTATTCCTACTCCAACACCTTCTTCTTGAATTCCGCCTTTGTTTTTTTAGGGACAGCTTTCGTGGGGAGGCGGGCAAGCTTCAAGAGGAACTGGGTTTGCCGTTCGTCCTTCGTCCGGTTGCCGAGGAAGCGTTGAATGAGGGCTATTCCTCGTTCTGCGAGGTCGTTCGTGACCTTCAGGACACCAGCCCGCTTCTTCGCGCACATGAAACACGAATCCGTGTTCCATGTTTCAGGACTCAGTTCAAGGAAGGTCGGTTGCTGGCCTTGGTGAGCTTATTCTCCTTAGGAGGTCGACGGCGTGGACATTTAGCTGGTGTCGGAGCTTTGAAGTCGTCGTCCTCGGTTTCTTCGTTGGACGATGAGGATGTAGTAGAAGGCTCCAAAGCCACGTCACGATCAAGAGTGGATGACGAAGCAGCCGCGTCCTTCTTTTTCATCTCCTCCATCCTTTGTCTCTTACGTCGCTTCTCCTCAGTCGCTCGCTTCAGCTTCTCGTCCACGCCAGCCATCGAGCAGCTCTGCCGGTCCTCCCTCTGAGCCTCCAAGAACGCCTTGTCTTCCTCGGGGATCTTCGCTTCCATTGCCTTGGAATGCGCGATGTCGAACATGTCTTCGAGGCTGTCTCTGAAGATGCATCTCTTCATTTCTTCCGTCTCTGTCTTCCGTGACTTGGATTTCGTCAAGGCGCCGTACTCCTCGTACAGTTTGAGGATCTTCTTCTTCACCCACGACACATCCGACGTCGGAATGTTCGCACGTCGCCACACTTCCAAGACCTTCTCAGCGGTAGAAGCTGCTGCAGCAAAAAGAACCTTCTTCTGGATCTTGTGGTGAAACAAAAACACCTGGAGAACCTCGCCTCTCGACAAAAGACGATTCCCCGGGAATGACGATGTTGGGGACTTCTCCAGTAGCCATACCACGTCCGTAGATCGTCTT
>JACEEZ010025029.1:62500-233619 GCA_016584305.1 Chionoecetes opilio
TCCACGCGTCCCTTGTCCTGTATTTCATTCAACCAACACTTCCTCCTCCTCCACCACCTCCACTTACACCTCCACACCATCTTCCTCCTCCTCCTCCTTTTCCTCCTCCACATCCTACTCTTCCACTTTCCACACCTCCTCCTCCTCCGCATCCAATTCTACCTCCTTTTCCTCCTCCACATCCTCCTCCTCTTCCACTTTCTCCTTCTATTGCTGCTACTACCACTACTACTACTCTTAATAGTTGTAATAGTGTTACTAATCATAATAACATAGTTAATAATGATAGTAATAGCAATGAAAATAATGATATTATAGTCCTCCCAGCTTAACTTAGTCTCGCGGGTGTGGTGGGTAGATTACTGCAGTGTTGTCACGTTCATCGTCGACAGGCTGACGAGGACCCTCTGTCGTACTGTTAGCTATTACATTAACTATTTTTTAATCATATAGTTTTATAATACGGCTGCATGGTTTTGTGAATGGCTTGCGATTTGATGGTAAAATAACGAGTGTGTCTACCTTCCAATACATTTGGCATAGAAGCACAAGCGACGTTGCGACCAGTCAGGAGTAACCTGACCCCACCACAAACCCACGCTTCATTCCTTTCCCCTCAGTGTGTGTGTGTGTGTTGTGTGTGTTCGCTCATAGGAAGCATAGTGATCCTTCTCTCCCTCCCTCCCTCCTTTCCTTCTCTCCCTCCCTCCCTTCCTTCCCTCCCTCTCTCCCTCCCTCCTTCCCTCCCTTCCTTCCCTCCTTCTCTCCTTCTCTCCCTCCCTCCCTCCTTTCCTTCTCTCCTTCCCTCCCTCCCTTCTTCCCTCCCTCCTTCCCTCCTTCCTTCCCTCCTTCTCTCCT
Source organism: Chionoecetes opilio (assembly GCA_016584305.1). NCBI lineage: Eukaryota > Metazoa > Arthropoda > Malacostraca > Decapoda > Majidae > Chionoecetes > Chionoecetes opilio. The sequence goes on from JACEEZ010025029.1 coordinate 63,359, forward strand.
TCTCTCCCTCCCTCCCTCCTTTCCTTCTCTCCTTCCCTCCCTCCCTCCTTCCCTCCCTCCCTCCTTCCCTCCTTCCCATCTGGTCACTCCACTGAGGTCAGAATTCCTCAGAATGAATGAGGTAAGGAGGGTAGGGTGGTGACCTTGCGGTAGTAGTGGGGTGATGTGGCACCACCGCGGACTTGAGCAGCTCCACCCGAGAGACCAGCCAAGGCTGGTTTGAGTATAGGCGTCATAACAATATTAAGAATATAATGTAGTATTCCTTTAGCCTGACACGGGTTATACGAAACATCAAAATAACACACACAAGTTTATTAACAGCAGAAAGGTGCACGAGAGAGCGGTGTGAGCGCGAATGTGTGTCCTCTGCAATGGTGCAGGCGAGACTGGCCGACGGACCCAGCAAACACTGTGTGTGTCTGGAGGGTCAGGTGAGTCAGGTCAGGTCACAATCCCAGCGGGCTACAGCTGCAGGGACGTAACCCACACAGTCTTGGTCCTTTTTTTTTCATATTTATTTACATCTATTACAGGTTGACAGAAGAAATACAAACAAACAAACAAACAAACAAACACAAGAGCTACAAACATAAAAAAAAAAATTGCAAATAAAGAGAATACAAATAATATATATATATATATATATATATATATATATATATATATTATATATAATATATATATATATATATATATATATATATATATATATATAATATATATATATATATATATATATATATATATATATATTATATATATATATAATATATATATATATATATATATATATATATACATATGCATATACACATACATACACATACACATACATATACATACATATATACATAAAAACAGTAATAGATGAGCGGGCATCATCCCGCCGCTGGAGCCGCAGCAACAGTCAGGTCACAGGAGAGCGGGGCGTGAGGTCAATCCCGCTCCTTAGTGTTCATCGGGGTGGTGGGGCGGCACGCGCGACTCCAGCAGGGGGGGCAGTTTTTCCTGAACCTGCCGCAGCACGAGGGCGGCCGCGTCCTCCAGCGGGCCAACGCGCTGTCTGAGCCGCGCCGTGGCGGGGCAGGACATAAGGTAGTGGGCCAAGGGACGGCGGGCCAGGTGTGGACAGTGTTCACACGTCCGATCCTCAAACCCGTCCCTCAGCTCCTCCAGGGTCCCGTAGTCAAGACGAAGTCGGTGTACGATGACCTCCTCGGCTCGGGACAGCTGCTGGGCAGGGCGTAACGGCTCGTTGTTGTCCGTGGCCTGGGTGTGCCAGGCTGCCTGCCTTAAAGTCTGTACCAGCTGGCGATACTGTTGCCCAGCGGCACAGGCGGCAGCGCGTCTGGCCAGCACCTTGGCCCCATGTATGCTGGGCAAGACAGTCAAGGCTACCGCTGGATGTCTGGTGGCCTCCCGGGCCGCCTCATCGGCTGCCTCGTTGCCACGGAGGCCTACGTGGCTGGGCACCCAGTTGAACCTTACGCGGCGCTCCTGCGCGGCGAGGCCCTGGATGTGGCCCAGGATGGCGGTGGTGAGCTGCACATTGTCCATCGGTGTGCAGGGCTGCCGTAGGATCTGCAGGGCAGACATGGACTCGGTGTGAATCATCACGACCTCCTCCTGTCGGCCCAGGGCGTGCTGTAGTCCGCGCTCTATTGCCACCAGCTCCTTCTGCAGCGTGGAGCAATGGTCGGGCGTCCTCCAGGACAGCACCTCACCGCCCGTAACCACCGCAGCGCCTGTCAGGCCTCTCTCAGGGTCGACGGAGCCGTCGGTGTAGTAGACCGCGACGCTACTGGGGACATTGGCGTGCGCCACCGCCTGCAGGGCGTGCTGCCTTAGCTCCTCCCGCGTGCACAACGCCTTGCCAGCTGGCAGTGCGGCGATAATCACTGGGCGGCAGGGGGCCGCCACGGGGGCGGCGCGACGTAGCTGGCAGCGGGGCGGTCATGTCCGTCCAGCAGCAGGTAGGTGTGGCCGGGGAGGAGGTGAATGGCGGCGTCTGCCACCCTCTCCAGCCAGGTGTTGCCCGGCAATAGGTCCCGCTGCTGCTGCGGCAGGACCCTGCACAGGCTGTCCCGCGCGACAGACTCCCTTGCCTGGCAGAGGATTTTGGCTACCCGACAGGCCACGATCTGTCGAACCCTGGTGGCTAGGGGCACCAACCGTGCCTCCGCCTGCATGACGCGGGTGTTGGTCCAGCGCGGTGCCCCCAGCAGGGTCCTCAATGCTTGGTTCTGTAGGACCTCTAACTTCCTCTGCTGAGTGAGCGACAGTGCGACAAGCACAGGCGCGCTGTAGTCCACCAAGGCGCGTACACTGTGCACGTAGAAGAGACGCAGCACTGATGACATGGCCCCGGTGTGTGTCCTGGTCATGGCCCTCATGATGTTGAGCCTGGTCTCAGCCCTCTCCCTCAGATACGTGAACTGAGTGGTGAAGGTGAGGTTCCGGTCAAGCCACATCCCGAGGTACTGGAAGGAGCGGGTCCAAGCCAGCCTGATGCCCTGTATCAGTAGAGGACAGACCGGGGGGGCGGTGACCTTGAACACCATGGTCTTGGACTTCTCAGCCGATATCTTGAGACCCAGCTCTCTGCACTTGCAACTGACCAGATCAAGGGCTTGCTGGGTCTGAGACACCCGGTCACCCCGGCCAGTGACGACCAGGACCAAGTCGTCGGTGTAGCTGAGAAGTGCCGTGCCCTCCTGGAACGGCAGACTGACCAGCTGCTCCATCAGGAGGTTGAAAAGGGTCGGGCTGACGACCCCGCCCTGCGGCGTGCCGTTCTCCAGCTCCCTGTAGCTGGACTTGCGCCCCTGGAACCTGACCCTGGCGCGGCGGTGCCAGAGGTAATCCTCAATCCAGGCGAGGAGTCTGCCCCGCACGCCCCGCCGCACCAGCGCGGCCAGGATGGCGTGGACGTTGGCCAGCTCAAACGCCTTCTCCAGGTTAAGGAAGACGGCGACAGCACGGCGGTTGTCGATTTGGCCCAGGAGGACCATAACGCTGTTGGAGGTGCCCAACCCCGTGGTGAAGCCGAAGATGTGTGGGTGGAGGTCTCCCAGGCGCCACAGGAGACGGGCCAGCACCATCCTCTCCGCCGTCTTGGCCGTGCAGCTCATCAGGGAGATGGGGCGCGGCCTGGTGGGTTCCCTGGGCTTAGGGATGGGCTGGATGTCAGCCTCCTTCCACGCCGAGGGCAAGCGGCCAGCCAGCCAGGAGGAGTTGATCACGGCCAGGAGTGCCGCCTCCCCGGCCGCCCCAGCGTGGGCCAGCATGGAGTAGGTGACGCCGTCAGCACCCAGAGCGGTGTTCCTGGGGAGTGAAGGGCTGATCAACGGCGTCGGGGTGAGCGCGAGCGGCGCCGATGACAGCCTCACGCACAGGTTGGAGCCGAACCTGCAGCCACTGGACACGGGCGGTGAGTTGGTCGCTGCTACCTCTCGAGGCAAACATCCAGGCGCTCGGCTTCCAGTAACGGCTGGGGGTGGGTGGGAAGGCGTTGAGGTCTCTTTCTGGAGGCAGACCTCACCTTGCCCCACAACTCGGCCAGCTTGGTGTGTTGGTAAAAACCGGCGTACCATTCGAGGCATTTGGCCTCCTGCACTCGCCCTGTGACCTGCCGAGCGTGCCGTGCCGCACCACCTCACGCAGCAGCTCCAGATTGGTGGGCGTCGGCCGCCTGCGGTGCAACTTGCGGTGGATGTTAACTTTGTGGTTCTGTTCTCGCACCTCCTGGTTGTAGAACCACCAGTTCTGGTTGTACCTGCGGCCGGGGACCTTCCTTGGTATGGCTGCCTCCGCTGCCCTCACGATGGCCGCCGTCAGGTCGCGTTCTCGCTGGTCCAGATCCTCCGGCGGCTCGTAGGTGGCCCACCACTCGTCCAGTATGGCCTGAAACAATGACCAGTCCGCCCGCTGTATATTCCACCGCGGCGGGGGGAGCTGTGGCAGCGGCCGGGTGACCTGCAGTGTAGTGGCGACTGCGTAGTGGTCGTTGGTCAAAGTGGGGTGGACCCGCCAGGAGGCGGCCGGTGCCAGGTCACTGGAGACCAAGGTGAGGTCCAGACTGCCACCCCGGACGTGGGTAGGCTACCCGGTGTATAGGAGGACAATTTCCGGCACCTCCTCCAGCACCGCGGCCAGGTGGCGCCCCGCACGGTTAGTGGGGGAGACAGACTGCAGTATCGGGTGGTGGGCGTTGAAGTCGCCACCCACCAGGACGCTGCTGGGTGTGGCGAGGGAGAGCAACTCATCGGCCTCCAGTTGCCTCCTCCAGCTGCTGTACACGTTGTACACAGTCAGCGGTAGGCCGGGAAGCTCCAGCTGCACTGCCATCACCTCCACGCCCTTGCCACAAGCACGGGGTCCGCTATCCTGCGGTGCGGGAGAGTGCTGCGTACCACCACCACACAGCCGCGCCGCCCATCCTCGCCACACGAAAGGGAGTGCACCGTGTATCCCGCTATCCTCCACTCAAAGTGCTCCGGCTTCAGCGTCTCCTGCAGGAGAACGAGGTCAAGGTCCTCCTCCACTATGGCCTGGAGGACCTCAGGTATCTTGCTACGGAAGCCCCTTGCCGGGATTGGGAGTTGATGGTGGGGAGTGGGGAGGTGTTGTGGTGTGAGGAGGGGGATGATGTTGGTGGTGGGGAGGGGGATGGGTGTTGGTGGTGGGGGAGGGGAGGGGTGTTGTGGTGGGGTAAGGGGATGGGTGTTGGTGGTGGGGAACAAAGGGGTGGAAGTTGATGTGTGGGTGAAGGGGATAGTGTTGGTGGTGAGGGAGGGGGAGTGGGTGTTGGTGGTGGTGAAGGGGATGGCTGTTCGTGGTGGGGAAACGGGGGTGGATGGGGGGTGTTGGGGGTGGGGGAAGGGGATAGGTGTTGTGGTGGGGGAAGGAGATGTTGGTGGGATGGGTGTTGGTGGTAGGGAAAGGGGATGGGTGTTGGTGGTGGGGGAAGGGGATGGGTAATGTGGTGGTGGAACGGGGTGGATTTGGTGGTGGGGAAGGGATGGGTGTTGGTGGTGGGGGAAGGGGATGGGTGTTGTGGTGGGGAAGGGGATGGGTGCTGGTGGTGGGGAAGGGGATGGGTTTTGGTGGTGGGGGAAGGGGATGGGTGTTGGTGGTGGGGGAAGTGGATGGGTGTTGATGGTAGGGAAAGGGGATGGGTGTTGGTGGTGGGGAAACGGGGGTGGATGTTACAAAGGAATACAAAGGAAGAACAGACAGCAACAGCCCTACTGGGCCAAACGAGGCTGTCTGTGTGACTACTTTCTACCACTATAGTTTCTACGTGTTATAGGTAAAAGAATAGTAAAGTTGAAGGCTCCTCCCCACCCACCTCTCCCTCCGGCCGAGGCCAGCAGGAAAAAAAGTGAGAAAAATCACCATGCAATATAGAAAAAACTGCCATGGAAATTTATAGGAAAGATTGAAGGAGAGACATACTCTAAACTAAAGCCAATGCTACAAAAAAAAAAAGTTTACGTAGGGCCGAAGTAATCGAGTTGGGCAGTTGATGCTAAGTATTTATCTAGTTTGTTCTTAAACGCTTCAACCGTGTTACTATTAAATACTTGTGCTGGAAGAGAGTTCCATATATTAACAACTCTATTAAAGAAAAAGTGCTTCGCTTCATGTGACCGAAATCGCTTACCAATGATCTTGTATCCATTACTACGAGTAGTGTTTGTCCAATCAATATTCAAATAGTCGTTTATGTTAACATTATCGAAACCATGGAACATTTTAAACAATCCTATTAAGTCTCCTCGCAATCTACGTTTTGACAAACTGAACAAGTTAAGTTCCTTCAATCGCTCTTCGTATGACTTGTTTCGCAAGCGCGGAATCATTTTAGTAATTTTTCTTTGTACTCTCTCCAGTTTGATTATATCTTTTCTATAGTAGGGTGACCAGAACTGAACGCAATATTCAAGATGAGGACGTACGATCGCATTGAAAAGTGTAAGAATTACTTTTTCAGACTTATATTCGAAAGTTCTTCCTATGAAACCAGTTAATGTGTTAGCCTCTTAACAACTTCTGAACAATGTTTACTCGGCTTGAGGTCGTTGCTTATAATAACCCCAAGTCTTTTTCTTCGGTAACATTGGAAAGTTCATGTCCGTCCATTGAGTAGTTAATTTGATCGTTATTACTTCCTATATGCAAAACCTTACACATATCGGTATTAAATTTCATCTGCCACTTCTTTGCCCAACTAACTAAGCGATCAAGGTCTGATTGCAATTGCATCTTATCGGCAGTTGTTATTACTTTATTCGTTACTTTAGTATCGTCCGCAAACTTTGATATCTTACAGGTGAGGCCTTCGTCAATATCGTTTACATAGATTAAGAACAGTACAGGACCTAGTACAGATCCCTGCGGTACACCACTTAAAACATCTTGCCAGCTAGATGCTTTTCCATTAATTACGACGCGCTGCTTTCTCTCAGAAAGCCAGTCTTCAAGCCAATTTAAAATATTTCCAGTTATGCTGTGCGACTTTAATTTCTTAAGTAAACGCTTATGGAGGACTTTGTCAAACGCTTTTTGGAAGCCAAGCTGAATCACATCTACTGCTTTCGTCTCATCGAACGTGCTGTATACTTCATTAAAAAAGTCTAGCAGATTTGTGAGGCAAGAACGTTTATTACGAAAGCCGTGCTGGGAGTTTTTGATCAGATTATTTTCTTCTAAGAATTTTACCACATTGTCTCGTATTACTGTTTCCATTAATTTACAGACTACGGATGTGAGGCTGATCGGTTTGTAGTTGTTCGGTTGTGTCAAATCACCTTTTTTCTGTATTGGAATAACATTTGCAAGTTTCCAATCGCTAGGGACTTTACCGGAATTTAGGGATTTGTTAAAAAGTATTGAGAGAGGTTTGCAAATCTGGTGCTTCGCTTCCTTTAAAACTCGCGGTGCAATACAGTCTGGCCCGGGGGATTTGTTAACTTTAAGTTTATCTATTGCTTTTATTATTGTGTCCTCAAGGAATTCGCAATTGATCAACGGAATGTTGGTGGTGAGGGAAGGGGATGGGTGTTGGTGGTGGGGGAAGGGGATGGATGTTGTTGGTGGGGGAAGAGGATGGGTTTTGGTGATGTGGGAAGGGGATGGGTGTTGGGGGTGGGGGAAGGGGATGGGTGTTGGTGGTGAGGGAAGGGGATGGGTGTTGGTGGTGGGGGAAGGGGATGAGTGTTGGAAGTGGGGATGTGGGTGGGAACGGGGGTGGGTGTTGGGGGATATGGGTAGGGGAAGGAGATGGGTGTTGGAAGTGGAGATGCGAGTGGGAACGTGGGTGGGTGTTGGGGGATATGGGTGGGTGTTGGGGATGTAGTAGGGTGAATAATGGCAGATTCTTGAAGGACTCCATCATCCCCCTCTCTCTCTCTCTCCGTGAAGCACCTCTTGTGACGTCATCAGTAATATTCGCGCGGCGGCTGGAACGGTGCATATATTTTCCCGCGCTTTTCACAACAGTCGTGTTTTTACGGAAATAAGGCGTAGCAATTTTTTTTTTTTTTGTGGATTAGATGTTCTAAATGAACATTCAACATATCTATGCAAAGAAAAAATGGGTTTTGATGATTACTTTAAGTCCTTCCTCAAGGTTCGAGGCGAAAACTTACATCTAACTCTGCCATTGTCCACTTATAGCATCTAACCAAAATAATAGAGTCACCGTGCTACTATGTTACCACAACACAAATATCCCAGAGCCCCACGCGGCTAGCGGTTCGCGCTACACACATCCCTAATCAGTCTCAAAGTTAACATTTCTTACCACATGCTACTCACGTTCTTCACTCCACAGCGATCTCACAACCGCTCCACATCAGCATTTATTCCTCAACAGCCCCTGCGGCTCCAAAAACTTTACAAAATATAGCTTATAGACCCTGTATATTCACTAACCGTAGTGTTTCACTTGCTCAACCGCCTTTCCTCTTTGTCTCTTCCTTAACCTACTACATAGCAAAAGAATACTCCTAACATTTTATTACATAACAGCAAAGGTCATAACATATCTATTTGTATCACTACAATATTTACACCGAGTCACTGTAGACATGTTTCCACCGTCACTACAAAAAGGCACCTTAATAAAGACAGAGAGAGAGAGAGAGAGAGAGAGAGAGAGAGAGAGAGAGAGAGAGAGAGAGAGAGAGAGAGAGAGAGAGAGAGAGAGAGAGAGAGAGAGAGAGAGAGAGAGAATATGACATAGAAGTAAGAACATAAGGATGTTACAAGGCTCTCCTGACCTGCTATTGCTACTACTTCGCGTCGGGCCCATGTTTGCTGTATAGCTGCTGTGTGCAGCCGACGTGGAGTCTTACCACTCTGCCCCTGAACGCTGGCTCTTGCCTTACTCGCCTGGTAGCCTTTGTGCTGCCATCTCTGTTGCAATGTGGCACCTTGTTTATATAGTTTATAAGTTATCGCAGATCACTGACGGGCTCGTAGTTAGCCCGTGTGCCCCGTCGGTGACCTTTCATCCCCAACCGTGAAATTGTCTAGATTCCTTTTAAAACTCCCTATTGACTCCGCACTAACTACCTGATGACTTAGTCCATTCCAATCATTTATCATCCTATTTGTGAATCAGTTTCTCCCTATTTCTTTTTTTAAATCTGTTTTTCCAGTTTGAATCCGTTACTTATTTTTCTACCCTGTTTACTAGCCGTAAGAATTTTTCTACATCTCCTTTATTGTATCCCTTTAACCACTTAAAATCTGCTATCAGATCGCTCCTTACACTACTCCTCTTGAGTGAGTGTAAATGTAATAGCTTCAATCTCCTATCATAACTGTTAAGCCCCACGCCGCACCCGAAGGGGGGAAATGGCGTGCGGGGGCTCAACGGGGGTTGTTGATAGCTCCTGTTTTAGCGCCCCCCCCCAACCCGCTGCGGTTCTATCCAATCGGTCGCTGGTCGTGGCATGACAATTAACCCCGGCACCCCTACCTGAAGGTGCCGAGTCCGGCATAACTCCTGGGTACCGATGAGGTACACGGGGCAGTACCCGTAACGTCGGAGCTACGGGGAGCTTACCTCCTCGGGCTGGTAACGCCCCGGCATTGCCTGGGGGGCGACCCTCCCTTTCCCCAAGGTCCCTGACTTGCATACAGTTACCCCGGGGGCATCCTTAATCGCCCGCTCCTATCATGCACTTGTCAATCATGTGAATACATCACCATCTGCTGCGTAGCCTCCAGGAAGACCTGTATGTGGTACTCAAGAGGTCCTAAGGCCCTGCTGGGCAAGTCCTGCCCTGCTCCGGGACACTGGGGGGCCTCAGGCGAGGAACGACAGGACGCAGGTTGGAAACAGGGTAGTCGTATTCCGTAGAGTTTTCCTTGTGTGAGTCCCCACACCAGGGGTCGTCAACCTTAGGCACGCGTGCCAGCCTTGGCACGCAGAGTGTCTGAGAGGGAAACCCACAGTATCTCGTGTCCCACCTCCTACACTAGTCACTGTAGGCGCTGAGTCGCACGAGATTACTCGCTGCAGTAATATCTGCAGTAATACACTATTATCGAAAAACGTCTATAGCGACACCATGTGCACATGTGATCACGCTCGAGGCTATAAAGGTTCTGACCTTCGCTCGCTGCCCTTAGACAAACACTCTTCTCGTAGTCACTGCCTATGCGTAGTCACCCCTGCGTGTCCGCCTCGTAGCGAGACACGTCGAACCGCACACACACCCAGAAAGGATCTCCCCTCTTTCCCCTCTGTTCAGGGAGGCAAGGCGTGGTGTTGTGGTTACAGGTCAAAGGTATCTCAGCGACGTTCAGTCATGTAGGGATGTGAAATGAAGTGCGAGGGTTGAAAAGTGTTGGTACAACAATATTCTACCCTCTCCTCGCCTATCTCACTTTCTCATCTTCTCTCCTTCTCGCTTGGTAGATAAGGAAGTGTGGCGTAAGCATAACACCATTAAATTGGCCGATTTTCTAAACATGGACTTGGGCTAAGCTAAGACTAACCATGGCTTTAGACCAGACATTTAAGCTTTTTAACCATTTTTCCAGGGGGTTTAGTCTCAGATTGGAATTGCTAGACAATCACTAACCTTTCCAACATCCAAGTCTAATGATATTATACCCCAGACAAATGTTTAAAGCACTGAAATGTCTGTCTAAAGCCATGGTTAGTCTTAGGTTAGCCCATGGCAATGTTTAAAAAATCGGCCTAATTGTCCCTCTCTCCCTATCCACCTCCGTTATTAGAGACTCTCTGTCTCTTTCCTTCTTCTCCTCCATTCCCCCATTTATCCTTCTATTCCCTCCTATTCCTCATTCGCCACGTCTCCAGCCCTCACAATAACTAAAGTTATGCATCCCCTGTATAATTTTTGTCATCCTTCTCTGGACTGATTCTAGCAATGCTATATCCATCCTGTAATATGGGGACCAGAACTGTACCGCATAGTCTAGATGAGGTCTGACTAGAGCCAAATAAAGCTTTAGAATAACCTCAGCTTTTCTACTTTCAACATTCCTGGCAATGAATCCTAAAACCCCATTAGCTTGATTTCTAGCCTCAATACATTGTTTCCTAAGACGGAGGTCTGAGTTTACCCGCACACCCAAATTTGTTTCCCCTTCTAATCTTTCCAGCGATACATTGTGTAAAGTGTACCTATTACCAGGATTTTCTCTACCAACAATGGTTACGCTACACTTGTCAATATTAAATTCCTTCTGCAACCTGACAACCCACTCGTTTAACTAGTCGTTAGAGAGAGAGATTGAGAGGAGGAGAAAGAGAGATAGTACACTTGATACAAATGACAATTATTCTGTTCAAACATAGTGGTCTTCATTCAATCAGAGAGATAGACAAAAAAAACATACACACAAAATCTCTCAATTCCACAGGAAAGTAATAATGAAAATGGATTAACACGTAAATAAAGAATAAAACATTTATTAACGCAAAACAAAATCGACAACAATGGCTTTAGTTGCCTCCCTTTTATTTCGTTAGAAGCGGCGATGAGGGCGTGTGGCGGGGAGGCAGGACAGGTTGGACGGAACAGGGCGAGATAGGAATTTCTGTAACGTAGAAAGAGAAAGAGAGGTGTTTATGATGGTGGACTAAGTAAAGATCACAACCAGGCACAGTGGTGGTGAAAAGGTTACATACAATTATTGAGTGATAACATAAAAATGGCAAACTATGGGATGTGTTATTGTGTTAGAGAAGGACTGAGAATAGCTGTGTGTGTGTGTATGTGTGTGTGTGTGTGTGTGTGTGTGTGTGTGTGTGTGTGTGTGTGTGTGTGTGTGTGTGTGTGTGTGTGTGTGTGTGTGTGTGTGTGTGTGGTGTGGTGTGTGTGTGTGTGTGTGTGTGTGTTGTGTGTGTGTGTGTGTGTGTGTGTGTGTGTGTAATTTTTTAAGGTAATCGTCCAGACCATTTCATAATTCCTGATTTATGTAACAAAATGTAGCCTTTATCGAGTATATTAGTAATATGTTGTCACTTTTTGCATCCAGTGACTCGTTTTTAAATAATCCGCAATCAAAATTTGTAAATTTCTCAAGCTCCTGAAACGCTCCTGACAGATAGCAGACGATGCACAATGACTCGATGACGTTACTGAAGGCATCTCCCCGCTCCCGCGGCAAGCCAGAAGCATGTGAACACAGACAATAAATATAGTATTTGAAGAATTTTGTTTGTTTCTGATAAAAAAAAATTCCCATATGGTTTTATACTTGCATCCTTTACGGGTGCAGCAATAAAGCTGTGCCTTTCCAGAGTGCTTAGCACATGTTTCCGACCGATACGGCCGCAATAAATGTGTGGAGAAGGTTTGTGCGTAGGGGTAGGAAGGTTGTGTGATGCAGATTGTCGACCCTCCATGACGTCCTCAGCAATATTCACACGGCGACTGGAACGGGGCTGATTTTTCACCGCGCTTTTTACAAAAGTCGTCTTTTTACGGAAATAAAGCGTGTACATTAATATTTGTTGTGGATTAGGTGTTTTGAATGGACATTCAACATACTTATGCAAAACTAAATGGGTTTGGACGATTACTTTAATACTTATATAGGAGATGGAAATAATATGTAACAAGACACATTTGGGTTCATATTTCCACAATTTCAGCTTGAACGTATATACACTGTCACCTTAAAAGTAATATTCTATGTAATGATAAATAGTATATGGAGAAAACAAAACAGTAAATGGTGGCACAATTTCAATCTAGCAATGGAACACCAATGCTGGCGAGGACGAGGAAAGATCGAGATGGAGTGATATTAAAAGAAGAAAGTTGAATGGATAAACAACAAAAAGAATTGAATTCGGGATAAGCATATTTTCTTTTGCTGTCCTGTTCTATGAGTCGCTAATGATGATGATGCTTTCTAAACATAAACATGATTCAGACTAGTTCGGAGCTACCTAGAAAAATAACTAAATAAGAAATAAATCAACACAAATGTCCTTAAGTTTATGTACCCGAACAAAATTGAATCCAAGGAAAAGTTACGAGGAAGGTGCATGATGAGAAAAAAATACCCTAATGATGATGATGAAGATTACGGTGCTAGCCTCCAGAAGTGCGGAATTAAATTGAAATGGTCCTTAGATTCCCTCTTCGTTTTGTTTGTGTTGTCTTAGTGCCTGCTCCTCCTTCATATCCACCTCCGAAATGACTCATTTTGGTAAAAGGAATGCGAAGGAGGATTGCTTAGTGACGAGAAGGAGGAGGGTGAGAGAAGAGGAATACAAAGGAATACAGAGGAAGAACAGACAGTAACAGCCATACTGGACCAAACGGGGCTGCTTGTGTGACTACTTTCTTCCACAATAGTTGCCACGAGTTGAAGCAAAATGATAGCGTTAAAGGGGAAGGTGGAGTAGGAGGAAGAAGAAGAGCAAGAAGAAGAAGAAGAAGAAGAAGAAGAAGAAGAAGAAGAAGAAGAAGGGGATGATAATAGAGATGTTAAAGAGGAAACCAAAGAAGAAATTACAAGAAGTAGGAGGACGAGAAAAGAATAGCAATGATGATAGTGATAAGAAAACGAAGGCAGCCAGAAAGGATAACCATGATGGTGATGGCGTGGGAGCACAAGGTGTTGGGATGGCTGGCATCCTAAAACACTCCTTTGGTCAGATCGACTCAAATAGACGGACATAAGTGACGGTAAATTAACTGTGAAAATTGTCATAAATATCGTGGTACTTATACTTTTTCGTAACTACCTATTATAACAATTATTCTTAATACTGACCTATGCACCTATATATATATATATATATATATATATATATATATATATATATATATATATATATATATATATATATATATATATATATATATATATATATATATATATACTATATATATATAAATATATATATATATATATATACATAATATATATATATATATATATATATATATATATATATATATATATATATATATATATATATTATATATATATATATATATATATATATATATATATGTATACGTATATATATATTTATAGGCGCAAGACGAGGACGTCGTTAGGAACACTTGCCGTCTGCCGCGCCATGACACAAGTTAAACAAGTGTTGTTGATGATTTGTCCTAAACTGTGCGTTGAAAAAGATGAATTTGCGTTCGAGTAAAACTGAGAAGCGAAAAACACTCATGCCAAAGTACGTTAGAAAAGTGTCAGAAACGAGAAAATAGACATTCGCTGGCGACGGTCAGTGAAATGCAACATATAGCATGTACACTTGAAACAGGCAGTTCATGCTATACCGCAGTGTTTTCGGTGCATATGGATAGCAGAATTATAGGAAAACGCGTATTATGTGTCAAAAAATATTAAACACAATACCTGGGATCCATTGCAAGTAGACATTTAGTAGGATGCAGATATGGATCATGCCTCATTTCTGAAGAGAACTTGCTATAGTTTATTTTACGTAGAAGTTTTATGTTTCTTTGTGCAAAATCAGCGATTGTTCATTTACTTATATAAACGGCATTACCTTAATAGGGCAGCTTTCTATTTGCATTTAGAGTAATACCTACTTATTGAAGACCAAACAATGTCTATCGATTCTTGATGATCTCAAAGAAAACAAAATATGTGGTGACGAAAGAAAGCAGGAGCACCGGAAGGGAATGGTTCAATTCCACAAAACCAATTGAGATGATATGCGCAGCTGGCACGCTGGAAAATTATTGCATCTTTATCTATTTGAACTATTCAAATCTTAAATAGGTATAAAGCTTAATTAACAAAGCAGACGGAAAATTAAGTTTCGTGTTCGTGTCTCCTCCCGTCCCTCGCGCAACACATACACACACACACACATGTGTTTGCATCGAGGTGCTGGTTTGATACCAAGAAGTAGCAGGATAGAAAAATGTGAGGCAGTGACGAGTGCAATTTTTGTGGGTTGTGTGTGTGAGAGAGAGAGAGAGAGAGAGAGAGAGAGAGAGAGAGAGAGAGAGAGAGAGAGAGGAGAGAGAGAGAGAGAGAGAGAGGAGAGAGAGAGAGAGAGAGAGAGAGTAAATCAGTGGTCATCAACATCAGCAGATTTAGAACACGCAGGAACGTACCCTCAGTGGTAGCCGCCACCGCCGCCGCCGTAGCCGCCACCTCCGCCGTAGCCGCCGAAGTCACAGCACTTGAATTTAAGCAGACCGAATCCCTTGCCCTTGCTGTGGCCGCCGCCATACCCGCCGCCGTGGCCGCCACCGTATCCACCCTTGCCTTTTTGTCCTTTGCCGTTGCCGCCATGGCCTCCACCTCCGCCTCCGCCGTAGCCACCGCCGTGGCCGCCACCGTATCCACCCTTGCCTTTTTGTCCTTTGCCGTTGCCGCCATGGCCTCCACCTCCGCCTCCGCCGTAGCCACCGCCGTAGCCGCCACCGCCGTGGCTGCCACCGTATCCACCCTTGCCTTTATGCCCTTTGCCGTAGCCGCCATGGCCGCCACCATACCCACTGTCACCATAGCCGCCACCGCCGCCGCCGCAGCATCCCTTAAAGAGGAAGCTTGGGTTTGGTCCGGGGGTGGCCAGGGTTACCCCCAGCAGGATGCAGCAAACCAGTGCAGCGACAACCTGGTGAAGGAAGAGACAGTGTTAGCACGCCGGCTGGAGGATATCCAGGACTATAGTATACTGTGCCTTCATACTGCAAGGGCACTAATTGTTGCAGCGGTTTAAACGCAGCCCCGCCCAGGCAAGTAGCTACTGCGCTGCTCACCAGGTGACGCATGTTGCTTGGTGACTTAAAGGGTTCACACTGACGGAGGCTCTGACGTGGCCTCCTCTATATATACCCAGCTGTGGCGTCTTCCATGACGCCACTAGCACGGCTACTTGGGCTTTGGGTCAACAGTGAGGCAGGTGGCGCTCGGCGCTGCATGACGCTAACCACTTTCGCTTCTTGTGTATATGTAATGATTATTTTGCCAGATGGATGGCGTCTTATAGCCCCGAGGGTGCGTGAAGCAGGGGCTCCATGCAGAGGGTCAGAACCTTCCTCCCTCACTGCCCTCTTTGGGAGCATAGAGGTCGAAATCACCTCACCATTCCTTCCCATGCTGATGCACGGACACACTCAACCTGAGGCTCACTTGAACAAAACAAAACTATGTGATGATGTTCCCTCTTTCCTCCTATAAATCTTGAAATGCATCATTGTTATTACCACTGCTGCTGTATAATGTACTACTGCTACTACCACCACCACTACTACTACTACTAGTACTACCACTACTACTCCTACTACTACTACTGTACTACTCTACTACTCCTACTATACTACTACTACTACTACTACTACTACTACTACTACTACTACTACTACTACTACTACTACTACTACTACTACTACTGCACTACTCCTGCTACTACTACTGCTTTCTACTACTACTGCTTTCTACTGCTTCCCTTACTACTACTACTATTATTACTAAATCTACTATTACTACTAAATCTACTACTACTACACTATTACTGCCATTACTACTACTATTTCTACTACTACTACTACTACTACTACTACTACTGCTACTACTACTACTACTACTGCTACTACTACTACCACTACTACTACTACTTCTACACTACTACTACACTGCTACTACTGCTATTTATAATACTACCCCCGCTACTACTACTACTACTACTACTACTATCACTACTAGAACCACTATTACATCTAATAATAATGAGAAAAAGAAACATTGAAATGTAGAGGAAGATGATAATGAGAAGCAACAGCAACAACAATAACAACAATAGCAACAACGACAATAGCAACAACGACAATAGCAACACCGACAACAGCAACAACAACAACAATAGCAACACCGACAACAATAGCAACAACGACAATAGCAACAACAACAACAATAGCAACAACGAAAACAATAACAACAACGACAATAGCAACAACGACAACAATAGCAACAACGACAATAGCAACAACAAAAACAATAGCAACAACGACAACAATAACAACAACGACAACAATAGCAACAACGACAACAATAGCAACAACGACAACAATAGCAACAACGACAACAATAGCAACAACGACAACAATAGCAACAACGACAACAATAGCAACAATGACAACAATAGAAACAACGACAACAATAGCAACAACGACAACAATAGCAACAACGACAACAATAGCAACAATGACATCAATAGCAGCAACGACAACAATAGCAACAACGACAACAATAGCAACAACGACAACAATAGCAACAACGACAACAATAGCAACAACGACAACAATAGCAACAACGACAACAATAGCAACAACGACAACAATAGCAACAACGACAACAATAGCAACAACGACAACAATAGCAACAACGACAACAATAGCAACAACGAGAACAATAGCAACAACGACAACAATAGCAACAACGACAACAATAGCAACAACGACAACAATAGCAACAATGACAACAATAGAAACAACGACAACAATAGAAACAACGACAACAATAGCAACAACGGCAACATGTAGCCTAATGATGGACAAAGAGACAGATCAACCATAAAAAATTCATTAACATTTGTACTGGTTCACGGGTCTTTGCAATAGTAGTCATTATAACTGACACTAGAGGTAAACATGTGGTTATTCACTGTCAAATTTACATCTCCTAAACCTAAAGTACATTGTATATTTCTTTTCTTTTCTTTTAGAGTACATTGTATATTTACATTGTACATTATATGTATGTCATCTTCTCAGTTTTGTAGGTAGTGGTAGCTTAGAGGTGGTGTTGGTTCTGTGTGTGTCCCTATTACGTCACATTGTTTGACTGGCTTATTCTGTCATGTTCGCCGCCTGGCATCATTGTCTGTGTAGGCGACGATTGTGGTAAGCGATTCTAGCGGGTATCGGGCGTTGGCTGTTCTGATCTGAATTAGAGAGTTACTTTGCTTTTGGTCCTTAGTTTATTGTCGTTTTTGTTGTTTAAGAGGTGTGTCAACATTTGCGTCGCTACAGGTCTCGGTATTTTACTTTTACACTTGTACTGCTGCATCATTTTTTCATCAGCTGCTTATTTATAACGGTCTCCTATTCTGTTTCAGATTCAGAATGGAGGCCTGTGTGATTTGCTATGAACCCCCTAGACAATAGGGAGGAGACTGTCGTGCTTCGTCAGAAAGGATGTAATGGTATCCGTACAGCCAATAAACTGCGCGGAGAGACGCTCAACATCACTGAAAGACACAAAAACGGTGCACAAAAGATGTCGTTTTGAATACTGCAACAAAAAGTCTATTAGCCGAGACCACAGGAAGAAACAGGGGACTCCATCAACTCGCTGCCGTCAGCTCCGATCAAGTGATGCCAAGTTCATATTTAGTGAGCACTGTCTGTTTTGTGGTCAGCCTGCTAAGTATGCCAGAGAATAAATAGGGTTTGATGTGTTTCCAGTCGGAACAGGAGACTTCCAATCGACTATTCAGGATGTGTGTAAAAAATGTGGAGACTCTTGGGCTCATGCTGTACAAAGTAGGATTGAATATGCACAAAACTTAAATGCAGCAGATGCTATATACCACCAAATATGCAGTACCAATTTCCGAACAGGAAAACAGCTACCAGTTGTATACAAACCCTCAGGCGAGAGTAGTCAGTATACATCAGGCAGGCCCGTCAGGGTGGCAAGGTTGGTAGAGACGTGAGTTCGCAATGTGCAGCGTCCCTGTGCATTCGGTCAGCGGTTCGAGTCCGCCTAGTTCGTGCTGACGTGGCGGCGCTTTGTATAGTCAATAACCTTGTAGTTGGTACTTGCAAAGTGTCTAGATAGGATGAAAATCTTATCTTATACATCAGGCAGACCAATCGATATGTCAAAGGCAGAAGCCTTTTCGAAAGTGGTTGAGTACTTGCCAGAAAATGATGATGTGCAGATACCTGTAGCTGATCTTGTTGAGAAGATGAAAGAGTACTGTGACAAGGAAGCTTATACTGCAAAGTACATGCAAGCCAAACTAGAAGAACATTTTGGGAACAACATCGTGATCACTAGCAGTGGTAAAAAAGCCAATGTTGTTACAATCAGAGCGACAGCTTCACACATTGTAATCAGTTCTACGAGTCACCAAAATTGCACGACAGTGAGGAAGAGAAGCTTAAGATAGTTCAGGCAGCTGCAGAACTCTTCAAAAGTGACATTAAGTCCAGGGAGTATAAGGGGGTACCCGGACAGTTTGCCTACGGACAGTTTGCCTACGGACAGTTTGCCTACGGACAGTTTGCCTACGGACAGTTTGCCTACCGGACAGTTTGCCTACCGGACATTATGCCTACCGGGCATTATGCCTACCGGGCATTATGCCTACCGGACATTTTGCCTAACAATGAACGATATTAGGCAAATAACTGCTAGCGATACCTAGCAAACAACTGCTTCATAAACAAGTGAGGGTATTCTTGATAATCAACCTAAACAGTGTGTCCCTACAGCTAGTAAAGAAGTAGTTATTGTAGTATTCCTTTAGCCAGACACGGGTTACACCAAACACCAAGTGCACACACGAGTTTATTAATGCGGGAATATGTGTAAGTTACAGCGGTGTGGGGTAGACTGCTGGAACACTGGAACTCCTTAATGTCTGGTGAAAGGGGGAAAGTCAGTCAGGTCACCACAGCTACCAGGGCTTGCCCCAAGGACATTAGGCGACTAGGGTTAAGCCCATAATTGCAGTGATTTAAATTAAGGTCGCATCAGAGGTCAAAACAATATTTATCCTTACCTTATTTCGAACAAGTGTCTGTTACGATGGAAAAAAAATCTAAATATATACATTTGTTCCGCCAGATCAACTTACGCTCGTCAACTTACGCTAATTGCACTTACGCTCGTCAATAGTTTACCAGTTGATTGCCCTCACTGCCAAGTTAGGTATATTGCAAGTTCCAACGAACACAGTGGTCAGTCTAGAAGGCCAGGTCACAGACTTCACTACTGTCATGGTTCATGACTATCTACCGTAGATAACACTTTAGTCGCCAGCTGCAATAACGTTGCCACCCGCCAAATATTACGAATTATAGCATCACTATTTTTATGTGCGATATGTACAATTTGTATGTGCCACTGAAAATGATACACAGTAGTTTATATCATGACTGTACAATCTACCCCGTTTCAGCGTTGTTGTATGCTTTGTATCTGCAAGTATATACGGTTTCAAATTTCACTACTCGTTTTTTTTCGCGCGACGACGACGGCGGGAGGACACTCATAACATAAACTCTAATTGGTGACCTTATTGTTGGTCGCCACTCTGGTGATATTTTTGTAATTTGTTCATTTATAGCCATGATATGACATGGCTGAAGGCACAAAAGTACACAGACTTTCCAAATAGCCCCTATTAACTTTCCTGAAATCATGGATGCAGAAATGTAAGTATAAACGCCACCAGACGTCTGTACATCGAAAAAAAAGTTGTCCTGGCAACTTTAGTATTATTTACGGTAGGTAGGTATGGACTTTGAAAGAGCAGCGTTGAATTCTATCAAAAGACACTTTCCACAGAGTCAAATCTGTGGTTGTCTGTTCCACTTTGGAGAATGTGTGTGGCAAAGAATTCAAGCCCAAGGACTTGACAGCTGGTATACTGCATGTCCCGAAAATGCAATGCTGATTAAATCACTTCAAGCGCTTGCATTTGTTCCTATACAAGATGTTAGCGACACGTTTGAACGATTTATGACTGCACTGGACGAGGAAACGGACGAGATCCTGGGAGACTTTCTAACCTATTTCGAAGCTACGTAGATTGGAAATGTGCAGCGAGGATGAAGAAGATGGCCTGCTTTTCCGCAAGAACTTTGGAATGTCCATGAAAGAGCTATACACGACTTGCCTCGCACCAACCACTCAATAGAAGGCTGGCACAGAGCCTTCGACCTACGAGTCGCCATTAAACACCCAACTCTGTGTCGATTTGTAGACCGATTACGTAAAGAGCAAGCCAACAACGAACTCCTTATTGATCACGCCAAGGCTGGAGCTATTTTGCCACCAACCAAGAAAAAGTACGATTATGTCAATCAACGCCTGAAGAACCTCGTTGAGAAGTATGACACCACCCCGGTTCTTGAGTATCTTCGTGGCATTGCTCACAATATATAGAATTTCTGACAATGTCCGTCCATTGTCGATTGATTTTTTGGTTTCAAATTTGCTTTTTAAAAATCTTATTTTGTATATGCTTTTTGAAAAATTTTATTTGAGACATGGATTTAAGACATATTTTATATAGATGCATTTTATTCTTTTCTATTTATGTTGAAATTCTAATGAATGTAAATATTAAATAATTCTAATGAATGGGTATTAATAAAGAATCTAGGGTAATCATTAACATGACATTAACATTCCTTTAGAACAAAGCCAATTTAGAATGCTTTAATAATGGATATTATATATAATGGATATATGATAGACAGGTATGGTAGTTCTGTTCAGGAACTCCTTGGCCTCTTATAAATGTGGTTGGAGTATGAAGTTATTTCATTTTTTTGGTATGGAGTTTCTGTAGCAATTAAAATGTTGCAGTATCTTTTTGCTACAAATATGTTTAGTCTTGTTTTTCAGCTGTTTCTATTGAATTGCCTATATATTAACATAAAGGTAACCTTGACTCACATAATATTATTCTTATGTAGTTTATTAGTTTTGCCAGCAAAAATAATAACGAAATAAAAACATAGAAATATTACTACTACTATTAATGATAATAAAATATATGAATAAATATGAAATATATATATATATATATATATATATATATATATATATATATATATATATATATATATATATATAATATATATATATATATATATAATATATATATATATATATATATATATAATATATATATATATATATATATATATATATATATTTGAAAAACTAAATAAAGTTATAATGTAGGGTAATCTAGGGTTATCACTATAACTGTTTCACTATATCACTATAACTTTTCCTGTGGAAACACTTGAGGCAAACTGTCCGTAGGCAAACTGTCCGTAAGCAAAGTGTCCGTAGACAAACTGTCCGGTAGGCATAATGTCCGGTAGGCAAACTGTCCGTAGGCAAACTGTCCGTAGGCAAACTGTCCGTAGGCAAACTGTCCGTAGGCAAACTGTCCGTAGGCAAACTGTCCGGCCACGATCTAAGGGAGATACTTACCCTAGGTCTGATGATATTGCCTTCCTGGAAAAGAATTCCGTATTTGTTCCAAAGTCTTTGTACCTAACTTTTTCTTCGAACAATAATCTTCAGCAAGAAAAAAAACTGAGCGCAAAATAGCAGCCATAGGTCAAGCTATTGTTCAAGCTGCTAGACCTAGAAAACTGGTAGCACCTCTGCAGATAGGTTTTGCGGTACAAATGCACCACCACTTCGGATCAAAGTTCCTCATTGACTGCCTCAATAGTCTGGGATTATGTTCATCGTAGCCAGAAGTAAAACGGTTTGAACGCTCTGCTGCGAATTTCCAAAGTACTGACATCCCTGGCATCACATCAGAACATTTCGTCCAGTTTGTTGCTGACAATGTAGACCACAACATTGTTACACTTGATGGTAGCAGCACATTTCATGGAATGGGTATCATTGCGGCAGTGACACCGATGACCAAAGCACCATAACAGATCCCCCGGATATCAGCAACAGCAGAAGATGTAGCAGCTGTCGGCAGAATCAAGATACGCTTCTATAAAGCACCAAACAATGAGGCACCACCCTTGACATATGAAAAACTGCAATTCCCTATCTACGAAGACCCTACATCAAAGTTAGACCTGCTTTGGAAAGCTCTTCATTCTCCAAGACCTGGGTGGTCAGGAAAGATGCAAGCGGTGTCTCATGGCATCCACCCAGGGCAGTCATCCATCCTTTTTCTCCCAAGGATTGATATGGATCCGAGCTACCTCAGTTGCATCAGTTTACTCAACTTTCTGTTTTGTGTCTTCTGAAGTCAAGCGCCAGAATATGCACCCAATCCTCACTTTCGATCAGCCTCTCTGGTGGAAGGCTCAGATCATCCTTGCTGGAGAAAGCTCAGTGAGTGACCTACGCTCTATCATACTCCGTCTTGGGGCCTTCCACACTGAACTGAATTTTCTGGGGTGCATCAGGCAAAATCATGTCTGGGATTAGCCTAGCTGAGCTGCTTGAATCTGTGTATGCACCAAATGCTGTTGGCCATATGCTAAGTGGCAAGGCGTTAGCAAGAGCATTCAGGGGGCACTGTCTTGTAGACGCAGCATTAAATGCAATGATTACATCTCAAGCATTTGGCTTTCCTCTTCCAGAAATGCACAGTGATGGCCAAGAGACTACAAAGGCTTACAGTGCTGCAGATGTGCCATTTCAAGCAGTTGATGATACTGATAAACCTCTGCCTGTGGAAGTCGAAGTCGAGGATTTGCGTCATGCAATGCACCTGTACGATCAGTTGATGAAAAGTAAATTGTCTGCAGACGTGGTATGTTTGCAAGGTGTCTTCGAAAGAGTTGACCAGAAAGTGAATGAAGAAAAAACTACATTGGCGTCTAATTCCACTGCTCGGTTGTGGCTACAGTATATGACGATGGTTGAACTCCTTCGACAGTTCATCAAAGCCGAGTGTAAAGAAAATTGGAGTCTCTACCTGCACACCCTAGAGGCAATGTTACCATACTTCACCACAACTTTTATGCCAAATCTGTATACATCCACTTGCAACTTCAGCTCCAGACACAGCATCCGGATGATTTTGACATGTTCAATGTAGGGTATCATGTCGTACGACGTAGCGACCGTTTTCGGGGAGGATTTTCATCTGATTTGGTTATAGAACAAGTATTGATGAGAAGTATGAAGACTACTGGCGGATTAACGCGTGGTCGTGGAATGTCTGAAGCACAACGTACCCAGTGGTTGTTGTCCATGCCTGCATGTGCCGATGTCAATATGGCCATGCAAAAGTTTATGGAAACAAGTTACGCAACTAGTGAACAACACAAGGAAGCCACAGATGCAAGACAAAAGAAAGATGAACTCGACACTATATCACTCCTGGGTTTCCTCCAAGAAAGAAACCCCTTTGCACTAGACCCGCTTCTGCGTAACATCGTCACAGGCGTCACAGTTGACCAAACCGTCAATGCCCATAATTGGCCATAAAGCTGCAGAAGTGGGCAAAAAGGTACTCGAAGGTATAGAGGGAAAGAATGTCATGGAGTACACTTTCAGGAAAAAAAATCAAGTGGTAACCCTTATCCACAGAGTCTCGGCAAAGGTAGATGGAGAAATGCTTCATGTTGATTCCCAGCTGCTCTTTCAACGTCTCATAATGGCTGCATTGTAGGTTAGGGTAGGTTACGGTCCATGTAGGTTAGGAAAGGTATACATAAACACAGGTAAAAGCTTATTAGCCTAACCTATTATTCAAGGCACTCTAGCCTAACCTAACCTGACCTTTACCTAACCTAACGGTCACTGCTGCTGTGTTGACGCGGCGCCGCGCATGCGTAGAAGGCCAACTCGACAGGGATCTCGCAACTCAGGGATCTCGCATTACACTGCCCCTCTGTGTGCAGAGACCGGGGCTGGTTACCACATGGTGTCACACTTTTGATATTTCCTTTCCAAAGAGGGCAGCAGTGGTCAGAACTCTACTGCTCTTTTCAGTTGGTCTCTGACATTACATACACCTCCATATTTGGCAACAGAAGTTGTGGCCCAAGAAGCAGTAACATTTTTTCCATTTTCTGCCATAGTCAATAAGTTATTAAGATTGTGCTATTGTTTTAATTACAGGTGACAGAACATAGATGTAGTATATGTGAATTTGTTGAATTAGAATTATTATGGCTTCATTTATGAAGCCATAATAAGGCTTCATAACATGATATAGCAATATATATCAAAGAATCATACTCAACCTATATAAATCAGTAAAAGTAACAAACTCTGTTGGGGTTGGTTGTCAAAACATATGTGGGGCAAGTTGTCACATGCCTAACAACCAACCCTAATAATATTATAGGGTGAAATCCATAGAATAGGCTACAAAGCTTGATGTCACTAATATTACAACTTTATCTCTAGTTTTATATACGACAATGTAAGTGTGAGTGTTTTAACATTTATTTCAAATCCTTGGAATAGGCTACTGAGCTTGAGGTCACTAATATATTATAGCTATATACATAGTTTTAGTGATGATAATGCAATAGAAAACATCATATATATATATATATATATATATATATATATATATATATATATATATATATATATATATATATATATATATATATATATATATAATAATATAAGCGAAAGTGTGTGTGTGTGTGTGTGTCTGTGTGTGTGTCTGTCTGTGTGTGTGTGTGTGTGTGTCCGTGATAAGTGCCGCCCCCCGTGGCGGAATCCCATCATATGGCACAGTTTTGGAACCGGGTCGACCAGGGAAACATTTTAAGCCTACTTATGGGATGATCCGATTACTTTTATTTTATTTTTATTTTTAGTAGCCTATTAGCGAGAATTATGAAGAAAAAAAAGTGGGTTGCGAGAATTGAAGAAACCTTGATGTAGGGTGATGGGTAATGGGTGAGTGAATGGGTGGGGTGATGGGTAATGGGTGTGGGGTGATGGGTGAGTGAATGGGTTGGGGGTGATGGGTGATGGGTGAGGAAATAGGTGGGGGGTGATGGGTAATGGGTGAGTGAATGGGTGTGTGGTGATGGGTAATGGGTGAGTGAATGTACATCAATGATTTCAGGAAAGTTAGAAGGGGCTATCTGGAGAGTCTGTGTTCGGCCCACCAAACAAGGTGGTGGGCCGAAGGCCCACCAATAGCCCTCCGCAGGAGCTAGCCAAAAAGTCCGCCCGGGGGCGCTTGCGGCTCAGATATTATATATATAGTGTAGATATAATTATAATTTACTTAGTAGTATTTAATGAATAGATGATATAGTATGTTTAATTATCTATCATATATATTATATTATTAGATATTATAATATATATATTATATAATATATATTAATATAATAACATTTATAAGTATACTAGCACGCAAGATATACAAATACCACAGCCAAGTACTAGTAAAGGAAAAGTGAGTGATGTCAAAAAAAATCGCCTTTACAATGACGGTTATCTGGCCATTGGCTATACATGGACTGGAGAAGAAAACTGTCCACTTCCTTTGTGCATTGTTTGTGGGAAAAAGCTCGCTAACACAGCTATGGCCCCAGCCAAGTTAAAGCGACACTTAACTACTAATCACAGCCACTTGTCAAATAAAACCGTGGATTCTTTTCGAAGACTCTTGGATTCACAGCAGAAACAGAGAAAAGTTTTTGAAAAGAAGGTAACCATCAGTGATAAGGCCCAAGAAGCAAGCTATTTAGTGGCTGAGCTAGTTGCCAAGAAAATGAAAAGTCACACTATTGCAGAAAGCCTAATAATGCCTGCTTGCAAAATAATTGTGAGAACAATGCTAGGTGAAGAGGCTGAAAGAGAATTAAGCAAGGTTCCTTTTACTGATAATACAATGGACCCGTTTACTCACACCTAAAACACGGAATTTTGTGAAGCTTTAGATGTAATATAAGCTACTTATCACTGTACTCATATTCATTTTGCTTAAAAATGCACCATGAATGAGATATATGCAGTTTTTTGGGCCAAAATATGACGTGGCCGCGGAACGCGCTGTGATTGGTTGTGACGTAGTCAGCGCAGAAACATCCTTTCCGCTTCCTTCTCTACCCCGCTTCCTCGCCTATATAGCTGGACAAAGAGAACACACTGTTTGTTATGTGCCAATTTGCTAAAACACCAGAGAGTGTTCATATCTGTGTCCAAAGACAAGAAAAAAAGTAAACACTGGTGGATGTCTACTATAGGCGTGATTCCCCTGAGGGAACACACATGTTACTCGTGTGTGTGTGTGTGTGTGACACTGCGTGTGTGTAGTATACATAGTACTACGTACGGATTGGTGATTGGTGTTTGTCTGTGTATGCAGTGATGAAGTAACAAACGCCTACACACACACATGCACACACACATACACAACACACGCAGTGTTGTGTTATTGTGACTGCTGTGGACGCGGGAAGCATCCAAAAGAACATAATAACATAAGAAAATAAGGAAGCTACAAGAGGCCGTGAGACCTACACGAGGTAGTTCCTGTAGTGATTGTGAATTTCCCCTTCATCTAGGGCCCTAGGCGATTCATTATGTACTCTTGACGAACTCATAGAAAAACAGGTAAGAGTGAGAGCGCCTTCCACCCACACACACACACACACACACACACACACACACACACACACACACACATCTGATCAAGAGCACACTGCGCCTTCCACACACACACATATGTATATATATATGTGTGTGTGTGTGTGTGTATATTTACCTAGTTGTATTTACCTAGTTGTAACAGACAGGAAAAGAGCTATGCTCGTATTGTCCCGTCTCCTAATCTACTATTATCCAGCTTGCCTTTGAAGTCCTGAATACTTCTTGCATTGTGTGTGTGTGTGTGTGCGTGGAAGGCGCAGTGTGCTCTTGAAGGATGTGTATGTGTGTGTTGGTGGAAGGCGCTCTCATTCTACCTGTTCTTCTATGAATTCGTCTATGATGTGTATGTATGTGTATTGGTGGAAGGCGCTCTCATTCTACCTGTTCTTCTGTGAATTTGTCTATGATGTGTATGTATGTGTGTTGGTGTAAGGCGCTCTCATTCTACCTGTTCTTCTATGAATTCGTCTATGATGTGTATGTGTGTGTACGTGTTGGTGGAAGGCGCTCTCATTCTACTTGTTCTTTTATGAATTCGTCTATGATGTGTGTGTGTGTGTGTGTTGGTGGAAGGCGCTCTCATTCTACCTGTTTTTCTATGAATTCGTCTATGATGTGTGTGTGTGTGCACTGTGCAGGTGGAAGGCGCTCTCATTCTACCTGTTCTTCTATGAGTTCGTCTATCTGTCTAGCTGTAGGCTACATGTCATTGTAGGTTCATTTGAGCTCTTTGTAAGGAGTTGCGATGCCTAAAGTCATCACTTGCCTGTTGTCATGGGTCCCTTGTCCCTGTCTAATCACTTCTTACTTATAAAATACAACTGATATATTCACAAACACAGTGAAAACCTACCACAAAACTTGAAGGAGGATTATTGGCCATCTTGCGGTAGTAGGGGTAATGCAAGTTAATGTTACTGTGGAGCGGCCCGCTGCGGCCGCTTGACAACTCTGCGTTGTTGACGTCACAAACATGGCGCCGGTTGTTTTGGGGCGCACAAATTTCCCTCCACTTAAAATGGCTGTATCATCAAAAATATTGCTCAGATCGAAAATTCAGCATCACTGCCCTACTATATGAGTCTTGAAGATTTCCAATCTATCGTTACCTCAAGTAGAGTAAATGGGTCCAATGTAGGCGTGTGGATGACCTGTCCAACAATATATCTGGTATTTTGTCTGAAATACTGCAAAATAACAACTTTGCTCTCCAAATAGATGAGACAACTGATATAACTGGTAAAGCTCAGCTGCTGGCATTTGTACCATTTGAAAATGAAGGTGAAATAATGGAAAATTATTTTTGCTGTAAAGAACTGCCAGAAACTACCAAAGGCCACGACATTTTCAACATCTTGTCTTCTTACCTGGAATCTTGTGGTTTGTCAAGGTACCGATGCGTTGGAATCTGTACTGATGGTGCTCCCTCAATAATTGGCTCAGTACAAGGCCTTGTTTGTATCACGCGTGAAAGAAAAAAACCCTGAAGTCTTAACAACTCACTGCTTTCTCCACCGAGAATTTCTGGTTTCAAAAACTATTGGGGATGATTTAAAACAAGTCCTTGATATAACTGTGAACATGGTTAACTTTATAAAGCAGCGCCCTCTGAAGTCTCGCATATTTGCAAGGTTATGTGAAAACATGCAAAAAGATCACGTGACGCTTCTCTAGCACACAGAGGCTCGATGGCTTTCGAGAGGTAAAGTTTTGACAAGGGTATTCGAGCTGCGACAGGAACTGCTGCTTTTCTTCAAAGAGAATAATAAATCCAGTTTCTGTGAATGTCTTGAATCTACAAAATGGCAAATGAAACTAGCATATTGAGTAGATATTTATCAGCATTTAAATAACTTGAACACCAGCATGCAGGGTGCGAAGGAAAACATTCTGACTTCCACAGACAAACTTTTTGCATTTAAGAATAAACTAGCGGTTTGGAAAAAGCACCTTTCAAGAGGAAACGTCGAAATGTTTCCACTCCTACTTCAAGTTCAAACTCAGACTGAATATGAAAATGTCATTCCATTAATTACAAGTCATTTGGGATCACTGTCAGAAAAACTTCATAAGTACTTCCCCTCCTTGTCATCAGATACGTATGACTGGGTGAGAAACCCCTTCACTCAGTTCTCACCAAGTACAGAAAACCTACTTAGTCTGCAAGAAGAGGAAGAACTGAGTGAACTACAGTGCGATCGAACCTTAAAAATGAAACTTAATGAAGTATCACTTGACAAGTTTTGGATTTCAGCAAAGCAAGAGTACCCTGTCATCTCAGTAAAAGCATTGGATGTTTTACTCCAGTTTTCAATTTCTTACTCTGTGAGAACAAGCTTTCTCATGCCGGACCGTCATTAAAAGCAAATCAAGAAATCGTCTTCTGTCTGTCGAGGAAGAACTGCGTGTGTGTCTGTCAAAAATTCGGCCAAGAATTTCACAGATACGCAAAGAGAAACAAGCCCAAGTGTCACACTGAAGGTAAGTCATAACATTATTGACTTATTAGTGTGAACTCTCATGAAATGTGATGGAATTGTAGATTTCATATGAATTATATTGCTCAAGAACTTTTCTTAAAGAAATAATATATATATATATATATATATATATATATATATATATATATATATATATATATATATATATATATATATATATATATTAGTATACTACGTATATATAGGGGTTCCTTGGAATATGAAAAATTATTACAGGGGTTCCTCCAAGGTGTAAAGGTTGGGAATCACTGGGTTAGAGGGTTTGGGTGAGAGAGCACAGGAAAGAGGGTCGGATGTGAGAAATGAGTTAGGAAGGGATGGTAGTGAAGGGTGGTTGAGGCGATGTTGGATGGGGATGGGACGGGGTGGGGTAGAGAGGGGGCGGATTTGAAATGGGCGGCGGGGGTGGGTGATGGGGAAAGCGGGTGAAAGCGGGCGTCATCGGGGCGAGGGAGAGAAGCTTTCTAGACAAATAAAACAATCTAATCTTACCCAACGTGTTGACTGTAGCACGAAAGGTGGCACAAATTTACCCGCCAGCTGCTGCTGTGCTGGGCTGATTATTGGTATATAGTATTTGTAATAATTAATTTGACCATCATTAGTATAGTTATCATTGTTATCATTATTATGAATATTGTCATTTTTTGTCATTATTGTCATCATCATTATTGCCGTTATTATTTTTCTTATCATAATTATTATAATTATTACTATTATCATCATAATTATTTACATTGTTGTTATATATATTATCATCATCATTATTATTATTGTAATTATTATTATCATCATTATTACTATCAATATTATTATGATTGTTATTATTATTATAAGTTTTGTTTTTATTATTATGATATGATTAATATGATTATTTTCATTACTATTATTATTATCATTATTGTTATTTGCATTATTTTTTTATTATTATCAATATTAGTAGAAGCATTATATTTATAGGTAATATCATCATCATCATCACCATCATCATTATCATCATTATCATTAGAATTAAAATGATTTATATCATCATCATCATCATTATCGATATTATAATTATTTTTAATCAATTTTTTTTTTTCTTTCGTTATTATTAACCGTAGGCTAGAGTGTGATTGGTTCACGGTAATGACTCGTATTTTTGTGGCCATCTTAATCGCGGGAACCGAACAGTTATTCGTGCTAAAACTGTCACTTACTCAGAATCGGATGAAGTAAATTGAAATATATATGTAGGAATTTTTTTTTAAATGCCTTGTTGCAGAACTAGATGAAATAATTGATAAAAATGATGACACAAATAGCAATTCCTCAACACTCGAGTTCAAGGTCAAATATGACAGTTCTGTGAAGACGTTGCCAGATGTATCATATGTTAGCTACCGAAATGTTTAGTGTACTATATTTTCCTTATCACTATGTTGCACTGTGTCAGTAGTATTGTATTGTATTGGTAATAAAAGCAGTAGTAGTAGTAGTAGTAGTAGTAGTAGTAGTAGTAGTTAGTAGTAGTAGTAGTAGTAGTAGTAGTAGTAGTTTGTAGTAGTTTAAGTAGTAGAACTTAAAAAAAGAAGCAGGTGTATAAATAATCGTAGAAGCAGTAGACGCACTTTGCCAAGGGTTCAGCACGTCATTGCTTTTCATAATTGTTGTCGTTATTATTATCACTATTATCTTAATTATTATTGCTATTATTATCACTATCATCATTATTATTATCATTATTAAGTCTGTCATTATTATTTATATTATCATTATTATTATTGTGTGAGTTTGTATGTGTGTGTGTGTGTGTGTGTGTGTGTGTGTGTGTGTGTGTGTGTGTGTGTGTGTGTGTGTGTGTGTGTGTGTGTGTGTGTGTGTGTCATTCACCCACGGTCCACGCCAGTTAGACCGAGACCACCAAGAGTCAAGGCCTGGTGGATCGCCGGTGACGTCACACCATAAGGATACCACCCGCTCCGCTCCCCGTACAAGTTTACCTACCTAATATAATGTTTATCAGTATAAAAGATATACTGTTATCTTCGGAAATGTTTGTTCTATAATATTATCAAATAAAAAACCGTAAAACACACAAAGAAAATGCCATTATGAGACTTTCAAGAAATATGCATTAACTTAAACTCTTCGCCATTTAATATTTTGCTCGCAAACATTTTACATGGCGAATATCAATAGAAGTGGAGTTTAATTAGCTTTCCATTGATATATTTCGTTTAGTGATAAACGAATTAGCGGCATGCATAAATTAGCGTTAACTAAATATAAAAAATCATGAAATCGGGTAATTTCCTACCTAATATATGTTTATCAGTATAAAATATATACTGTTATATTCGGGAATGTTTGTTCTATAATATTATCAAATAAAAAACCGTAAAACACACTAAAGAAATGCCATTATGAGACTTTCAAGAAATATGCATGAACTTAAACTTTTCGCCATTTAATATTTTGTGGAAAAACTTTTACATGGAGCAATATCAGTAGAAGCGGAATTTCATTAGCTTTCCATTGATATATTTCCTTTCTTTCTGATAATGAATTAACTATGCATAAATTAGCGTTAACTAAATAATACCATCATGACATCGGGTAATTTACCCGATTTTAATGATGTTTTTATTCTGTAATTTCCTTGAGGTCATATCTCGTTAGAATCCCCGCCCTTTCCGGTTGTTATACAATTACGAGGAGTTAGTTAGCTAAACCCGTGTGTCCTTTACTCCTCTGAATGTCTGCCCTGGTACATATATGGCCGTGGCGCCTACGGTGAACGATGGGCTTCGATACTTATTTGGCTGAGTCGAGTACAATTACGTCCAGCCTCGCGCACGTGAATCACATAGTATTTCTCAAAAAGTTTCACCATCACAAGGCTTTCCCACCACGCTCTCAGCTGTGTTTATAAACACTTTATCATCCACACCAAAATGCTCCACCCTTCTTCCTCCTCCTTCCTCCTCCACCTCCTAGCTTCTCCTCTCCTTCCTCCTCCTCCTCCTCTATTCCCTCCTCCTAACCTTTTCTTATAAGCAGTTGGGTAATGAGTTGTAACTAGTAGCAGCAGTAAGAGTAGTAGTAGTACAGCAGTAATAAATATAAGCCGTGTTTTTTGTCGTCCAAGCATCGTCTTAGTAACGAGACCACTCCATAAACTTGCTGAAATGTGTGTTTACAATTACACGGCTTAATTTTATTACTGCTGCTACTAATACCTACTATTACTGCTGCTACTACTCTACTAACAACTACTACCAAACTGCTATAAAGAAAAGGTTGGAGGCGGCAGAGGAAGAGGAGAAGGAGAAAGGAGGATAGAAAGGAAGGAGAAAGGAATATACTTATGTACCTTGTCTGGTGTCGCGGTGGTCCGTTTGGTGTGTTATGGTGTGGGTGAGTCATGGTGAGATGCAACCGTTTTTCGCCACTCGTCGCCCTCACACCCAATAACAAACTCATCACGAGCGGATTGGCATTGTAATATGGCCTAATTTCATTTGTATACTTTGCCCTGCTAAATTTTCTTGAGTAGAAACACATCATATATACTCAATTTTATGAGTATTTTTATGTATAATTGCGTGCTCCATCCACAACTGCCTGTCGGCAGTTGCCTGTTTTTTGACAGCTCCACCGTTCTTTTAAGTACGCGGTCATCAATCTGCCCGGCCCCCAGAATGCCAAAAAGTTGCCCAAACGCTGTTGGAAGTCGCTAGGGTTCTGAGACCGAAGTTTAGCCTTCTCTGAATGTGCCCCAGTGTTTACGACTTACGAGTGTTACTTACGTAGTTCTTTGTGTTGCGAGGACTTCTCTTCGTAAGTTGCGAGACAGACGTACCAACGCACACCTTACAAGGCCAACTCGTTAACGTCATACGTTCTTTTAAAGTAATCGTCCGACCCATTTTTTTTTTTTTGCCTTCTTATTTGAATGTAACATTCAAACACCTAATCCAGCACAAAATTTTGATTTCCACCTTATTTTCCGTAAAAACCGACTTTTGTAAAAAGCGCTCGAATTTTATTCTTCCTCCAAACGGGTTTTATGAAATGTTTTGATGACGTACAAAGGCGCGCTCTGCCTCCCGCGCGCGATTCCCTCAGATTTACTCTCTCTCCTTCCTTTCCCTGGCCCTCTCTCTCCTCTACTCTCTTCTCTTCTCTGTTCTCTCGCTCATCTCTCTCGTCTCCCTTCTCCCGTCTCGCTCCTCTCATTCTCATCTCTTCCTCGTCCCTCATCTCTGCTCTCTCCTCCTCTCTCTCCCCCCTTCCTTTCCCTCTCTCTTCTCTCCTTCTTTTCCTTTCCCCTTCTCTCTCATCTCTCCTTCTCTCTCATCTCTCCTTTCCTCTCTCTCGCTCTCTCCGTCCTCTCTCCTCTACCTCTCTCTCTCCTCTCTCTCTCTCCTCTCTTCTCTCGCCCTTCCTTTCCCTTCTTCTCTCTTTTCCCCTTCTCTCTCTCTCCTTTTTTCCTTTCCCTTCTCTCTCCCTTACTCTCTCCTTTTCTCTCTCCTCTCTCTCTCGTCTCCGTATCCTTCTCCTTACGTCCTCTCTCTCTCTCCTTCCATCTCTTCCTCCTTCTCCTCGTCTCGGCTCCTCCTCTCTCTCTCTCTCTCTCGCTCTCCCTCCTTCCTATCCCTTCTGCCTCTCTGCTCTCTCTCTCTTCTCCTCCTCGTCTCTCCTCTCTCTCCTCTCTCCTTCCTTTCCTTTCTCTCTCTCTCTCTCTTCCTTCCTTTCCCTTCTCTCTCTCTCTCTCTCTCTCTCTCTCTCTCTCCCCTTCCTTTCCCTTCTCTCTCTCTCCTTCCTTTCCCTTCTCTCTCTCTTCTCTCTCTCGTCTCTCTCTCTCCTCTCTCCTTCTTCCTCTCTCCCGCTCGCTCTCTCTCTCTCCTGCTCTCTCTCTCTCTCTCTCTCTCTCTCTCATCTCTCTCTCTCTCTCTCCCTTTCTTTCTTTTTCATCTATTTCTTCTCCCTCCTCTTCCTCCAGCCCTCCACGAGACAAAAAAAAATGTAAGGAGAGATAATGGAAAGGAAGGAGAAGGAGAGAGAGATAGAGAGAGAGAGAGAGAGACGAGAGAGAGAGAGAGCGAAGAGAGAGAGAGACGAGAGAGAGAGAGAGAGAGAGAGAGAGAGAGAGAGAGAGCAGGGAAATGGAGCGAGAGAGAGAGAGAGAGAGAGAGAGGAGAGAGAGAGAGAGAGAGAGAGAGAGAGAGGAGAGAGAGAGATAGAGAGAGGAAAAAAAAAGAGAAAAAGAGAGAGAGAGAGAAGAGAGAGAGAGCGAGAGAAGAGAGAGAGAGATGAGCGCGAGAGAGAGTCAGGAAAGACATGGAGTGAGTATCTGAGTTATCTGCTCGCGGCGGGGAGAGCGCTGCCTTTTGCTACGTCACCTAGCCTGGAACTTGAGTTGGCCGCACGTCCTCCTGGAGTGTTTTTGAGAACTCGGGGAATTTTGCAATTGTGTGATGTGCGGATTATTTTAAAAACGGCTGGGACTTGCATGCAAAAAAGGACTACGTATTGTTGATATACTCGTTAAATGGCCTATGATTTGATGCATTAAAATACAGGAATGATGAAATGGTCTGGCACGATTACTTTAGATCGGCTTTTTGAATATTGTTTTAACGGCATTCTTTTATATTTGTTTTTATTATTCTTGTGGGTTGTTTCGAGAATAAGTCTTTGCCACATCCGACGAATAAAGTTTTTTTTGCTTCCGAAGGCGTTTTATATATTTTTAGGATTTTATCGGATTTTGTGTGTCTATGATCTGGCTGTAATAGCACCATTTTAAGCTGATACAATATAATTGTTTTTCAATATTGTACATCTCACGTGGTATTTTTGAATTGTGATATATAGTATGTTTTTTTATGGGCTACTCAAGCTCTTTATAGACCCATTTCAAGCGTGAATACAATATTAGGCACGTTGATTAATATTGGGCTATAAGTGTATGGACCATTTAAAGCAGATACAATGATAGGCCCTGTTGAGTAATATTGGGCTATAAGCTGTATAGACCCATTTAAAGCGATACAATATTGGCACTGTGTGAGTTAATATTGGGCTATAAGCTGTATCGACCATTTAAGCTGCTACAATCTTAGGCACTGTTGATAAATATTGGGCTAAAGCTTGTAAGTGTACTTTTGTTCTTTTGACAGTGGTGTGGTTCTGCGTGTTCAGTATTGACAGAGTAATGCTGGACTAACTTTTTTGTACATTGCAAGTTTTCAGTACAACCCCACGACGTACGTAAGTATGTGAGCTCCTGTATTTGCCCCCAATGATTACCTTTTTGTTCAGGTGTAACAACTCCAACTGTTTATTATTTTACTCATGGTGCTTTATTCTATACTATTTCCATCGTGTTTGAGTTACTTTTGAAAAACCCATTGCCACTCTGACACTAGCGACCCCCCTTTTTAGGCATTTCTGCCTTATTGTATTACTGCATTCATATTTGGGACCGTTCACACTAGTATAAGACCACTGTTTCATCTTTCCGATACTATTGATCATTCTATGGAAAAACCTGCTGAAATAAGACACAGGTGTAATATTTATATCCTCGTTTTTTCTAACTATTGTCGTATTGGTCTTGTAATATTTGTAGACAATTTGGTGACTTGTCTTTTAATGCAGTTGTCGTCACTTTTCCTGCGGCTGTCCAATGATGAGAGACAGAGTAAGGTTTTATGCGATATACATATATGTGACCTGCAGAAAATAGGAGTGTAACTTATACTTATGCGTGGAAAGACTGTTTTTGTTTAAGGCAATCAGCAGAGAAACCTTTAAAACCCTGATACATTTATTGAAAGCCACACCTGCACTGCCACCCACCAACTGCTGGGGCCATTGCTCCTCACAGAACACAAGGGCACGGCCTGCCCCACACATGCCACACTGACCACCACCACCACCACCACCCATTGCCACACAGGACCACTCACATGCACGGGTACAACCACACTTGTCCCACAACACACACCTCAAAGTGGCTCTTCATGTCTTGGCAATCTCCAGGCCTTTGTGTCTTTGAACACTTGCTACAAAAATCCACTTGAACTCCCGCAAGCACAGTGTTGTTCCGTATAGGTTGTTTGGGTATCTCACTGGGTAGACTGTTGGTACTCTCTTCACACCTTTAGGTATTAAAAAACCTTTTCCCAACTCTAGGCATTCATGATTCTTAAACAAATACTAGTGTGTCAGGGTGTGTTTGGTGAGTTCGAACTGATATACAACCTTTCCCACACTCTAGCATTCATGATTCTTAAACACCACTGTGTGTCAGGGTGTGTTGGGTGAGGTTACCCATTGTAGTAAATCCTTTCCCACACTCTAAACATTCAATAATTCCCTTACCCAACTGTGTGTCAAGGTGGTGTTCGGTGAGTGACTCAAAAAAACACCCCCATCTCTTTTGAGTAAATCTTTTTCCACACTCGAAACATTCCCATAATTCTTACCCCTGTGTGTCATGGTGTGCCTGTGAGGGTCACTCCTGTAAAGTAAATCTTTTTCCCACACTCTAAACATTCATATCTTAACACACTGTGTGGTCAGGGTGTGGTGTGGTGGGGTAACTCTTTTAGCAAATTCTTTTCCCACACTCTAAACATTCATACATTCTTAACACCCCTGGTGTCAGGGTGTGTGTGGTGAGTTCAGAGCGGTATAAAAACCCTTTTTCCCACACTCTAAGCATTCATGATTCTTAACACACTGTTGTGTCAGGGTGTGTTTGGGTGAGTTTCAACAACGGGTAGTAATTTTTTCACACACCCAGGCATTCATGATTCTTACACCACTGTGTGTCAGGTTGTGTTTGGTGAGGTTCCTCTTTCCTAGAAATCTTTTTCCCACACCCTCTAAACATTCATAATTCTTAACACCATCTGTGCGTAAGGAATGTCTCTTAGCTTCACTCTTGTATTTGAAATGTTTTGTCCACTGCTGGCACTTCAGCTCACTGTGGCCTTGTGGCCGGAGGCCTGCCCTGCCTCCCGTTGATTCTTGCCATCACCCCTGTGCCTCCCCACCCCTTAGGCACTACTGATCCTGGCCTGCTGCCGGCCACTCATGCTGCTGCCCGGCCCCCAGCCTCCACCGCAGCAAGAACTCCCGCAGCACCGCAAACGGCCGGTCCTGCGGGAACCCTTGGGAAATTTGTAAGCGAGCCGGGTCTTGGACTGTGAATCCTCAGCACCGTCACCTGCAACCGTGGTGGCCAGTCAGCACACAGAGAGCCCGCCACGCGCTGGGCCCTGACAACCTCTGCGCTTCCTGCCTGCTTTGGTGCCTGGTTCTTTGGTGGTGCAAACTGAATGTCACCTTATACATAGTGGTCTTGCACCCCTGTGGTGGTGGGCTCGAAAACATGCTGAACTACCACACATCATACATTGAAAACACTTCCAAGATCCGGGATGCGTCTTTCACTTGAGTTCTTCACTCACTGAGCTGGTATTGGGAACTAAGAACTAGAAAGTAAGGCAGCATCCAAAGAGGCCGTGAGACCTACAAGAGGTAGTTTCCCTGTTATCTACTCTACCCCTTAAAAAAAAAAAAAAATTAAATCCTACCTCCCTTCCCCATCCATGAATTTATCAAGACCTCCTTTTTAAAACGACCCGCCAATAGACCTCCGCATTGACCACTGACGATCTTAGTCCATTCCAATCTTCACCACCCTATTTGTGAACCCAGCAGTTTCTTCTTTCTCCCAATTTTTTCCCTTTCAGGAAGGTATGGAATCTTGGTTGTAAAGTGGCCCTGCCAAAAACCTCTGTGAGTTATCCAGGCAGCTCCGTGCCACTACCTTCCTCCCGGCACAGCACAGCCAGCAGTGTTTGAAACCCTTGACTTATAATACTAGAAGGGGCGAGAGAGAGACTGTATGTGTGTTTAGAGAGAGGGAGAGGTTTGTGTTGAAGTGTGGGACGAGAGACTGTGTGTGAGAGAGAGTGTGTGTATGTGTTAGAGAGAGAAGGGAGAATTTGTGTGTTTGTGTGTGTGTGAGAGGGTGTACATTCAATCTAAGGCAAGAGAGAATGAGAGAGAGAGAGAGTGTAGTCCAGAGAGAGGGAGAGAGATTGTGTGTGTGAGAGGAGTTTCATGCTGTATAATAGCATATGCTATGATCTACTCGACTATATAACATGCGCTTCCAATATTCGTGTAGTCACCGCCAAAACTCTACTAAGATTTCGCCAGCCGGTTAAGTTAGGCTAAATCAGATGATTTAGGGTTAGGTTAGTTAGGTTAGGTTCGGTTTACATCAGAATGAGGTTAGTTACCTTAGTTCTCAGGTTACCTAAGTTTAGGTTAATCAGATGATGGTTAGGTTAAGTGGGGTTGGTTTAGTACAGATGACATCAAGAAAAACAGGTGTACCTAATAATGGACGAGTAGTTACGCGCCGGCCTCGTTTTCAAGACACGACTTTTTGTTTCCTGCCGCAATAGCTGCTTGTTTCTATATTGAGATTGTTTTATTTTTCGCAAACCCATAAAAAAAAAAAAAAAAAAAAAAAATTCCCGAATTTTATGGTAGTTTTCGCTATAAAAACTGTTTTGTCGATCAGAAAAAGCACTAGAAACTTTGTCCGGGAGAAATTGGTCAGGGTCTTATAGGTTTTTAAATGAACCTAACCTAACCTTGAAAATTTCATTGAAACCTAATTAAAGACCCTGCCAATTTTTCCGGCAGAGTTTTTAGTTTTCTTTTTCTGATTGAGATTCAGTCAGTGTTTTTTACATGTACCTAGAATTGTTTTTTTTTTTTTTTTTATGGTTTGCGCAAAAAACTATCTCCATTAGAACAAGCATCTATGCAGGCCAGGAAAAATAGTCCGTTGACTCTGAAAACGACCGCGCAACTCTCGTCCCATTATTACCCAAAGTTAAAATTATCCATACTAACGGAGTGCGAAGCGGAGAGGTTTTGCGGGGCGGGGCGGGGCGGGGTCGGGGCAATGTCAACAACACATTGATTCCCGACAAATAACGAGTGCCAGTTATTCAAACATCAAAATAGTCAGGAAATCTAAGTTTCGTTCGGCATCGAAGTCGGTGAATGCCCCACTGCCGAAATTTTAGCCCACTATTGAGTCTCTTAGCCAAAGCTAACCACTTGACCCCCTTGGGCGAATACAGAAGATAGTATTTTAGTATTAGTAGTAAGTAGTAGTAGTTAGTATTCAGTAGTAGTAGTAGTAGTAGTAAGTAGTGGTGGTAGTAGTAGACAGTAGGTGGTATTAGTTTTGTAGTAGTAGTTAGTAGTAGTGGTAGTAGTAAGTGGTGGTATAGTAGCAGTGGTAGTGTAGTAGTAGGTAGTATTATAGTAGTAGTAGTAGTGGTGGTAGTAGTATAGTGGTAGTAGTATAGTAGTAGTAGTCGTGTGGTGGTAGTGTGTAGTAGAATATTAGTATTAGTGGTAGTAGTATGGGTAGTAACTAGTATAGTATAGTAGTAGTGGTAGTGTGGTAGTGGTATGGTGAGTAGTAGTGTAGTAGTAGTAAGTGGTAGTATAGTAGTGGTAGTAGTATGGTATAACCAGTAGTAGTAGTCGTGGTGGATAGTAGTAGTAGTGGTATGTACTAGTCAAGTAGTAGTAGTGTTTTGTTCAGTGGTCGTGGTCGTAGTAGTGGTAGTGGTTATTGGTGTGGTAGTAGTTAGCACAGATAGTACACTAGGCACTGGAGACGTACACAGACGAGAAGGCGCGAGAGAGAAGAGAGAGAGAGAGGCGAGACGAGAGACAGATAGACTTGCATATCACTTAATATCAGAACAAATTGTATCATATATTGCACAGAGAGAGTAAGGAAATGAGAGAAAGAAAAGAATGGTAGAGAGAGAGAGAGAGATAGATAGAGATAGAGAGAGAGAGAGTGGTGTGTGTGTGTGTGTGTGGTGTGTAAAGCAAAACAAACAGCCGTAAAGAACTGTTTCGACAGGCTATTGTTAAACCTTCATTGTCGTGAGAGGGAAGGCAGCAGACAGGGTGGTGGAGCACGCTGTTTAGGGGCTGTTGGGGGCTGTTTAGTGGCTGCGAGGAATGCCCTCGAGGAACCCTAGGAGCCCTGCCAGTTGTTGTTGTGTGTTGTTTAAGGGCTGCGAGATCCTTGGGGAACCATGAGCCGCTGGTGAGGTCCTTATGATGCGATCACAGGCGCTGTAGTTTGACCTTTCCCTTCCTCAGGAAGCTCAGGTAAGGCGGATGACGGGCGTGTTGCCGAGAGGGGGGAAACCCGCCGCAGCACCAGCGGGTGGGCAGGTCAAAGGTGTTGACGTTGAGCGGCGAATGAGTTGGGGGTGTGTAGCACCACACGGTGGGAGTGGAAGCGCGGACCACTGGCCAGCAGAAAGTGTCAAATAGTCTCCTGAACATTTATCACCAGGGGCAGTGGGAGGTCAAGGGACCAGAACGGAGGCGGATGCAAGTGAGCTTGAGTGTCGTGTGCCCTACCAGGCGAGGCGGGTGACGCGACGATCAAGGACACGGGACTTTTTCCTTATCCCGGCTGGGGGGAGAGTCCCCCTGCGGTAATGGCCCATGGAGGTGATGCGGAGGCTCGCCGCGCGGTGTTGTTCCAGGCGGAGCGGCAGACCCGGGAGATGAGCGTTTGGCCGCGGAGAGCGGCAGAGGTAAGGGTGTAATGTTTACATCTTGTCAAGGCCAGCCTGGCAGCATAATCAGCCACCTCGTTGCCTGGGATCCGAGCGTGGTAGGGAACCCACTGAAAGTGTCTCCCACCCCTCGGTTGAAGGTGGAGAGGGCCTCTGGATGGTGTGGACGAGGGACGTATAGGATAACGTGGGATGGCGGAGAGAGGAGTGGAGTGAGAGAGGGAGTCTGTTAGACCACAGCCTTGCCTTGGTGTGCCCGGTGTGGAGGTGTATGATGGTCATTGTGGGAGGGCATAGAGCTCAGATTGTTAAGACATCTGTCCCTCCTGGGGAGCCTCCCGTCCTGCAGATGGAGGTGGCAGGATCGTAGATGCAGCCGGGGGCCGTGGAGGGGTTGAAGGGATGAGAGCCATCTGTGAACAGCTTTATGTGGTGGTTGATATAGCGATCAGATGTTTCTCCATCCGCCTGAACAGGTCGCCGCCAAGAATTCTGGTAGAGTGCCGAGGGAGGAGGCCTGGAGGTGCAGGGTAAAACTGGAGGGTGCCAGCCAGGGTGGAGGGGGAAGTGGTGGCTGGTGGGTTGTGGTGGTGGTGGTGTACGCCTAGATGGTGAGAGCCAGTAGTGCCCTAACCAGAAGGGGTTTGCCTGGCACCCGGAGACAAACTGGGCGTGGTTATCCACACCCAATCCAGCGTAGAGAGCAGCAAGGGGGTGAGATGGGGGCAGGCTCGAGTATGGTGGTACTGCTGCATAAATAACCCCTTCTGAGTAGGTTGACAAGGGGAGGATGCCACTTTCGGCATGCAGAGAGAGAACACCGGGGAAGATTTCATGGCCCCCCATGGAGATTCAAGCGCGGCCATTCTGAAGAGGATCCAGCTTGGTCAATGTAGTACGGGCACCGACCATAATCTGGCTGCCGTACATGAGTTTTTGGGTCTGATGGTGGCAAGGTGTAACTATTGGGAGTAGGAGATCCTCCGGTTCGCACCCCAAACGGACACCGGTAATCCTCTTCATGACATCCAGGCGCTTGTTTGCAGGAGTGCGGATGTACTCTCCACATGCCCGGCCTCCAGGATAGGCGAGAACGTCCCAGCCGCAGCCCCAGGAAGGTGCGTCCTGGCGTAAGGGACCGGCTGGCCCGCACAGTTGGAGGGCGGGTGGGGAGGGAAGGCCGCTTGATGGTTGAACACTAAGTGTCTTTTTTAGGGGCACTAGACCTTCACAGACCCCAGGTGGGTCACCCAGTCAACGAGGGAGATTGCTGCCTCTTTCGCGGTGGGTCTGCGGCCTGGGGCGCAACGTTGTGGCCCCGGCTGACTACGGTGATAATTCGTCCAGCATAGATGAGGAGGTGGGGAGTGGGCGGGAAGGTGGAGGTCAGAGAGAGGACGTTGAAATAAAAGAGGACTTAGAATGAGCCTTGAGGAACGCCCTCTGTGAATGACGGGAGGGCGACAGAGAGGGCACCCACTGCAACCCGGTATGAACGCCGCGCAGGAAGTCCTGGACCCAGGCAAGGGTTGCCCCGGTAATGCCCATGCGCAGCTTGTATAGATACCCTCTGTGGTGCCGCTTATCGAAGGCACCCTCCAGGTCAAGGAAGAGTGTGTCATGACCTGGCGCTGACGGTAAGTTTCGCAATATGGAACTCAAGCTGCCCAGCACGTCCATTGTGCCCCTATGGGGTCGAAAGCCGCACTGCTCCTCCTTAGCAGTCGGCTTCTTCTCTCCTCAAGCCACCAGGAGAGACGTTGTGGACACCAGGCGCTACCCTCAGCTTCCAATACAGGAGAGGAAGCTATGGGGCCTGTAGGAAGATGGGAGAGAAGGATCTTTACCCGGCTTTGGTGGATGGGGATGATGACAGAGGGCTTTCCAACAGGTGGGGTAATTTCCTGTCTCCCAGCTGCATTGTAAATGCGTAAGAGGGGCATTCCTCTTAGGGGAGGGGAGAGGTGAGTGAGGAAAATCGTAAGGATGTGGTCTGCTTCCCGCTGCTTGCCAGTACGCAGTGTGGACAGGCTGCATCCGTTCCCGCCGTGCCGTAAGGGCTGGGTTAAGCTCAGGACGCCCAGGGGAGGCGATGGAGGTATGAGGTGGCTTGTGAGGGTCCCGCAGGAGTATGGAGAGTAGGGGACCCGATCTTCTGGTGGTAGTGGGCGAGCCAGAGCCTCTGCCTTTCGGGTCATCCCATAGAGACTGGGCACCATCCGTCAGAGGGATGGTGTGAATGCGCCTTCCCTGCCCCTCCATAGAGTGCAGGAAGTTTCCCCTTTCTCTTGGTGGGAGGAAGAGAAAGGAGATGGAGGAGCAGTGGGAACCCCAGGCAATCCTCTGGGCCTTAGTCTGATCTTGGCGCTGAAGGCGTTTGAGCACGTGCGGTTAGTTATTGCCTTTGCCAGTATCTGCTGGGTTCCTTCCCGCCACTGGTTTCCCAGGCCACGGCGGGCAGTCCTGCCCGGGCACAGGTCGTTATTTTTGCCACCATGGCTTTCCCGGGCGACGGGGTGTGCGACGCGTGGCAAGGGTGAAAGGCAGCCGCACCCGCCGTCTCCAGCGGTTCTGATGGGAAGGAAGACGCGGCGTTTCCTCCAAGGGTAGATGCTGGAGATATCCGGTGAGGGCTGGGGGCCTCCCTGTAACGACGCGGGGCGGCCACTCGATGATTTATTCTCCAGGGTGCCAGGCAGCCAGATGGGGGGCTTCGGGTGAGCTGTGGGACAGAGGACACACAGGAAGTGGTCACGTGTCCACTACTCCCCATGTGAGGCCCAGTAGAGAAGGTGGAGGTGGTGAAGGCCGGGTCACCAATGAACAGGTGTCCAGAACCGAGGGAGCACCAGTGGGGGTGGAACCTGGTGGCCAGACCGGCGGGCTCAGCAAGGAGAGGTGAGGAAGTCCCAACTTATCCTGAATAATGGTGTTTACCTGAAGGGTTCCGTTTGTGGGGAGGTGGGGAGGGTGCAGGTCGGCTCCCAGCATTTGTGGTGTGCGTTAAAGTTCCCCCATGAGGACACCGGGGGGAGGGTAGAGGCGATATAGTGTTTTTTTCGATCGTCCCTGTGAAGTGGCGGCAACCACCCGGGTTTTGTAATATTACTCTGCCACGGTGAGCCACCAACCTCTCCGGAGGCTAACCCTGGCAGCAACGTATCTCCAGGCGTGCCCACCCGGCCACTGGGGAAGGAAGCGGGGAGTGAGAGCAAGCACGTCTCGGAGGGCAAGGAGGACACCCTCCCCACGGCCCTGTTGGCGGTCTTGGCCCTGAGGATAGAGTAGCCGGAAGGTTGGGCGTGCGAGGTGAGGGGGAGCTCAGGTCCTCGCAACAACCGACCACTGAAGGAGTGAAGTCCCACAGGTAGGTTTTGCAGTTTCAGAGGATTTGCCGGGGAGAGACTGGCATTCAGAGGAGGAAGTGAGGGCAATATCCTATTCAAATTAGGGATGGATAGCATGGGAGGGTGGGCCCACAGATAGTG
Source organism: Chionoecetes opilio (assembly GCA_016584305.1). Taxonomy (NCBI): domain Eukaryota; kingdom Metazoa; phylum Arthropoda; class Malacostraca; order Decapoda; family Majidae; genus Chionoecetes; species Chionoecetes opilio. Next base: position 107,867 of record JACEEZ010025029.1, read on the forward strand.
AGAATGGCTGCACAGGTGTGCCCTTCTGGTAGAGGTGTGGTACACCTTCCAGAGGAGGGTGAAAAGAGAGGAGAATTACTGTATCCACGGAGGAGGCGGAAGAAGCTGGTGGCTGGCAGTTGAGTGATCAGGATTCCAGGGCGGCGGGAGGCCTTGGTGACATAACGGGGACTGGGATCAAAGGAGCGCATGGCGAAAGGCACGTCCTGGTTCCTCCCTACGGTGGGGTGGCGAACCGTGGCGCCGGTGCACTTCAGCCTCGATGGTGGAGTGGGTGAATTCGACCCTCGAGATCTGGGGGGGTGGGTGTAGACGGAGGGGCCTGATATCCGGGTCGGTCGACGAGGTTACGCAGGGGCGGATGCGAACGGCGCCCACAGGAGGAGGAGTGCTGCCGGGGTCAGGGTCGACGACGGGAGCCTGAGGCAAAGGAGGCTCATCACCACCTTCCGGGGCCTCCTGCAGCGGGCCGTACCTATTCCCTGGGGGCGATGGCGGAATACGACAGACCTGGGTGGACCGCCGTAGCTGGGGTAGAGTAGGTGCAGCGGTGCAGGCTTGGTTTGGTGATGGTTTGTGGCCTGCGGAGGGCCGAAGGCTAGGCAGGTCGAGGTCCCTCAGCTGCGTGTTGATGGCGTGCCGGGGCGTCCCCTCCCGCGCGCAAGTCAGCATAGAGCTGCTGAGGCCCCGCAGTTGAAAGTGCCAGTGCGGCAAGACCTCTGGGCCCATGTGGTCCCCCCGCCATGGAAACAGCGAAAGGGCCTGGTGCAGGTGATGTCGTCTTGCACTGCATGGGTGAGGCCCTCTGCCCCTGGAGCACAATTCCCCCCGGAGACCTCGGTGTTTGGAGGGAGTGGCCGATCGATTGCAAACCCAGAGCAGCGGAGGCAGAGCAGAGGAGGAGGAGGGGCGTGCCCAGTACAACCAACTGGGAGATGGACACACCCTTTGTGGGAAGGGGCCCAACTCACCTTTAGGCGAGCCACTTTCCAGTGGTGTACCTGGGCAGATTGGGGGCCGTGATCCAGGTGATCTCGACCACCTCCGCCTCATCGAGAGGATCGAAACAAGTCCCCCTCCGGACCTCAAGTGATATGTACTCCAGTTTTGAGTCATCCCAGAGGGGCCCCACCCCTGGCGTAAATGGTATCAGGTCAGAGAGGGAGAGGGCCTTTCCCGGACGGCTCCAGCCCTGATCCAGAAGCCCTGCGGCAGGTGACCTCTGTGAACTCTCTCTCCCATTCCCCAGGGTAAAGGAGGCCTGCCCCAGTTCAGGTACCTTGGGGATGGTTGTGATCCCAGATAACACAAACAAGACAAGGCACACAGCCGTTTTCCCTCCAGGGCGCGGGTTTCCTCCCCCTCGAGTACATATCTTAGCCGAGGGTTCAGAGGTGAGAGCTGGGAAGACACCGGCACGGATTAAGCAAAGCCCCTTGCACCCGACGCAGCTCTGAGGAGGTAGGACGCCTGACATATGCAACTGAGAGACAGGGTGTCGGAGTCGGTGCGAGGGGCCTTATCAGGACCTTCTGCGAGGGGAAGCGCCCGTGCCCTCTTGCTGGCGGAGGGAAGGGTAGACAGGAGGCTTCTCCTCCATGTACATCCATTGCTGGCTCGGTCCCCGGTGACGTGTCAGACATGGCGGCGGCAGAACGGAAACACAGACGAGGAGGCAGGCTGTACACACTACAACAGCGATGGGTGGTAGGCCCAAACGGTCAAGCCCAGGGCTGGCGATGGCGAAGTTCCAGCAGTGCAGAGCAGCTCCAGCGACCCGAAGGGCGAGCTGTTATAACACTGTGATCCCCTGGCCAGGTCCTGTGAGGCGTAGGTGGTGCAGGGTAGTCTTGGTCTGGGTCTTGGCACTCTATTTCTCTCTTTCTCTAGGGTGCCAGCCACTTGCTCTCTCCCTTCCTCTCTCTTTATTGTCTCTCTCTCCCTTCCTCTCTCTCTCCCTTCCCTTCTCTCTCTCTTCCCTCCCTCTCTCTCTTTTTCTCTTTATTCTCTCTCTCTCCCTTCCCTTCTTTCTCTCTTCCCTCCCTTCCTCTCTCTTTATTCTCTCTCTCCCTTCCCTTCTCTCTTTCTTCCCTCTCTCTCTTTCTCTCTTTTTAATCATTCCTTTCTCTCTACTCTCTCTCATTCCTTCTGTATTGACATATACTCGCAGCTACAAAGCATAAAACAACGCTGAAACAGGGTAGATTATAGTCATGATATAAACTACTGTGTATCATCTTCAGTGGCACAGACACAGCAGTAGTAATGCTATAATTCGTAATATATGGCGCCTGGCGACATTAATGCAGGTGGCGACTTTACTGTTATCTACGGTAGTGATTTGCAACAAAAATGGCACAAAAAAACACCACGGAACTCTACCTCTAACTCATTACCAACGTTCAAGTTACATACATTCAGAGATACGTACAAACCTGTGAGTAATTATAACTATGCAGTGGTTTTCATGTATATTTCATCCCTCCAACATGTCTCAGAAGCATTAGAGTGTAGCCAGTCAGTCAGTCAGTCAGTCAGCCAGTCAGTGGTGATGGTAATAGTAAGAACCATTGACACTACGTATAGACCATTTAAGCTGATACAATATAGGCACTGTTGAGTAATATTGGGCTATAAGCTGTATAGACCATTTAAGCTGATACAATATAGGCACTGTTGAGTAATATTGGGCTATAAGCTGTAGTGTACTTTTGTTCTTTTGACAGTGGTGTGTGTGCAGTGTTCAGTATTGACAAGAGTAATGCTGGACTAACTTTTGTACATTGCAAGTTCAGTACAAACCCCACGAACGTACGTACGTAAGTATGGGACCCAGCTAACCATCACCGGCAGGCCGACGTAGGCCGTAGAGCGGCGAACGGCGGCCGCCGGCGGCAAATTTACCTCCGTCAGCCCTCCGAAGGCCCGCTGGTGTATTTTCAGACGGGATAGTTTACTATGTTGAAAATGAATGTACAGAATTTCAAGAATTGAATATTTCTATGTGTAAACATTTTGAAACAACAGTTATATGATTATCTTGCTGTAGTATTACATCAGTAGTGACAAGCAGCGGCAACTTGACGTCAATCCTCCGGAGGCGCGCTGGTACGTATTTGTAAGTGGGAAATATTCATTTCATATTATATATATTAACACAGTAATATACCATCACTATTATTAGGCCTGTTCAAGCTATCAAAAATTGTTATAAAAGTTTTTATAATAGTTTATAGCAATTATCATATATCAGTTTATTTCAAATATTTCCAGCTTAATCAGGAACACCGAGAGATACATAGAAATAAAGATGAGATACGTACATAGGAAGGAGTTTACATGGAAAAAGGTTATCAGTTAGTCTATGTGTGCAGCTAGTATCATATAAAAATAACATTTGATTATCTGAGCAAAGATTACGGGATAACACAAGGTCATATTTTCCCTTATTTCAATAACTTCCAACATATTATCAACACATATCAATACTCAACGTTACACCTAATAAGGAATATGTAGATGATGGAGAATTAACATGGATAATATCATGATTTAGATTAATAGAATATTATTTGAAATCATTACGCAGCTATCAATGCACTAAACTGCCAGACGTACGATAGTCATTACAAAGGGTTAAAAACCCACAAAAGGCCTAAATTGTCACCCTTAACCACTCGATAACATAATGAGAACTTAGTTATAACATGTTTTCGGTCCTTCATTATATCGAAATAGACTGAATAATATAAATAATTGCAGTACGACACGTTTTTTTAGGAATTCCTCGGCAGCGTTCTGGACCTCCTCACTGTGTTTCGGGTGGCCTTTCCGCTGTCGGGCTGGGCCGCTGGGGTGGTCTAGAGTGGTCTTCCTTGGCCCTGGTTCAGACTGCCGCTGCTTCGTCGCCCGCCCCTTGATTTCCCTCCTGTGTCTGGCCGTTTGGCTGGTGACCGTCCCGTCCTGGCCGGGGACTGCTCGCCTGCTGGCTCGGGCCATGGCGGTGGCGGCGGCGCAGGGGATGTGTTTCCTGGTCTTTAGGGGTTGGTCCTTCCTTTCTCTTGCCCACCGCTTCTCGTAGCTGGGTGTGCGTTGGGGCTCCCGTTCGGCCACAGTCTCGTCTCGGTGGTGACGGCAGCCAAGCTTCTTCCCCGCCTCTGCCGGGCCTCGGTGTCCCTACCTCTTCCTCCGGTCGTTTTCGGTCCCCCAGGGGACGGTTCTCTACTTAGGGATGGTCACCTTGGTCGCCGTCCTCTGTTTTGCTACCCAGGAGACCTCCGGGTCCGTCCTTCTTTTGCCCCTTTCGGTGCGCATTTTGGTCCTGGTGGCCCTTGTCCCCCTCCGCCTGTCTGCCAGGTTCCTGCCGGGTGTGGGGTTCGAGTGGACCGCCGCACTCTCTCGCCTTCTGGGTGCGTTGGTGGTGCGCTCTGCGGCTCTCTGCCGGCAGTGGGTCTTTCCGGAGATGGCCCTCTTCGCGCGTCCAGGCGCTCTGCCCAGCAGCTGTCTTTTTGACGAGGTTGGTCCGGGCCCTACGGGGGCGGCCGGACACCTTCTTTGTTGGCTGGAACAGGTGGCACCTTGTTTACCTGTTGTCCTCCTCCCTGCCCCTGCGTCCTCCTGAAAGTGTGCTACGTTCTGCGATTCTACAGGGGCTGGGTCCCTCTGGTGGCTCCTCTCTGGCCGGCCCGGCCTTAGTTTTCCGTTCTATGGACTTCGTGTCCCTCCTCAGTTCCTTTTGGGGGTCCTCGCTCTGCTGGAGGAGCTCTCTGCCGGGATTCCTTCCACCTTACCGCTACCCGTCTGGTGTTTCTCTCCGCTCATCATCTGCTAGGCTGTCCGGGTCCCTCTGGGCGGCCTTTCTGTCTTTCCTCAGTCGGTCAGATCTTCGTCGCGTTTCGGGGTCAGTGGTCCTGGATTTCCTCTCCTTCCTGGCCCCCAAAAGGTGGTGGACCTCTGCCTCTTTCTCCGCTCGCCTGGCGTCGCAGACTGGGCGAATACGGCCGGGTATTCGTCCTGGACCGCCGTTCGGTGGCCCTACTGGAGTTGGGGGGTTTTCCTCCTGATTCCCCCCCGTCGTCCTGTCCCCTTCTGGTCCCTGGTGAACGTCCTCCAGTACCTCCTGGGCGACCAGTTTCGGTCCGGCACTCTCGGGTTTCGTCTCCTCCTGTCGGTCCAGTTCCCTTTTGTTTTCTTGAGCAGTTGCCTTCCTTCTCCCCTCGGTGGTTGGGGGCTTCTTGCCCCGTCTCCAAGTGGCAGGTAGCTAGTGCACTAGCTATAAGGGGACCTAAAATGACGGCTTTGAAGTATGAAAAGCCAATTTTTGGGTCCACGACATAGCTAGTGCACAGCCTTCGGCCTCCCACCCTTCCTTCCCCACCAAGTTTTCAGCTCCTCTCCCCGGGGGAGCTTCTTGGGATTGGTATGATTGTCTGGTGTCTGCCGGGTGTGGCGGGTGCCGGCGCGTGACTGCCAGACGTGTTCTTTTTCTTAGTAGTAGTTTTTTTCTGCAATGTTGCAGCTTTCTAGTGCAGCCTGGTTTCACCAGATGTGGGATAAGGTTGCCCGGATTACCCAGGGATTACCCTGGGTGGCGATAGATCCTGTCTATTAGCTAGTGCACTAGCTATGTCGTGGACCCAAATATAGGCTTTTCATACTTCAAAGCCTTCATTCTATGGAAAAACCTGCATGAAATAGACACAGGTGTAAATATTTATAGCCTCGTTTTTTTCTAACTTTGTCGCATTGTCTTGTATATTTGTAGACAATTTGGACTTGTCTTTTAATGCAGTTGTCGTCACTTTTTCTGCGGCTATCCAATGATGAAGAGACAGAGTAAGGTTTATGCGATATACATATATGCGACCTGCAGAAAATAGGAGTGCAACTTATGCGTGGAAAGACTGTTTTTTAAGGCAATCAGCTGAAAAACCTTTAAAACCCTGGATACATTTATTGAAAGTCACACCTGCACTGCCAACCCAACAACTGCTGGGGCCATTACTCCCTCACAGAACACAAGGGCACGGCTGCCACCACACATGTAACACACTGCCCACCACCACCTCCACCACCCATTGCCACACAGGACACTCCCACAGCCACGGGTACAACCACACTTGTCCACACAACACACCACCTCAAAAGTAGATCTTCATGTGCTGGGCAATCTCAGGCTTTGTCTTGAAACACTTGCTACAAATATCACACTTGAACTCCCGCAAGCCAGTGTGTCTAAAGGTGTGTCTGGTGAGTTCAGAACGGGTATAAAACCTTTTCCCACACTCTAGGCATTCATGATTCTTAACACCACTGTGTGTCAGGGTGTGTGTGGTGAGTTCAGAACGGGTATAAAACCTTTTCCCACACTCTAGGCATTCATAATTCTTAACACCACTGTGTGTCAGGGTGTGTGTGGTGAGTTCAGAACGGGTATAAAACCTTTTTCCACACTCTAGGCATTCATAATTCTTAACACCACTGTGTGTCAGGGTGTGTGTGGTGAGTTCAGAACGGGTATAAAACCTTTTCTCACACTCTAAACATTCATGATTCTTAACACCACTGTGTGTCAGGGTGTGTCTGGTGAGTTCAGAACGGGTATAAAACCTTTTCCCACACTCTAAACATTCATAATTCTTAACACCACTGTGTGTCAGGGTGTGTGTGGTGAGGTTAGACTTTAGAGTAAATCTTTTCCCACACTCTAAACATTCATAATTCTTAACACCACTGTGTGTCAAGAAATGTCTCTCATGCAGACTCTTGTATTTGAATGTTTTGTCACACTGCTGGCACTTCAGCTCACTGTGTGCCTTGTGGCCTGAGCTGCCTGCCTCCAGGTGATTCTTGCCATCACCCCTGTGCCTCCCCACCCCTGAGGCAGACTGATCCTGCTGCTCCCGGCCACTCATGCTGCTGCCCGGCCCCACAGCCTCCACCGCAGCAACACTCCCGCAGCACACGCAACGGCCGGTCCTGCGGGAACCCTCGGGGATGCCGCAGCGAGCCGGGTCAGTGCCGGGCGGGGCAGCCGGCTTGGACTGTGACCTCAGCACCTGCAACAGTGGTGACAGTCAGCACACAGAGAGCCACGCGCTGCCTGTTATCTGAGACCCTGTCACATTTTTTCCCGGCCAAGTTTTAGAGCTTTTTCTGATGGAGATTCAGTGTTTGTAATGAAAACGGCGACCATAAAATTCGGTGATGAAATTATTATTATTATTTTTTTTTAATATGGGTTTTAGGAAAATAAAACAATCTCCATTACACAAACCGGTCAATTTGTAGTTTCACCCAACCAAAGATTTTGTGATGCGCCTTATGTTTTTCTGGTGTGTTTTTATGTGTTTTGAATGAATCTGCTAACCGTTTCTGTCGCAATTTTTTATTTTTTTTTATAGGTAGGTACCTAGATAAATGTTAGTTTTTTTTTTTTTTTTTTTAGTTAGGTAAAGGTTAGGTTAGGTAAAGGCTCAATTATTTTATTTTTTTTCATTTTTGCCAAAAAAAAAAATAATAATAATAATTCGACAGAAACGGTTAGCAAATTCATTCAAAACACATAAAAACACACCAGAAAAACATAAGGCGCATCACAAAATCGTTGGTTGGGTGAAACTGTAAATTATCCCAAAAAGCAGCTATTGTAGGCCAGGAACAATGAGCGTGTCTCTGAAAACGCCCGTGCAGTCCTCGTCCATCACTACCGTGTGTGTGTGTGGTGTTGTGAGGAGGAACCCTGGGAGCCCTGGTGGTGATGTCCTGGCAGAATGTGTGTGTGTGTGGTGTTGTGAGGAGGAACCCTGGGAGCCCTGGGAGCCCTGGTGGTGATGTCTGGTGATGTTTTGTGTCTTCATCTGTGTCATAGTATGGCTATAAATGAACAAAAGACAAAATTATCTACAAAGTGGCTACCAACAGTAGAGTCGCCATCTAGTGTTTATTTACTGAGTGTCCTCCCGCCGTCGTCGTCGCCCGAAAAAAAAAAGCGTAGTGAAATTGTAAAGCGTCTATACTTGCAGCTACAAAGCATAAAACAACGCTGAAACAGGGTAGATTATACAGTCATGATATAAACTACTGTGTATCATCTTCAGTGGCACAGACACAGCAGTTGTGAGGCTATCATTCCTTATATATGGCGCCTGGCGACTTTATTGCAGCTGGCGACTTTACTGTTATCTACGGTAACTGTCCTGAATCATGGATGTAGAAATGTAAGTATTAACGACACCACGCGTCTGTAAACAGAAAAAAACGTTGTCCTGGGGCCAGATGCTGAGAGCGAGCTAGGGCGCCCTAGCCACTAGGGCGCCTGTGGTAAGGCGAAACGCCCTCCCACCGCTATGCTCAGTCGAGATTGCTGCCTTAGTGGCACCGCTAAAGGCGCTGAAACTAAGGCATGGTCAGACCCTGACTTAGTGAGCTACTGTTGGCCTTTGACAGACATTCATCTTCTGTTTATAAGGCAAATACAGCCTTGTTTCAGTTCCTACATCGTAACAATTGGTGTTTACGTAATAATAGTGTTGCAAGGTGTGTATGAATTGATCGTGAAAGACTAAACGCGGCACTATAGGGTGTTTTTATAAGCTTATATGCTGGCGATAAAAATGTTGTGTTGTGTGTTGGTTGGGCGGGCGGGCGGAGGGCGAAGCGACTATACATGTGTCACCAAGAGTGCTCCGCCCGCACTAAAATGTTGTACTATTATACGGTATTATCGTATTACCAGATGATATTTAGGACAACTGAACATACCATCATCTTCACGAGATATTAGTGCATACCATGACTGTATAAAAATTACAGTAAACTATACCTATAATAAGATAATGAGAGCAAAATGAGATCGTGTATAAACATTTATTTTCTTTCACCTTTTTTTATTCAACTCTTCCTTACTCCTGTACTTTTGCTTGCATTAAATTTTCACTCACAGTCTCGGAATCACCACAGTTTTCCGATTATCATGGTATGTGGCACGTCCCAATGCAAAAATATATAAGTGGTCAAAACCTGTGATGAATGTCATACTTGTGACAAACAGTTTTCGGCGGGCCGCGGGGGCGAGCGTTGCCTTATTGCAGAGGTGAGGGAGGGAGGGACTAAAATTCTTGTTTTGGTGTTGAAGTGTTCAAGCCTTGTGATTGGTCGAAGCTGCCTAAACAGCGCTCAGACAGGCAGCGTGATTGGCTAGTAGGATTCTCGGACCACACCCACGCATTGGGCTTTAGAGGTGTATGGCAGGGCAAAAGCGCCTGAAATATCGACTGTACATAGCCTTGAGCCGGTGCCTTAGCCGGGCCTGTTACAAAAGCGCCTGAAGACCGGTAAAGCGCTCTTTTCGCCTTACCTCTATGGCACTTCTCAGCATCTCCCCCCAGTGCGGTAGCTTATGTCAGTCAAAGCCGGAAAGTTTTGTTATTCAGAATTTCCATGTTTTAATAATAAACATATTTTAGTATTCCTACTGTGCACCCTGATCATTTTTGCACATGTTGTAAGTTTCTGCAATTTGTTGTAACAGTTTTGCATTAAATTTTACTTTTAAGTAATCATGTGTATTTGGGATTGCCCTCATCATGCCTCTCACAGAGGTCACTGCAAGAAATTCGTGGTCACTTTGGTATGCTTCTTTCTTTAGTTCATTTCCTTCTTTTATCCTGTCTGTACAGCATTCAGTGATATTATTAAACTATTTTCCACTACCTCAAACTCTTTAATGGATTTGCTAGGTATCTTATTAGGAACTTTGAAAGATCCAGCCAGTGATATGGAGGGAGATGTTAAAGGTGAGGAGGGTGAATTATCAGATGGGATGGAAGAAGACAAGGATTGCGGTGATGATACAGGTTGAGTAGCTAAAAAGAAGGATTTAAAGGGGGTAGTACCAGTAGACTCAGTACTCCAGGCCGTATATTGTGAATCATCACTGGCCTGACTACACGCTGTCTCCCGCTGAATACTACAGAGACGTACCCAGGGTATACCTTGATGCGCTGATCATAGGTTCGAGTCCCGCGTACCCGAGATTAGCTTCTATGAACCACTGTGGCCCGTGCCGTACCCTTGGCCGCGGCGGTACGGGGCTGACGCCGTTATAGTGGACAAGAACTGCGCGTTCGCTCTTTAGGTCAGACACACACACTGGGGGGCTCTCACCTCACTCTTAAGGCTCGTCCACACTATGCCTCATAGCCCCGCGCACTGCTAGTGGTGGTGTTGAAAATCGAGGTTTTCAACACCGCGCGCGTCGTGCGGAGCGAATCCAACCCTTCCCGATTCGAGGGACGTGTTGTAGTTCCCCAGTGCTGCCCCAGTGATGGTATTATCAAACTACCAGATGAATAAGATGATATTTAGGAAGACTGAACATACCATCATCTTCACGAGACATTACTGCGTGTTATGAATATAAATAAATTACAGTATACTATAGCAAGAATAAGACAATGATACCAAAGCAAAATAGTGCATAATTTCTTTTTCTTCTCTCACCTTTTTTTATTCAACTCCTTGTTATTCATTTAATTTTGCTTGCATTGCATTTTTATTTACTGTCTCAGAAGCAACACACTTTTCCGATTCTGACGGAATATGATACGTCTCAATGCAAAAATATTTAGGTGGTCAAAAATTGAAATGAACATCAATCAATCTTGTGACGGAGCGTCGCCTCCCTGCCATGGCGGTGAGGCACAGTCTGGACGCGCGTGTGGTATTTCAACACATCCACCTGCCTCATGTATCTACGCATGAGGCACAGTGTGAACGGGGTTGTGAGCTGCTGTTGGCATCTGCCAGACATTCATTTTCTGTTTAGAAGGCAAATACAGCCTTGTTTCAGTTGCTACAACGTAACAATTGGTGTTTACATAATACTAGTGTTGCAAGGTGTGTATGAATCGATCGTGGAAGACTAAATGCGGCACTATAGGGTGTTAAATGCTGGTGATAAGAAATGTTGTGTTGTGTGTTGGTTAGGGGCGGGTGGCGGGCGGCGGGCGGCAGGTGCTCCGTCCGCACTAAAATGTTGTACTATTATACGGTATTATCATACTACCAGATGATATTTAGGACAGCTGAACATACCATCATCTTCACGAGACATTAGTGCATATCATGAATGTATAAAAATTGCAGTAAACTATACCTATAATAAGATAATGAGAGCAAAATGAAATCGTGTATAAACTTTTTTTTCACCTTTTTGTATTCATCTTCTCCTTATTCCTGGAATTTTGCTTGCATTCAATTTTCACTCACTGTCCCGAAATCAGCACACCTTAACGATTATCATGGTGTATGGCACATCCCAATGCAAAAATATATAAGTGGTCAAAACCTGCGTTGAACGTCAAACTTGTGATGAAACAGCTTTTTGCGGGGGAGAGCGGTGCATCCTTGCCATAAGTGCTTGGTGAGGGAGGGAGGGACACAATTTCTTGTTTCAGCAGAGAAGTGTTCAAGCCTTGTGATTGGTCGAAGCTGCCTAAGCAGCGCTCAGATAGGGAACGTGATTGGCTAGTAGGATTCTCGGACCACGCCCACGCCATAGGCTTTGGAGGTGTAAGGCAGGGCAAAAGCGCCTGAAATATCGACTGTACTGTAATGTTAGACTTGAGTCGGTGCCTTAGCCGGGCCGTTACAAAAGCGCCTGAAGACGGGTAAGGCGCTCTTTTCGCCTTACCTCTATGGCACTTCTCAGCATCTCCCCCCAGACGCTTTGCGGTGGAGAGCGGCAGCGGGAGGCGGGTGATGCTTACCTCGGCCACGACACACGCTCACGTCATTCTCGCTCAAGGCCAAACAACAAATCTTCCTCCAATTCGACCATCCTGATGTTCACATATTTGTCCATTTTATCCTATTTTCCTTAATATTTCACCTTTTTACAGAATCTCGTTGTATTCAACGTATTCTTTTATGTTAGAAAATAATGTTGGTTATTCATACAATGAGTATTTACGTTTTCTCTTTATGATTAGACTATTGCATTTTTTTAAGGGGGTCTGTGTTTGATCATAAGAATATAACACAAGAAAATAAGGAAGCTACATGAGGCCGTGAGACCTACACGATTGATTGATTTAATGCCTAAGAAGGTGAATGTGCCAGACATCAGAGGTCATATGGCACTATGGCAAAGCATATAAAGGGGAGGGGTTACAGAACAATAGTGAAACGATTAGGGAAGGGGAAAGAACGGAATGTTACAGCAGGATGGTTAGATCAGATGTAGGATGTGGATTTGTTGAAGGAAGGAGGTTAAATTTTCCAGGGAGAAGAAGGGGGATTCCGGGAGAATGTCCGCAAGACAGGGAGGTCGGGAAAGGGAGGACAAATGAGGGAAGGAACTGGAACGGGCAGGTGTAAGATGGGGGCAGGATATTAGGACATGTTGGACAGTGAGAGGAACTTGACAGGGTGTACAGAGGGTTGGGGAGGAGCGTGACATGAGATATATGAGTGTGTGAGGTTGGTATGGCCTATGCGTAAGCGTGCGAGAGCTGTCTCTCAACGTCTATTAGAGTGGTAAGGATTTAACCATGGAGAGATAGAGGGTTTGATCAGGCGAAGTTTATTGGCAGAGAAAGTGGTCCAGGAGGATTGCCAGCGGTCGAATAGGAAAGATTTAGAGGAAGAGTAGTAGTCGGAGGCTGGCAAGTTTGAGAAACGGGGGCATTGGGACATTGTGGCCGAGCGCGACAAAGAATCAACGCGTTCGTTGCCCGAGATACCCACGTGACTCGGTACCTAGCAGAAGCAAATTGTTTTGTGGCGTATGAATAGTCAGTATAACTAGTCTTGGATCTCCCGAACAAGAGGGTGAAGTGACTGAAGAGATTGTATAAGAGAAAGTGAATTGCGGGAATCAGTGAAGATAGTGAAGGAACAGGATGGGTAGAAAAGTTATTAGCGTACTGGTTATATATTTATGTGTTAATCTATACTAAGACAGGATGTCCGAGTGTCTGAGTGTCTTGTAGCGGATGCTGAGTGCTGACACCTTTTCCTGAGGTAGACACCTCGCCCTGGTTCCGGACTGCACGCACAAGTTGTGTGTGTGTCATCTCAGCGCTCTGCCCAAGGATGATGACGCTGACCAGAGTGCAACAGGCCTGAGAGACATGTCCACCGGAACCTAACTGTTCCGGCCGCCTTTCCTTATAGGCAGACGGAGAGGCGGCTTATAGGCGGAGAGGAGAGGGGCAGACAGACAGAACACAGAGAACGAGAGGAGACGCGTTAGCCTTGCGCTCCTACTCACGACACCTCCCTGTGTGTCTGTGTGTAGCCCACACCTGGGGGTGTGGAGTACCTTGTCACGTCATTAACTGTTCCCGGCTCTGTCTATTAGACACTAGTTTCATTGGCCGTTACTTAACGAACTGCGTGACATTATTAATGTATACATCTCACAGTGTACAGATATGTATATATATTTTGTAATTATTCTCTGGTACTTACTGATTAACAAGCCTTTATAAAACAACCGCTCGATCACTTTTATTCAACTACCATCTGAAGTGTCTGGCTAGGACGGTATACGCCTACTCATCAACTCTACACTTCTGAGGCAATCAACCCCTACTGTGTCACCAACAGTTGTAGGTATTCTTACTTGGGTTGACCCCAGTTACCTGTAACATCACACAGATAAGGGTAACAAAGTATGCGTTTCAAGGCTAAGAGGATGGCGTACATTTCCGTTGTAAGAAAAGTGGATTCTGTAGGTAGTTGGTATTGATAGTGAAGAGAGGGGAAGAGAACAGCAAAACCAGAACCAGAGTGGGATTTAGAACCGTCGGTGTAGACGTAGATGCTAGAGGAATGAGTGGAAAGGTGTTCAAGAAAGTGAGAGCGGAGGACAATAGGAGGAATGGTAGACTTGGGAGAGGTAGTGGGGACAGAAGAACAGATATGGGGGGAAGGTATAAGCCATGGAGGGAAGGAATGAACGTAGAAAGGGAGAAGATTAAGAGTAGGAAAGGAGGAGTGGGAGAGAAGGGTGCGCATGCGAACAGGGAAGGGCGGTGGCAAACGAGGGGAGGAGGTGATCACTGTGAGGAGAGATTGGGGGACTGCAATCTTAGAAGTAGGAAATTGATGAAGGCGAGCATAGCACCGAAGTGATAGGAGGGCTCGACGGCGAGAGAGGGATGGGGGCCCGACTCAGCATAGAGTCTCTCAACAGGGGAGGAGCGAAAGGCACCTAGAGCCAGACGGAGGCCTAGGTGGTGAACAGGGTCCAGGAGGTTGAGGAGGGAGGCAGAGGCAGAGGAGTAAATATGACATCCATAGTCAAGAGTGGAAAGGACCAGGACAGTGTGGAGATGGAGGAGGGTCTTGCGGTCAGCACCCCAAGACACATATGAGATAGTTTGTAGGAGGCAGAGGCGACGAAGGGCATTTACCTTTAGAGATAGGATATGTGCCTTTCAGGTAAGGCGAGAGTCGAAAGTGAGGCCAAGGAATTTTCCAGAGGAGCAATACTTGCGAGGTATGTCATATAGAGAAAGTGGAGGTGGGAGTGGTACACAAGAGCGAGAGAAAAGGATGGAGAAGGATTTTGTGGGAGAGAAACGAAAGCCATGATTAGTAGCCCAGGAAGAAGCAGCGGAAATTGCAGATTGGAGGAGACTGCGGAGGGGTGCCAGGGAAGGGCCGGAAGCGTAGATGGCTAGGTCATCCACGTAAAGGGAGGACCGGACGCCAGGTGGTAAGGTGGAGACGAGTCCATTTACTGCAATGAGGAACAAGGAGGTGCTGAGGACACTTCCTTGGGGGACACCTTCATATTGTGGGAAGGACGAAGAAGTGGAGGAAGATACTTTGACTCTGAAGGAGCGATCACATAGAAAGGACTTGAGAAAGACTCCCATGTTACCAGCTATGCCGAAAGTGGTTAGCTGGTGGAGGATATGATGTCGCCAGGCGGTATCATAAGCTTTCTCTAAACCAAAGAAAACAGCAAGAACTGATTCGTGACGGGCAAAGGCTGTGGTAATGTATGTTTCCAGCAGTCGTGGGCAGGTGCGCCGCAAATTGCGCCGCTGCGTCGCTGCGCCGGCGGCGCACCTTAAAAACCGGCGGCGCAGCTGCGCCGGCGCGAATTCTCAAAAAACCGGCACAACGGCGCGCGGCGCAAGTCAAAAATCCGCGCCGCTGTCCGCGCCGCTGCCCAACTTTATCGGGGACATCTTAAGGCCCAAAAGGGCCTGAAGCTTATGGGGTACAAGTACTTGGAGCCTAACATGGAAGACAAGGAGGAGGAGGAGGACATTGAGTAGAAGGATGAGTAGAGACAGAAACTCAGACTCAGTGGGCGGGGCCAATCTGGCTAAATTTACCGCCGGCCGAGCAATATAGCTCACGGGCCATAGTTTAATCTTTAATGAGAATATAGGTAACTGTGATGCCTATTATAAGTTGCATTTTCAATAAAAATGACTTTTTTTATAGCCTAAAACTGTTTTTTGCGGGGCTAAATAGGTAGAAACTTTGGTACTGCACACAGTTTTTGTATAGGCATACTTAATTGATAGCGGCGCGCGGCGCAGCGGCACAGTGGTGCGGGGCGCAACTGCAGGGGCCAAAAATAGCGGCGCAGCGGCGCGGGTGCAGGTGGGCATCGCCACCGGCGCAGGGGCGCGGGCGCAAGTACCAAAATTCAGCGGCGAGCCCACCTTTGGTTTCCAGGTGGGCTAAGGGGTCAGCTGTGCTTCGGCCATGTCGGTAGCCAAACTGAGAAGGGGAGAGAAGACTTTTGGATTCCAGGAACCACATAAGACGGAGATTGATCATGCGTTCCAGCAACTTGCATAGGCAACAAGTAAGGGCAATGGGGCGGTAATCTTGGGGGAGGGTACCGGATTTATTGGGTTTGAGGAACGGGAGGACAAGGGCTTCGCGCCATGGGGAGGGGGGGGGGAGTTCCCAAGGGACCAAACCCGGTTAAAGAAGGCTAGTAAAAAGAGGAGAGAAACAGGAGGGAGGTGTTTAAGCATTTGGTAGTGAATCCCGTCAGGGCCTTCACATGTGTCGCGGCAAGAATGAAGAGCGGAGGCTAGTTCAGAAGAAGAGAAAGGGGCATTGTAGTATTCAGAAGAGGATAGAGAGAAGGTAACAGGAATGCGTTCCCTGGCAGCTTTGATTCTAGTGAACTGAGGAGAGAGGTGGGATCCACTACTAACGAGACTGAAAAAGGAGCCTAATTCCTCTGCTACTTGGAATGGCTCTGCAATAATTTGGTTATGAACGTGCAGGACTGGGGCAACAGGGGGCGGGTGTTTACCTGGCAATTTATGGATTCGGCGCCAAACTGATGAAATGGGGGTATCTGTGGTGAGGGAGGAGACGTAGGTGCGCCAACTATTAATTACTGAGAATTTAATGGTCCGCTTAAGGCGGGCAGAGGCTTTTTTAAAAGAAATAAAAGCTGGGATTTGACCGGGGGTACCGCGTTTGCAGCGGTAGCTGTTCCAAGCAGCACGCTTTGATCGGTGGGCCTTTGTACAATCCAAAGTCCACCAGGGAACGCATTTAGAGGTAAAAGGACGAGAGGTTTGGGGGATAGCTGTAAGGGCGGCACTTAGAATAGAGACGGAAAAGTAGGTGAGCATATCAGAGGTAGAAGAAAACGTGGAAGGATGGAGCGGAAGGGCAGAAAGGGAGGCAAAAGTGCGCCAGTCGGCTCTGCGGAAACACCATCGTGGAGGGTTAGGAAGAGGAACGTATGAGGTAGAAGAAAGGAGGATAGGAAAGTGGTCACTATAAGGGTATTGGTCGAGGACCGACCAATGCAGGTCTAAGCGGAGGGAAGGAGAGCAAAGAGAGAGGTCAAGACAGGAAAATGACTGAGTCCTCACATCAAAGTGAGTGGGGCGATTAGAATTGAGAATAATGAGGTCGGTGGTGGCTAGGAAGCGTTCAAGGGAGCGGCCACGGGTGTTTATGGTGGAGTCACCCCAAAGGGAGTGGCGGCAGTTGAAGTCACCTACTACCAGCAAAGGGGGTTGTAGGCGGGAGAGAAGGGCGAGTAAGGCATCAAAGTCAATAGGATGAGAAGGAGAGAAATAGATGGAAACAATAGTAATCCAACGTTGGATATATACCCTTAAGAGGGTACATGGGAGAGTAGTGTTGACATTCAGGGAGATAGAAGCCGTTTTCTGGTGGACAAGGATTGAGTAGGAAGAAATAGAATGGGGGAAGGAAATAAAGCGGTAATTGGGAATTGCAACAGGGGGTTGAGTAAGGAATGTTTCTTGGAGGCAGATGAATTGCGGTTCTTAGCAGGAAATCAGGAGACGAAGGTCTTGTCTGTGGAAGCGGAAGCCGCGGATATTCCATTGGAGAACAGACATTGTGTAGAGGTCAACGGGTGATGAGGGTTGGAATGGTAGCGGCAGTAGAGGGGTCAGGAGGTTCAGGAGGTTCAGGGGCGTCAGGCGGGGGGTCAGGAGTAGAGGGGTCAGTAGGGTCCGGGGTATCAGATGGGGGATCGGACGTAGTAGGTGAAGGACAGTTAGTAGGGTCAGGGGGATGAGGGGTCAGGGATAGGGATTGTTGAGACAAAAGGGAGTCGAGCGTATAGCCAGGAGTGAGGGGTAAGGTAAGAACAGACGTGACAGTAGGGCGGGCAGAGGAAGTAGAAGATGGGGAGGAGGACATAGGGTGATCAAAGGGAAGGGAAGAAGGGTGGAGTGGGGAGAAAGATGGAGAAGGAGAGGAAGAGGGTGAATGTTGGGAGTCAGTAGGAAGAGGGGTAGGCGGAAGATGGGAGGGAATAGGATGTATCTCGGCTAAGACTGTGAGGATTGAGACAGAAGGTGGGGATAATGAGGCGGTTGGTGAAGAGGGCAGAGGGGTCATGTCTCGAGCGACGTACTCTTCGATCATAGCCATGGTCTCAGCTGGAGAGTTAGGACGGGAGACCTGGGAGGCACAGGGTTTCTTAGTAGGAGGAGATGTAGAAAGTGGGGTGTGAGGAGCTGAGGAGGAGAGAGAGGTAGTGGGAGGTCCAGGGGCAGAGGAAGGGGGAGGACGTTTAGGTTGTCTGACAAGAGGAGGCCGAGGGGTGCGTTGAGGAAGGGGTGTGGGGATCGAGGAAGGGGTAGAGGTCGGAGTATCAGGATTGAGGACGGCAAAGGAGTTATTTATGGAGAGGAAGGGGGCAGCAGGATGAGCAAAGGAAGGACGAATGGGAGGAGGAGGAACAGGGAAAGAGAGGGTAGGAGAGGTTGTAGTAAGGGGATTCGGAAGAGTGGGATTGGAAATAAGCTGGGAGACGGGTGTAGGCGAAAAGCCTAGGCGGCGAGCTTTTTGGCGGGCTTCTCTCAGAATTAAGCACTTCTCAAATCTGATGGATGCCACTTCTGATTCGAAGTGGTAGATAGGACAACCTCTGTAGAAGACGTTGTGGAAACCACCACAGTTAGCACATGTGGGCGACGTAGCAGGACATGAGGAACGAGCATGACCAGGTTGAGCACAAAAAGAACAGCGGGCAGAGGATCGGCAGTGCTTGGCAGGGTGGCCAAAACGCCAGCATATCTGGCATTGGCGAGGATTAGGACGGTAAGGTTTAACTGGCAAGTGTTCCCCGCCAACATAAATGCTAGCAGGGAGCGTTTACCTTTTGAAGGTGACTTTGGCAATGTTGGTAGGGTACTTTCGGCGGCCCCGGGGTGGGATGGCGTAGCAGTAAACTGCGGTGGCATCATAATCCTCTTTCAAAAGGTCGAGGAGGGGTTTTGCGCAGTTGGATCATTTTTTGTCATCGACTGGGCAAGCATGCGGGTGGATGAAAACAGTTCCGGTACAGGTGTTAGGAGTAATGTCAGGCGTGATGTAGAATGGGTTGCCGTCCAGGTCTTTTAGATCGAGCATTGCATGAGCTTGGGCTTCAGTGTCAACTATCACCAGGCGGGACCGATCGGCGCGGGTACGGAATGTGACCTTGCCGACTTGTCGTTGGAGGCATTTCTGGAAACTGAGGGTTCAAGCAGAGTGAGGGGTGTCGCTGGGGACGATGAAGAAACGATCCCATTTGGCAGGACCAAAAAGAGTGCTAAGAGAGGGGTGAGGGTGAGAAGTTGATGTGCGTGAGGCGTGAGGAAGAGGCGACCGTGCGGAATTTATAGTCTGGCAGCCAAATGGGATTTTAGGAGTATACCTGGAAGTAGAGTATATGCAATGTTTTTTGATTGATTTGGGTCACTGAGACCATAAATATTAATAATCCGCTTGATGACACACTGTCACCTTTGGGCATTTTTTCTAATTTGCACAAAACCAGGATGGCCGCCAGTGTTCTATTGAATATACTATAATTAAGATATCTCGGCTTCTAGAAGTGATTTTAAACCAATCTAAAATGTTTTAACGGGGCTTTAGGGCATTAAGAACCCAATGGAATAACTTTTATTATGATTTGACAAATCCTTAATTTGCATAAATCCAAGATGGCCGCCGTTAAACCTCTTGGGAGACCGGTTTTATGTCACCACATTCTGGATACAATTTTGGATACATTTTAAATGATTTATTTTAGTGTTTGGAAAAAAAAGAGATCCCATATAATACATCTTATAATTAGCTTCATTTGCATATTCTAATATGGCCGTTGTCAATCTGTTAACATTTTGCTGTACTTTTGAATGACATGCTTGATTGATCTAAATGGTGACAATATCATTGAACACCTTCAATATAATATTAGTAGTTTGTCATTGACATATACGTTAGAATATATTTAAGCTGACAGACACCATGTAATAAAGTAAACTATTTTCAGATATCCATTACATAGAATAAAGTGACTGAAAAGTCATAATGTTCTAGTAGTGTCTATGCTGAGCAAGCCATGACGCATAAATAAATCGTTCACATTTCTTCTCATTCATTCCTTCTCCTGCGATATTAGAGTTTATAGTACATGACATTATACACAGTTATCAACATGATGTTCCTCTCATTTGCCTGTGTTGGCATTAATACCTTTATGTCTAATTTTCATCGTCGTCATCTGCATCAGAGGCTACATCACATTTAGTCAGTTCGTTATGACAGTCCTCAACATGATCCGCAAAATACAGTGCACGCTCACACATCCACATCTTCCTGATTTGCAAGGTCTTTCACTTTCACAAAAGCAGCGAATCAGTTTCAGAATCTCTTGTGGAGCAAGGGACATATCTTCATGTATCGATTGAGGCAACATAGTCTTGGAACTGTCGTCACGAACGTATCCATGTTCTGTTGGATATAGCGAGGGAGGGTCTAGATCCAAAGCGTGTTTCCACACAGCTGCCTGCAGGTGTGCCCGTTTGACATTTTCCAGAAATGCTTCTGTTGTGGGAGGTAGAGACTTCAGCTTTGGTATGGCTGTGGTGCCCTTTCCAAACTTTGTGGCCCATGACTTCTTCCTTGCCTCAGACATACTGCTACAGTCCTTGTGTCCATAGCATGCGGCCACAAACTTGGATGCTTGTCTTGTTATATCTGGTAACAATGCATGAGTGTCACCCAAAAGTGACAAGGAGTAGCCTTCTCGCAGTACTTTCAGTACCCTGACATTACCAATACCGAAATAGCATGCACATGTATCACAACCCGATAGGGCGTGCATAGACAAGTCCATCTACTATGCTCTGCTGTTGTTTAACAATAGCTTGTATGTCAATAACGGTTCTACCATGAATCGGCGATTCCATGATCATGTGACTGGTTAACTGTCACTCAAAGTAGTGGTGAAGCAGAAGGATAAAGACGTCGGTGTCATCTGCAATCACTGACACGCCTACTTGGCATTCAGTCGCAACTGTTACTGCTTGTTGAACAATGATGCAGTCTGCCTCTTCATGAGATGTAGACATGTCTTGCCGGTGGATTACCACTCCCCCATAACTTATTTCAACAGGTGTGTTATTACTACTAGTGATGACAAGTTTGTGGGTCGTTGTGTAGTCTCCTCGATGGAAGGATTTATAGATTTATGGATTTATTGGATCTTGGATTTATGCAAATGAAGGAGCTGTCAAATCATAATAAAAGCTATTCCATTGGGTTCCTAATGTCTTAAAGCCCCGTTAAAACATTTTAGATTGTTTTAAAATCCCTTCTAGAAGCCAAGATATCTTAATTATAGTATATTCAGTAGAACAATGGCGGCCATCTTGGTTTTATGCAAATAAGAAAAAATGCCCAAAGGTGACAGGGTGTCATCAAGCGGATTCTTATTATTTATGGACTCTGACCCATATCAACCCAAAAACATTGTATATACTCCACTTCCAGGTTAAGCTAGTTGGCTGCTGGACTATTAGTTCTCCCGGAGGGAGGGATGTAGTATTCCAGTCAATCTAGCTGATTTTTTGGCAGAACCTCAAACAAATTGCTAACAAAGGTTTTTAACTTGGATATTGGGCATGAATAACCTCTCTTTCGGATAAAAAAAAGTTTACCAAAATTAACCTTGCCGAAAGGGGTCAACGGCCGCCATCTGTAAAATCCAACGGGGAAGATCTCCGACCCGCCGCCACAAACGGTTTTTTCCTCCTCTTATCCATAATAATTAAGCTAGGTCAATAATGTTTTTACACCAAATGCATGACTATGTACTGCCATTACCATACAATTTTCATCAAAATTGGTACAGTAGTTTTTGTGCAAAAAAATTAAAACCGATAAAGGGGTCAACGGCCGCCATCATTTGGCAAGCACTCTACCCAGCTTTATTTCCTTTAATCCTCATCTCTGTATTTCCTTTAATATTTTCTCCACTTTCTGTCCACTCTCTTTTTCTTATATTTCTGCTGTGAAATAGTCTTTCAGACTAAACAGCGTCAACTTCATTACTCACTCATTATTTTTGGCATGATTACTGAACATACACAGGGATGCCAGGCAAACTAATATGACACAACCAGCAATGACAGTGTTTGAATCCGCAGTTCATACATTTAATTTAAGAGGCCAACGATAGGTGGAATTCTTTTCTCTTTTGTCCAAATTTCCACCAAAAGTGGAAATGCATGACCAATTTGGATCGAGGTTCTTAATTGACACTCTGAATAAACATGGCTTCTCTTCATCTTACTCGGAAGTCCAGAAATTCGAAAGCAGTGCTGCTCTTGTTCATGGCGCTGAAACTCTCTCCCCTGTTGAAACTGAATTTGTGCAGTTCGTAGCTGATAATGTGGACCATAATGTAAGGAGTATTGATGGATTCAACACATTCCACGGTATGGGCATCATAGCATCTTTTACGCCCGGGAAAGTTAAAGCAAAACCAGTTCCAAGGATTCAGGTCCTTTCAGAAGATATAATAAGGGTTGGAAGGATCAACATCAACTACCTAGATTCACAGCACACCAACAAACCACCAGTGACATATAAAGAGCTCCAGGCCAAGAAAGTTGTCGATTCCACTGCAAATGTTGACATCCTTTGGGAGGTTTCACTAATTTTACATCCGTCCAGACCCGCATGGTCAGGCCTTATGCAGTCAGTGCACAAAGGAACATATCCTGGGAAATCAGCCATAGTTTTTTTGCCAATGATCGACATGGACCCTGGTAACCCAACCTGCGTGTACTCAACGTTATGTTACATTAGTGATTTAGCCAGGAAAAACAACATAACACCAATTCTAACATTCGATCAGCCACTTTGGTACAAAGCAATGATGATAGTCGAGTCACAGCCTAGTTCCAGTCCCCTGAAATCATTTGTCTTGCGACTTGGTGGGCTCCATACACAGATGAGCTTGCTGGGGTCAATTGGTCATTTGATGACAGGTTCTGGATTGCAAGAACTTTTTGAACTTGTGTATGCTGAAAACACAGTCAAGCACATGATAAGTGGCAAAGCAATTGCAAGAGCCATTCGTGCTCACTTCTTAGTTGATGCTGCTCTGAATGCTATTTTGTTAGCGAAAGCCTATGATTTGCCATTTTCACATGTCACTGAGGATGATCAACCCAACACTGATGCAGAAGAGTCATTTCCTCAAAATGAAGACCTGAAGGAAGCTCAGGGGCTATTGAAAGGTCTCCTTGATGGGACTGAGACATTGGATAATGTTCTGTCATCAGAGTCTGTGACCAGGATTGACAAGAGAATCAACCATGTGAAGGATGCGATGGCTGACCAGCGAACAGCAAAATTGTGGATTCAATACCTTGATATGGTGAAGATCCTGCAATTGTTTATCAAGGCAGAGCGCACCGGGAACTGGGAATTGCACCTTGACGCTGTAAGGAAAATGCTGCCAATATTCGCTGCAGCAGGACACATCCTATATGCAAAGTCGGCCTACTTGTACTTGCAGCAAATGGAGGGGCTGCCGACAAGCCATCCTGAAGTGTACCAGAAATTTTCTGAAGGATTCCATGTGATTAGACGGAGTGATCGCTACTGGGCTGGCTTGTCGACGGATCTGGTTATTGAGCAGGTGCTAATGAGAAGCATGAAGACGTCTGGAGGTCTTACTCATGGCAGAGGAATGGACGAAATTCAACGATTAGTTTGGACGCTATCACTGCCAGCGTGTGCTGAAATCAAGTTTACAATGCAAGAACTA
This sequence comes from Chionoecetes opilio, assembly GCA_016584305.1. Lineage (NCBI taxonomy): Eukaryota > Metazoa > Arthropoda > Malacostraca > Decapoda > Majidae > Chionoecetes > Chionoecetes opilio. The sequence goes on from JACEEZ010025029.1 coordinate 131,463, forward strand.
GCAGGCATTCGTTTATGGCACTAGTGACCAGCACTAGGAGGCTACTTCAGCAAGAAAAGAGGCGAGATGTGAGGGATACATGGAAGCTCGTTGCGTTTCTCCAGACATATGACCCTTTCACGGAAGATCCGTCCATTCACAGCATTTCAAGTGGAGTAACTGGAGACAAAAAGGTGAATGTGGACAAAGCAAACTCCATAGGAGAGAAAATCATAGCTTCAATGGTTGGAAAAAATGTCCACGAGTACACTTTTAAAAGAAAGGATCAGGCAATTACACTTGGGTCAAAAGTTTCGCTCAGCAAAGATGAAGCAGTTGAGACTGATCCACAACTCCTATTCCAGAGACTGTGTGTGCTATCTACCAATGAACCCTCAACTCAGCAGCAGCAAGAACATTTCCAGTATGAGCTTTGTGGTTACCCACCTGCACTTTTTAATTCTTTCGGACTGCCGCGAGAGGCAAAGAAACCGGCTTTGGCAGACGCAATATGGGAACTGACTTCCCCTGTACAATCAGGTCCACAGTCTTCAAATCCACAGTATCTCTTAGATGGTGGAGCACTACTTCAACGCCTCCCATGGCAAAAAGGTCACACATTTGATGAGATCTGTGCCCGATACCGCAGATATGTCACAACTAGATATGGAAAAGCATGCATTGTCTTTGATGGATATGAAAGTGGTCCATCCATTAAAGACGCGACTCACCGACGCCGAGCAGGGGGCTCTGTTGGTGTTAAGGTGTTACTGACCCCTAAAATGGTGTTCAAATTAAAAAAGGATGTTTTCCTAGCTAATCAAGAAAAACAAACAATTGTTCATCAACTTGCTGGGAAAGAGTTTGGAGGAAGCAGGTTGTAAAGTAGTCCATGCATCTGGAGACGCTGACGTATTGATTGTGAAGACTGCTCTAGAACTGGCACAGACAGGAGAAACCATTTTGATAGCAGATGACACTGACCTATTGGTCCTTCTATGTTATCATGCCAATAGAGATGACGGTTACAATATCTACTTCACGCCACAACCAAAGGCTAGTGCAAAAAGTGTGAAAGTCTGGAACATCAAAGAGATGAGGAAATCTTTGGGAGATGTGGTTTGTTCCAACATTCTTTTCATCCATGCACTACTGGGTTGTGATTGTACATCCAGTGTTCATGGAATTGGGAAGGCAGCGTCCCTTCGAAAGGTGATGAACAATAGAAACTTCCTCAAACTGGCAGAAGTGTTTGGCAAGGATAGCAGTTCAGAAGAGGTTATTGAAGCTGGGGAGAAGGCTTTAGTGTGCCTGTACAATGGTAATGATGGGGAAAACATCAATCATCTCCGACTGAGGCGCTTTAAGGAAAAGGTTGTAAAAAGCTCAAAGTATATTGAGGCCAAATCATTGCCACCAACAAGAGCAGCTACGAAATTCCACAGCCTTCGAGTTTACTTCCAAATTCAGGAATGGAAAGGTAGAAACCAGCTAAAACCTGACGAGTGGGGATGGAAACTTTCAGATGGTAAATTACAACCAATCATGACTGACTTGCCAGCTGGTCCTGTAAATTTGTTGGCTATAATTAGGTGTAACTGTACTTCAGGGTGTAGTACAGCAAGATGCAGTTGCAGGAAACATGGCATTCACTGTTCAAACTTGTGTGGTGATTGCAAAGGCCTCCACTGCACCAACTCACCACAGCCAGATCTTGATGATGATGAAATTACCTGTGACTAGTTCTTGACAAGAAATGTTCTTTGGTCCGTTCATGAACTTGTTCTGTGGTGGTTATGCAAGAGCCTTGCCCCAGCATTCGACCAACTGACCATTCCATTATTGTAAGTTGTACTTATTTTGGACCTATTTTTTTATGAAATGTCAGGAATTAATGTGAAAATTGTTGCCTTGAAAAAGGCTATTTAGTCTGTTTTTGTACCCTTTTATATTCATATTTGTATAAGAAATAAAAAAAAGCATGAAAACAATGGCAGGGGCTAGTCATTTTCTGGTGTTAGTTTATTGTTAAGCATATATCTACCTATCATTACAATTTAAAACACCAAGAAAATGTCAAGCTGGCTTGGGGTGGGCCCTGTGTGGGTTTTCATGCAAAAAATATATTTTTATTTCTAATTTATCGGTTTTAATTTTTTTGCACAAAAACTACTGTACCAATTTTGATGAAAATTGTATGGTAATGGCAGTACATAGTCATGCATTTGGTGTAAAAACATTATTGACCTAGCTTAATTATTATGGATAAGAGGAGGAAAAAACCGTTTGTGGCGGCGGGTCGGAGATCTTCCCCGTTGGATTTTACAGATGGCGGCCGTTGACCCCTTTCGGCAAGATTAATTTTGGTAAACTTTTTTTTATCCGAAAGAGAGGTTATTCATGCCCAATATCCAAGTTAAAAACCTTTGTTAGCAATTTGTTTGAGGTTCAGCCACATTTTGACTAGACTATAGGGTGCAAGGGTAGCGATACAGGATGAAGAAGAGGACAAAGTTGTGGTTGGAGTGTCGTCTGGTGCTGAGGATGGATTATGGATCTGGCTAGGGGGCTCAGGAGCACTAAGTGACTCTGAGGGTCGAGCTTGGGGTACAGGCATATCAGTATTCCGGGACGTAGTCAAAAGAGGAGATCATCAGGGTCATTTGGTAAAGGGGCCGGCCCTGAAGCCTCTATAAAGGTTGGATTGTCATCATTGGCCTTGGGGAGCCTGGAGTAAAGTGGGGGAAATAACCGGTCATCCCCTCAAGACCCCCATGACGGGAAAGAGCAAAATTATAAGGGTATACCGTGCCCGTGGCACCCTGAGGCCGTTCAGGACTGACCCGAAGCCAGCCTCATATCCCATCAGCACGGCTCTCACCCCTTAAGAGGAAAGGGGGATAGGAGGAGGTACAAGAGGAGAGATAGAGGGAAGGATGGGAAAAAGGAGAGAGACAGGAAAGGCCAGGCAAAATTAGTCAGAGACCTACACGAGGTAGTTCCTGTTAGTTAAACGCTACCTACATCCACCTTTCATCCCCATCCATGAAATTTCGAGGTAGTTCTGTTACTTAAACACTACCTACATCCACCTTTCATCCCCATCCATGAAATTATCCAGCCTCCTTTTAAAGCTCCCTAATGACTCCGCACTAACTACCTGTCTACTGAGTCCATTCCAATCATTTACCACCCTATTTGTGAACCAGTTTTCTCTATTTCCTTTTTAAATCTACGCTTTTCCAACTTGAATCCGTTACTTCTTGCTCTACCCCGATTACTAGCTATAAGAGTTTTATCCTGAGTAAAATAACTTCTAACCCCTAAAATGTTGATATATAAATGACTTAAATACCTTCAGCTTCCTTACCCTTCATCACTGTCCTCTTCTTCATGTAACTCATCCTCACTGCTTGGTTTTAGATCCTGTCAAATTCTCCTCAAAGTCATCATCTTCCGTCCCCTGCAATAACTGCTGCAGTTTCTGCCGAGCGTTTCTGAAATACTCGTCCATGGAGGGAGCTTCGTCTTCCTTGTCTTCCTGCTCCTCGCTCCTCACACCCTCCTTATCATAACTGTTCCCAGGCTTCTTCTGAGACTTGGTTTTACCCTCTAGTTTTTCTATGTATCTATAATATGTCCGTCTTTTGCGCTCAGACAGACACGTAAACTTCTGCCTCCAGCTCTGCCATGGTAGAGTTGTTCTATTTTTGATGGAGATTTATACACAATAGTCTCTTCTTTCTTCCCACACTTGCAGCAGACTTGTAACTGTTTGCCACAAGGGATGCACACAGTGTGATAGGCATCCTTAATATTCTTCTGGTGACAGCATCACTTTGCAGCACTTGTATGGACTGGGTATTGGGCAAAGTTGTAGATCAAAGTGATTGTGGAGCATCCTTCGGCAACACCAAGATCACTGATCTTGTTTTTGCCGATGATACAGTAATCTTTGCTGATTCGCTGGAGGTCCTGGTGATGGCTCTCGAGGCGCTGCACGAGGAGGCAAAGCCTTTGGGACTTAAGGTCTCCTGGCTCAAGACCAAGGTCCAGGTGTTTGGAGGCTTACTAGATAAAACAGTACAGTCTGTTCATGCGTGCGGCGAGGACATTGAGATCTTGGAAAGTTTTACATACCTTGGTAGCGCAGTCCATAATGACGGCGGGTCACGTCAAGAAGTCTTACGGCGGATTGGCATTGCTCAAGATATTATGGACTTGCTCAGCAGGAGTATTTGGCGTTGTCGGTACCTGTGCAGAAGGACAAAGATCCGGATCTTCAAGTCGCTTGTGATCCCTGCCTTACTCTATGGTTGTGAGACATGGACACTAAATAGCGACTTGAAGAGACAGTGGTGACAGTCAGAACTCCCGAACGAAATTGGCCCACCCCCTTTTTTTTTATTCTCTTACTGCCTTCTTTATAGGGACTGGCAACTAAGCGGGCTTTGTGTTACCTCTTTTTATTGTGCCCTTGGCCAGTCCTTTGTGATGTAAAAAAAAAAAAAAAAAAAAAAGAGCAGAGCCACTTTACCAGCAGTTACATTATTTTCTTGATCAATTTTTAATTTTTAACATTATCAAATAAAAAACCGTAAAACACTCACACTGAAATGTCATTATGAGACTCTCAAGAAATATGCATGAACTTAAACTCTTCGCCATTTAATATTTTGCTCGTAAACATTTTACATGGTGAATATCAATAGAAGCGGAATTTAATTAGCTTTCCATTGCTATTTTTCGTTTTCTGATAAATGAATTAGAACCATACATAAATTAGCGTTAACTAAATGAATAACATCATCAATCTGGAAAAATTACCCGATATCATGATCTTTTTAGTTAGTTAACGCTAATTTATGTATGGTTCTAATTCATTTATCAGACAACGAAATATAGCAATGGAAAGGTAATTAAATTCCGCTTCTATTGATATTCTCCATGTAAAATATTTTCGAGCAAAATATTAAATGGCGAAGAGTTTAAGTTCATGCATATTTCTTGAGAGTCTCATAATGGCATTTCTTTAGTGTGTTTTACGGGTTTTTATTTGATAATATTAAAGAACAAACATTTCCGCAGATAACAGTATATCTTTTATACTGATAAACATATATTAGGTAGGTAAACTTGTCATCTCGGTGGCCTCGTACAGACTCCGTCCGTGACGTCATCAATCTCAGGCGCAGATAAACATACTGATAAACATAAATTAGGTAGGAAATTACCCGATTTCATGATGTTATGTATAACGCTAATTTATGCAGGCTGCTAATTCATTTATCAGAAAACAAAATATAGCAATGGAAAGCTAACTAAATTCCGCTTCTATTAATATTCTCCATGTAAAATGTTTTCGAGCAAAATATTAAATAGCGAAGAGTTTAAGTTCATGCATATTTCTTGAGTCTCATAATGGCATTTCTTTAGTGTGTTTTACGGGTTTTTATTTGATAATATTAAAGAACAAACATTTCCGAAGATAACAGTATATCTTTTATACTGATAAACATATATTAGGTAGGTAAACTTGTCATCTCGGTGGCCTCGTACAGACTCCGTCCGTGACGTCATCAATCTCAGGCGCAGGCTTTTACATACAGACGGCTTTGGCACTGCCCACCAGACCACTGCTGGGGCATTACCAGGTCAAGGAGGGTGGGCAGGAGGCAACACCACTCACTCCCACACAGGACACACCACCACCCACAATGCCTCGGCACACACGGACCTGCACACCACACTATCACAGCCAACACACCACTCNAGGTGGTGGCTTTAGTGGTAGTTCGATATACGTAGTAAGAAACGGCTTGTGTGAGCCCCAGTATGCGGTTAGATCTATGACAACAGGTTAACTTTATAAACCATATTTTTAATCCATTAACCTTTATATAGTATGCTGTACGCACGTAACTTTTTTTATACAGACAATTACTTTATGCAAGAAACAAATGGTTATGAAACAAATGTTAAGTATAGGCCAGATAAACCAGAGAAGTGTAAATTTCAATTTAGTACTTGTACACAAACTAGATGAATAAATACTGCGATGTGATATAAAAGATTGTCACATGAACATTAAAATAGGAAAGATAATCTAATAATGACTTTATTTTTAAACAGGTAACCCATGGCTATATCAAAGTACTCTAAAGAAAAATTTGGGACTTTAAACTTGCAATTATATAATATTAATGTTAATTTCCTGCCACTCAGTAAAATAGCATACTATTATAACATTGAGAATACGAATAATTATATTGTAATGGAATATGTTATCAGAAGCAGAGATAATTACGATAGCAAGAAAAACATGAATCGCCGCAAACTAACAGTCAGATACTATTAGAATAGAAATAATGATAAATGATAAATGAAATTATGATATTAACTTACCATTCAAAGCTAAATTTACCTCTTGCCAACTACCCTCCTGTCAAGCACTAGTTAAGTTTTCCTAAATCATTCATTCATTCATTGCTCCACTCCTACTGCCACAATCTCAGACTTACTTTCCTCTTAGATGGAACACTGGATGGATGTACACTGGGGCACAATTTGAAGAAAAAAAAATTGTTGAGTTAGATTTTTGAGCTTATTTAGACTAAAATTGGCATGCTGATTCCAAATCTGTAGTCAGTTTTTTTCTAGCACGTCAAGTTTTTTCTCCACAGCTTACCCTCCAGATAAGCAAAATTCCACTTGTGAGCTGTAGTAAAACTTTTTTTGTTTTGGCAATTTGTTTGGCGCAGTCCCTATTAGTCCAGTCAATCTAGCTGATTTTTTGGCAGAACCTCAAACAAATTGCTAACAAAGTTTTTTAACTTGGATATTGGGCATGAATAACCTCTTTCGGATAAAAAAAAGTTTACCAAAATTAACCTTGCCGAAAGGGGTCAACGGCCGCCATCTGTAAAATCCAACGGGGAAGATCTCCGACCCGCCGCCACAAACGGTTTTTTCCTCCTCTTATCCATAATAATTAAGCTAGGTCAATACATTTTTTACACCAAATGCATGACTATGTACTGCCATTACCATACAATTTTCATCAAAATTGGTACAGTAGTTTTTGTGCAAAAAAATTAAAACCGATAAAGGGGTCAACGGCCGCCATCATTTGGCAAGCACTCTACCCAGCTTTATTTCCTTTAATCCTCATCTCTGTATTTCCTTTAATATTTTCTCCACTTTCTGTCCACTCTTTTTCTTATATTTCTGCTGTGAAATAGTCTTTCAGACTAAACAGCGTCAACTTCATTACTCACTCATTATTTTACTTAAACACAGTCAAGCACATGATAAGTGGCAAAGCAATTGCAAGAGCCATTCGTGCTCACTTCTTAGTTGATGCTGCTCTGAATGCTATTTTGTTAGCGAAAGCCTATGATTTGCCATTTTCACATGTCACTGAGGATGATCAACCCAACACTGATGCAGAAGAGTCATTTCCTCAAAATGAAGACCTGAAGGAAGCTCAGGGGCTATTGAAAGGTCTCCTTGATGGACTGAGACATTGGATAATGTTCTGTCATCAGAGTCTGTGACCAGGATTGACAAGAGAATCAACCATGTGAAGGATGCGATGGCTGACCAGCGAACAGCAAAATTGTGGATTCAATACCTTGATATGGTGAAGATCCTGCAATTGTTTATCAAGGCAGAGCGCACCGGGAACTGGGAATTGCACCTTGACGCTGTAAGGAAAATGCTGCCAATATTCGCTGCAGCAGGACACATCCTATATGCAAAGTCGGCCTACTTGTACTTGCAGCAAATGGAGGGGCTGCCGACAAGCCATCCTGAAGTGTACCAGAAATTTTCTGAAGGATTCCATGTGATTAGACGGAGTGATCGCTACTGGGCTGGCTTGTCGACGGATCTGGTTATTGAGCAGGTGCTAATGAGAAGCATGAAGACGTCTGGAGGTCTTACTCATGGCAGAGGAATGGACGAAATTCAACGATTAGTTTGGACGCTATCACTGCCAGCGTGTGCTGAAATCAAGTTTACAATGCAAGAACTAGCAGGCATTCGTTATGGCACTAGTGACCAGCACCAGGAGGCTACTTCAGCAAGAAAAGAGCGAGATGTGAGGGATACATGGAAGCTCGTTGCGTTTCTCCAGACATATGACCCTTTCACGGAAGATCCGTCCATTCACAGCATTTCAAGTGGAGTAACTGGAGACAAAAAGGTGAATGTGGACAAAGCAAACTCCATAGGAGAGACAATCATAGCTTCAATGGTTGGAAAAAATGTCCACGAGTACACTTTTAAAAGAAAGGATCAGGCAATTACACTTGGGTCAAAAGTTTCGCTCAGCAAAGATGAAGCAGTTGAGACTGATCCACAACTCCTATTCCAGAGACTGTGTGTGCTATCTACCAATGAACCCTCAACTCAGCAGCAGCAAGAACATTTCCAGTATGAGCTTTGTGGTTACCCACCTGCACTTTTAATTCTTTCGGACTGCCGCGAGAGGCAAAGAAACCGGCTTTGGCAGACGCAATATGGGAACTGACTTCCCCTGTACAATCAGGTCCACAGTCTTCAGATCCACAGTATCTCTTAGATGGTGGAGCACTACTTCAACGCCTCCCATGGCAAAAAGGTCACACATTTGATGAGATCTGTGCCCGATACCGCAGATATGTCACAACTAGATATGGAAAAGCATGCATTGTCTTTGATGGATATGAAAGTGGTCCATCCATTAAAGACGCGACTCACCGACGCCGAGCAGGGGGCTCTGTTGGTGTTAAGGTGTTACTGACCCTAAAATGGTGTTCAAATTAAAAAAGTATGTTTTCCTAGCTAATCAAGAAAACAACAATTGTTCATCAACTTGCTGGGAAAGAGTTTGGAGGAAGCAGGTTGTAAAGTAGTCCATGCATCTGGAGACGCTGACGTATTGATTGTGAAGACTGCTCTAGAACTGGCACAGACAGGAGAAACCATTTTGATAGCAGATGACACTGACCTATTGGTCCTTCTATGTTATCATGCCAATAGAGATGACGGTTACAATATCTACTTCACGCCACAACCAAAGGCTAGTGCAAAAAGTGTGAAAGTCTGGAACATCAAAGAGATGAGGAAATCTTTGGGAGATGTGGTTTGTTCCAACATTCTTTTCATCCATGCACTACTGGGTTGTGATTGTACATCCAGTGTTCATGGAATTGGGAAGGCAGCGTCCCTTCGAAAGGTGATGAACAATAGAAACTTCCTCAAACTGGCAGAAGTGTTTGGCAAGGATAGCAGTTCAGAAGAGGTTATTGAAGCTGGGGAGAAGGCTTTAGTGTGCCTGTACAATGGTAATGATGGGGAAAACATCAATCATCTCCGACTGAGGCGCTTTAAGGAAAAGGTTGTAAAAAGCTCAAAGTATGTTGAGGCCAAATCATTGCCACCAACAAGAGCAGCTACGAAATTCCACAGCCTTCGAGTTTACTTCCAAATTCAGGAATGGAAAGGTAGAAACCAGCTAAAACCTGACGAGTGGGGATGGAAACTTTCAGATGGTAAATTACAACCAATCATGACTGACTTGCCAGCTGGTCCTGTAAATTTGTTGGCTATAATTAGGTGTAACTGTACTTCAGGGTGTAGTACAGCAAGATGCAGTTGCAGGAAACATGGCATTCACTGTTCAAACTTGTGTGGTGATTGCAAAGGCCTCCACTGCACCAACTCACCACAGCCAGATCTTGATGATGATGAAATTACCTGTGACTAGTTCTTGACAAGAAATGTTCTTTGGTCCGTTCATGAACTTGTTCTGTGGTGGTTATGCAAGAGCCTTGCCCCAGCATTCGACCAACTGACCATTCCATTATTGTAAGTTGTACTTATTTTGGACCTATTTTTTTATGAAATGTCAGGAATTAATGTGAAAATTGTTGCCTTGAAAAAGGCTACTTAGTCTGTTTTTGTACCCTTTTATATTCATATTTGTATAAGAAATAAAAAAAAGCATGAAAACAATGGCAGGGGCTAGTCATTTTCTGGTGTTAGTTTATTGTTAAGCATATAGCTACCTATCATTACAATTTAAAACACCAAGAAAATGTCAAGCTGGCTTGGGGTGGGCCCTGTGTGGGTTTTCATGCAAAAAATATTTTTTTATTTATAATTTATCGGTTTTAATTTTTTTGCACAAAAACTAAAGTACCAATTTTGATGAAAATTGTATGGTAATGGCAGTACATAGTCATGCATTTGGTGTAAAAATATTATTGTGATAGCTTAATTATTATGGATAAGAGGAGGAAAAAACTGTTTGTGGCGGCGGGTCGGAGATCTTCCCCGTTGGATTTTACAGATGGCGGCCGTTGACCCCTTTCGGCAAGGTTAATTCTGGTAAACTTTTTTTTATCCGAAAGAGAGGTTATTCATGCCCAATATCCAAGTTAAAAACCTTTGTTAGCAATTTGTTTGAGGTTCAGCCACATTTTGACTAGACTATATTGGGCATTCGGTCTGTCTTCGTGAAGAATATGGAGATGTAAAGAGAGTCATTGAGTTATTGCAATATGACAAACACAATTGGATCATCTGTGTTGACCTTAAAATGGTGTCCTTCCTTCTTGGTCAACAACGTGGATACACAAAGTATCCCTGCTTTCTCTGTATGTGGGATAGCAGAGCTCGAGAGAAGCATTGGGTTCAGACGATATGGCCTCCGAGATCTGATCTTAAACCTGGAGATCCTAACATTGTACATGAGCCACTTGTTGACAGGAAGAAAATAATATTCACACCTCTGCACATAAAACTAGGTCTCATGAAACAATTTGTAAACGCATTGTCAACTGATGGCGACTGTTTGAAGTACATCATCTTGGCATTTCCTGGACTGTCAATTGAAAAAATCAAGGCCGGTGTGTTTGATGGTCCACAAATTCGACGGCTCATCAAAGATGAACATTTCAACGGTACTATGTCAGACTTTGAAAAGAATGCTTGGCTATCATTCAAAGACGTCGTCAAGAACTTTCTTGGAAATACACGTGCAAGTAATTACACAGAAATTGTTCAGAAACTATTGGAGAGCTACAAAGCGCTTGGTTGCAACATGAGTATTAAAGTACATTTTTTGCATAGCCATCTTGCCAACTTTCCGGAAAATTTTGGTGCTGCTAGCGACGAGCAGGGTGAACGATTTCACCAAGATTTGAAGGTTATGGAAGAACGTTACCAGGGTAGATGGGATGTGCATATGATGGCTGACTATTGTTGGAGCATCAAACGCGTTAGTCCTCAAGTTGAACACTCCAGACAAAGCTACAAACGTAAATTTTTACCTTAACCTGCACACAATTATAGCCTTATCCTTTCTAAAAACATGATAATGTTAAATAAACATTCTATTCATGCCTATTTCTTTCATTTTTCATTGTATGTTAACATTTGCAACTTTTTATAAAATAAGCACTGTTACTGTTATGCACAGTATTTTTCATATTTTTTAAGAAAACGAAAATCCTACAGTTCAAAATCTTGACGTGATAGAGAAAAACTGAGATCAGTTTTGGATTCAGCACCCAAAAATTACTTAATAACAAGTGTCAGACCTAACTCAACACAAATTTGTTCCCCAGTGTAATGTACTTAACTATCTCACTGTGGTAGCATGTGGCCAAGATGCCTCTAACTGATACCCTGATCACTGAATATGCTATACTGTAGCAGTCTACAATGATTGATTATTATAGAAATTCCTTTTCATACCTTGACCAAGATGCCTGGATGCCTTGTATATTCAATGGGCGATAACTTGCTTGAAGAAAAACTTTGACTACACACTGCAGTTAATTATCTACATAGCGCTGGCAATTCAGGACTTCTAAATTATATAAGACCTAAACCTTATAAAGTATATAAGTTATTATCTAATTAAATAGGACAACCTATAACAGGCCACACAGAATATAGCGGCAAGAATTATTACTCTGTATCATGAAACCACCACACCTCACTCACTTTCCACTATTTAATTACAGTAAACACCATCGTATCCACACTTATTTACCCAAAGTCTGTTCAACATTATGAGCGTTATTTGTCTTGGTGGCTACTGATGGCTTCCTACTACTCAAAATATTTATTGAGCTAACAGCCACTATCCGCACTTTATCGAGTGTGGTCCTCATTTCCTGTAAGGTTTGTTATAATTATCCAAGTGCTGTTAGTTTATGAGCTCCACACAACACATTTAATTAAAAAGTATCAGATTTCATTGATGATTATGAATATTCTGGCTTACATATTGTGAGCGTTTCAGGCTAACTTCTACACCATATGCTGAATTGGGGATACCAAATGTGGTGTTTGTAGTTTTAGTGTTTTAGGTTATGGTTGTTATCTCTGTTCATGTCTCATTGTTTCACTAGTAATGTAAGGCTTCACTGATTCATAGCAAGTTTATGAAGCTTCGAGATACTACCTCGGAAGTGATATGTTGGCAATTCCTCACCTCTGGAGTCAGTTCACTCCAGCTACTCCCTCTGTACACAGCTCTGGTTTATTGCTGAGTAAAGCCTTAGAGAAAGGTTAAAGTGTTACTTTATCCCACTCATTACACCAATCAATCAAGATTGTATATGGAATTGGACCAAGAGAATGGTTTTCCTTGGCTGTTGTGGCTACCATTTGAGATTAAACGTTGTTTTATCCTGTCATAGCTCAAGTAATATAGCTCGTATGGATACGAGGGCATTTACTGTAGCCTATGCCTAACAAATCCTTACAAGTCAAGCACGTAACTGTCATTATACTTACTCATCCCAGTTGTCATGCTCTTCATTACTCAGTTTTGAAATGGCAGTCTTGAGTGTTTGATTGGTCCTTTCATCTTGGCCATTGGTTTGGGGGTGGTAGGGTGAGGCCAAAAGATGTTGATATTGAACAGGGCCAATACATTCTTGTTGACCTTGAAAAATAACATGATTCAATAAATGACCAGATAGCACAAGATAAATTAGAAGTTACATATAAATCAGTCTCATAAAAGGTTGACCAATGACTGTATGGTCAGGCAGTAAAGGTGTGGTCTGGTGGCCATAAGAAATGTTAAAAGAGTTAATGAGTGGCTGGGACAGGTTATTATGAAGTTGTAGTGTCACTCAGAAGGCAGAAGGACTGCTAAAGGTGGGGTGCCAGTAGGCAGACCAAAGAATACAAAGGACGAGGTCTTGAGGAAGGCCCAAGAAATCAAGGCACATAGTGCACGTCACCGAGCTGACTGGCAAGCTACCATGAGGTGACAAACACATAAAACACGTGACTTTCAGAATTCTAATGATAATGAATTGCTAGCATGATAAGATAAATGTGTTGATATATCCATCACCAAAAAAAAAAAAAAAAAATAGTTGACATTGATTATGCCAGGAGCTTCTCTACATTTTTGTTGGTTATGCACATAATTTCTCATACATTTACCTCATTAACAAATTCTCGGCCTTGATCAGTGATAATCTTTGATGGTGGGCCATAGGCGTATATCATTTTCATTAAGGACTTGGCAACACTGGGGCCGGATTTGTCTGGTAGTGGGTATTCACCACCCACTTGGTGAATAAATCCGTCATCGTGATGACGAACTTATTCCCTTTGGTGTAATTTTAAAGGGGCCTATAAGGTCCACACCCAACACTTCCCATCTCCCCTCAGCCTTGATGGGATGTATTTATGTCCCTTGTGTTTGTATTTTTTTCTAAAACTGGCACGTGGGACAGGTCTGGATCTGAAAATGTCACAAATTTTTCATATAAGACCCTGAAAAGGTTGTTTGTGGATGAATACCTGCCAGGACATCAGAACCTGGTTGCCAACTGAATGGAAAAAACACGGGACCAGTACCATTTGCATGACATAGCTACCATCCTCCCTTCGGGTATCCAGTCTGAAGTCTCCACGACGACAAAAGATTGAAGAACAACAAAGTTATCAAGTTCTTGTCATGACATCGGAATACAGCAGAATACACAATCAAGAATCTAGGCACGACACTATTGCTTGAATCAATGACCATATAAGACTTATTCATAAAGGAATTATGCATAAACATCCCATTACACATGCCTACACAAAATACTGCTTTATAAGCTATTAACCAGGACGTGTGCGGTACTGTGGTTGCTGGAAGTAGCTACTGGAGGAGACAGGAGAGAAGAGATTGCCGTATAAAGGCCCTGTCACGCGATGCCTTTTTTCACCCAGGGCGGTGATCAGGCGAGGGGTGGGTACACGGAGTGACATATGAGGCGCGCGCGTCTTGTCAAAACCCCAGGGATATTCGGGGGAAAAGTTTACTTTCCAGAGTAATTTCCCTCTTATCAAAAACGTTTATCAACATAAAAGATACACTGTTATCTTCGGAAATGTTTGTTCTTTATTCCATTCGTGCCCGGTATGGGTATGTAAACAAAAATGAGAGCGGTAACTCTTACAATTTGTATTTATTTTACACTTTGTTACCCTCTATCTCAGTTAATTATTGACGGAATGTTCATTTTTACTGGGCATATCATTGACATTATCCACTATATATGTGCAAAGAATGAGCTTGTTTGTTTTGAATGAATTGAAGAATGAGTTTGTTTGTTCCTTGTTTGTGGCCTTCACAACTTTCTGCTTGATCTTACCAAAGGTCTTCAAGTTTAGCTTCTTCACTGTGTCATAAAAGCCTGTTCCCTCTTTAAGACGTTTCTGGAAGCTTTGATACGCCGCTTCCCCCTTTTGCAGGGCGTTGAGTAGGTCATTAGAAACGTCCTCCCTCGCAGCCGCTCCGGTAGATATACTGAGAAGACATGACGGATCATCGGCGAATGGATTGGTCCAGTCATTTTCCAGTAGATCACAGATAGCTGTGACGCCAGACTCATCACGTTTGATGCGAGAAGTAGACAAGTCAGGGTGCTTGGCGTGAGATGTGTCGCTGCCATTCACAAGGATAGTTTCTCGTAGTTGCCTCAGTGCAGCAGCCCGATTGTCTGCAGTTAGATAGTATCGTGACACAGCCCCTTGTCGAAGACTAAAACCTCGTGTTCCTCCAGCTGTTTGCGTATCTTTGTTGACTGTTTCTTCTGTTGTCTGATCAGGCGGCTATCTGGCGACGCAGCCTTGAAAACCTGCCAGACGTCCCAGCACCATCAGCAGGACATGGCTGGGAACTCGATGATGGCGGTTCGCTCAAAATCCGATGGATGGCGGGTCTACCAGCTCCAGATGTCGTCTTGAATCTCATCTCATGCACATGCAGAAGGACGTGTCGACCGTCAGATTGCTCCTGCATACTGAATGGGTTGAAGTGCACTGTTGTGTGTAAGCTGCAGGGATGCTCCAACATGGTGCAGGATGATGCTATCGTGGCTCAGGATGCCAATGACTCTGATGGCGACTCTGATGATTAACTTTGTGTGCACTGTATATTGTATAGCATATGTTGTTCTCTATTATAATGCAGGCCAAATTGCCTGAAAATCTTTATAGACAGATAAACGGTTTAGCAAAATGTATAATTTGGAAGATCATACCGGTGTTATTTGACTAAAACATGACATGTTCAATGATACCTCCGCTTGCTTATTAGGAATATACATCGTATGGTGTTAAAATCAGCTCCATACGTCTTTCCAAACTCTAGTAATGAATAATTAATATAATTGGCGGCCATTTTGAAATCCAAGATGGCCACCAAAGTGCAGATTTCCTATGTAACAATTTCCGCCTGCTTATTAGATATCGTATGGTGTTAAAATCCTCTCCGTACGACATTCCTAACTTGCGTTATCGTCAGAATAGATAATGCCAGCGGCGGCTAAGTCATTTTATGCCTCTTTACATATATTTGTTGTAAACTCGTGGTGGATGATATGTTGTACTTGTTGAGTTATTTTATAGACAGATAAACGGTTGTAGCAAAATGCATAATTTGGAAAATCACACCAGTGTTGTTTCACTAAAAAAGTACAAGTCTAATAATAAAATATTGAAAAATATATGATTTTTTTTCGATAATTGATTTTTATAATAATTAATCTATAACAAAATGCTTCATATTATTTTTTATTTAGACGGTACACATTGGACGTATATTTAGTCGTCAACCGCACATCGATAGCTAGTATAGAAGTCCAGATACACGTGCAACAATGTACCCACCAAATGGCATTTTCGAGCTGGGTGGTTTCAAAGATGGCGTCCATCGGGCACTAAGCTACCGTTCTCAGATGTCCGTCACACCTTTTCTGACACTTGAGACATTGGTCTAATGGAAAATCATAATGAGAATTACTCCCCCCCCCCGGAGCATTACTTTTGGTCTGGCTCAAGGACTATAAAGGCCCGTCCACACTAGGCTTTACGATGCGCAGCGTAATGCGCATTACGCTGCTGGTTATCGATTTCGTGTTGAGTGATGCTAGTGAGTAAGGCGGGGTTCACATTGCATGCGCATCAGGTGGGGTTCACATTCACTTCACACAATTCACCAGGCAGACGTGTTTGCGTGTGCATGTAGCAGTCTCCTGCTACTTGACTTCCTGTCATGGAAGATCAAGTGGCAGAATGATTATGAAATTGAATATTAAAATTTCATTTACCTTCAATAACAGCTTATCTATAGTCGCCACTGCACTAATGTCGGCAGGGGGGCATATTTACAAGTTTTAGCATCACTACAAGACTTGTTGTGTCACTGGAGACGTGCACAGTATTGTTTACATTATCTCACATACATAAACTATACATGTCCTTTCAGTGTACCATATCCAATTAGTCTTTAGTAGTGGTGGACCGAATTTCGCATTCGCAAGTTGCGAATAATTCGAATGTTTTTTCAATATTCGCATTCCATTCGCATTCGCCTCCACTCGTGTTATTTGCGAGTATGCGAATATTTTGCCGCAAATCAATAAACTTAAAAAATTAGAAAACAAATTAACAAGTTAACATAATTCTTACACAAGCAAACATATACATAATTTATAGTTTAGCCGAGCGTTAGTTGAAAAGAATGGGTAAAGTAGGCGTAGTGGTAGCCTAGAGTCCCCTAGTCCCTCGAACACTACCTAGTTACCATCCTACCGTGCCATCCTCTACCCTCCAACAGTGTGGCAGCCGTTAATCTCAAGTCACTGTTACAGACTCAACTCATTGCCTCGTGCGCTATAACTGCAGTGCTATCCGCGATCTTCTCGATCACCAATGCGCACACTCGTTTTCTTTGCTCGGAGAACAGTATTACAGCAGCCTACTTGCGTAATGGCGTCCAGTCACATCAGTTGGTTTGGTATTACGTAATCAGATAGTATCTCTAATTACATTACGCAAAGTGTAAACTTTGCAATAATTAATTACTTCGTGTAAGAATGGGTCCATAGATAAATTGAAGGAATTTTATTTAGGCTTTCATATTTTTATGGCTGAACTCTTACAATACCGACAAATATGTCAGTTCCTGTATGATATCAAAAATTTGTTTACTTGAAATATTCTGTCTATTCGCATTTCGCATTCGCTTTCGCGATATTAAAACCAAATATTCGCATTCCGGCTAATACGGAAAATAGACTCGTCCTCACTAGTCTGTAGTGATGCTAAACTTCGTAATATATGGGCGCCTGGTGACGCATTAATGCATGGCGACTATAGTGTTGTGAACGGTACTTATTTTCTCAGATGGTTGTTTCAGACAAATAGTAGAATATTGTAATTGTTCGTGAAATACTTAGTCTATGGTCTTTAGCCATCATGGGTGTTTCATTCTATCAGCGGCACGGAAGCTCCTTGGTCGTCTTCCCCTCTGACTGTGCGCCTAACGGCTCATGCTGGGGCTAAATCTAGCGCGGGGCATTCTTTTCTACAACGTAAAGACGCCCGTTCAAGGCCCAGAACGTCATTTCTATCTGTATTACCTTAGGGGGACGCTTTTAGTGCATATAAACACTTTTATAGATATGACCTGTTTAGTATCCTTGTCCCACTACTCTTTGGGGTATTTCAGTTACTTTTCCTGATTTCATGCCTAACACAGACGATTTTTTAAAACAAAGAAAGGTCTGGGCGTGAAGGCAGTGTTTGCCAACCGTAGGGAAGAATTATTAAAATATTAGATAGTTCCTATCTCGGAGCACCTACGCCACGCAAGACACTTGTAACGAACTACAGAGTTCAGTGAAATAAGAGAAATACCATCTGGGTGGTCAAGAGATGTTGTGCATCTGCTATGTGATATGTTTAGGGAAAATAAGTGCTGTATATAGAGAATATAGCAGTAGGATTCTGTATAAGTAATAGTATAGTAATATAGTGTGATGAGAGGATCAAATAAAATGGAGTGGAGGAAAATAAAAGTGTTTGGTAGAGAATAAAATAAATAGTTTTTTTTTTTAACACTAAATATCCCTCCTCCTGTGGGAGTCACCTGTCGTGGTGCGGGGCTTGAAGCGTGGTCGTACGGCGCACACCTACTCTGGCGGGCCTGCTGCCATTGTTTGGTTCGGTGGCCGTCGGCCTCGTGGACCAAGCGCTCCCCCTTCGTCATGGGAGGTGGGCCTTCGGTTAGTCGCCTTTATGCTTCCGCCCCTTTCTCTCACTTTCTTAGGGCGATTCTAGGCCCGTGAGACCTTGCTCTTCCGTCTCACGCTTCTTCTTCCTTTATACTTCACTCGCCGCTCCCCACGTGTTTGCCCGTTGCTGGCATCCTGTATATTCCCGCGCGCCCCTCTATCTGGAAGTTGTGTTCACCGCGGGGGCGTGTTTGTAGTTCCCTTCGGTGGGCACACGCTTCTTTTGGTAGGGGTTGGTAAGACGGGAGGTCCAGTGTGGCCCCGCTGGATCATCGGGCTGGTCATGCGTTGGCTAAGGGCCAAGCGGAGCTGCTGTGGGCACCGCATCGGTCCACGCGGCTGCCACCACACACTAGGCAACCGAAGCGTATACTTCACTGCTACCCGGGAGCTGTTGGTGAGTTCTTCCCCAACAGACAGCTTCCCCTCGTTGCTCCGTGGTGGTGGTGGCGGGAGTGAAGTAAGTTTGTTTATGTATACTAAACTAAAATTTACCCCCGGCTGCCTCTCTCCCTGACGGCCGCTTGTCCTCGACCTTCTCCCATTGATCCTCTCACATTGCCACTTCTGGTGCCTTCCTGCCCGACGTGGCACGAGCGGCAGCCGCCCCTCCTCCTCCTCAGCTCCCCGGTCTGGCGTCCCCGCATCAGGGACGCAGACAGGGATTGATAAGACGAGCCTGGCCCTCGGGGGTCATTCTACGTTTGGACCCTTGCTTCTGTCCACGTGTCCCAGCCTTGTCATACAGAGCTTACATGAGATTTTCAGGCTATGGTGTGGTTCGCCGCACCGTCTTATTATTATGACAGATGGACATCAATAGGTGCTACATAAATTTTTGCTGCGGCAGATGATGCTTCCTCTGCTTATGAGGAAAGTCCAAAAAGATGGAAATTGGATACAGAGACATTACAGAGCCGAACTCATTCGGGTCCGTACTGTTGGAGACTGCCCTGATTACCTACAATCCCCCACACTTTGAGAAAACTAACTACAACATCTACTCCACCTGTCCGCCCGCCCTACCCCTTCTTGGTACGTGGCTTCTTATAGGAAAGTGGTGGCAACTTTTTTTTCCTGCCGCGCGGTACTTAGAGAAAGAAATTGGAATGATCCCGGAAGGCCACCCTGAAAAGGGTATGGCAGAGGGGGGGTTCTATCCGAGCAAAGACCTTACTCAGCTCGGATGCTCTTCCACATGCCCATCAACCGAAGGACAGCATTTTCGCTACCATCAACCTCATCCAAAGTTCAATACCAGTAAAGGCGTAGTCTACACTACGACCTCTTTGAGTTTTTGGCAGATACTACTGTGCCGAAAAGTTCACAGGTCTTACGGTCAGGGAGCAAAACATGATCCTTATAACTTGCTATGGATCAGTCTCGCCGATTCCATCAGGATCGGCCCCAGTCTCTAAAGATAAAAGCCTTTATCGACCCGCCCTTGCAGTGCTATAGTGCTACAGCTTTGGCCGGCAAAATTTTTTGTAAATCCCCTCCTCGCTGTGGTCGATGCTCGGCGTGGGTTCCCATGCACACTTACTGTACGTCCCACCTACTGCTTTCACACTGCGTGTTGTCACCCACCGAGTTCCCAACAGTGTGGGACTTATAATTAGAAGAAGACATCCTTTTTTGCCAACTCCCATTTTCATCTTGGGAGTCGCCGAAGAGAACTTTCACAGACAAAGAAGGGCGGGGGTGAGCAGGACCTAACGCATCCGCGTGGCTGCTGCTTCTTCTAAGGACGCCTAATCAGCAGCCCTCCTAGCAGTTTCCACCACCACGATTCTCTTAACCTAACCCATTCCATTCCCTAATGATAAGAATAAGTTCTCGCTACTGCCGTTGATTCCTGTGGAGTCTGTTTTCCTGACCTCCTCTCATATGAGGCCCCAACACCTCTAGTGTATGCATGCCGCTCGCGGGAATATGACAATAGGACTCCTCCTCTAAGAGCCCAGAAATCCCATCCTAATAGGAGTCTCAGAAGCGACTCGCGTTTCCCTGAGTCCTTAGACTCAGTGTGGCGTTCCATCCGGCTTAAATATCAATTGCTGAGCAGAAGGTGATGGACGTGAGTACAAGATACACCTACTGATAGGTGTGGGAGTACTGACGTGACTCCTATATCACTGCCCCTGTTACCACCCCCGAAGCGGCTAAGCGAACCGAGCTCTACATCACGCTGATGGCGAAGGTGTCATACAACTTTGGACAACACAGCAGTTGATAGCCATGCTGATAAGCAATCTTTCAAGACCCTCGTCGGGAGCTATCAGTAAACTTAGAAGTGGTAAATCAGCGTATGTAAAATCGGCATCTTTGGTGGGAGATACGGTATCTACTACTGCCGCGGGTCCGCGGTATGCGAACCCCGTTTCACCGCCGGATTCCGCAAGCGCCACCGACATCTGGGAATGTACAGAAAAGTAGTTTACCATCTTCTACAAACACAGAAAAAAGATGCTGGGCTTTCAATAGCGCAGCGTCTCAAGCCGTAAGCTTCTGCTCATCTTCAGCAAGGGGCGAAATTAACATCTTCCATCTCCAATGGAATATTCGTTGGATTACTCAATTGGGGGGAACTAGTCCTTCTCATCAACGAGTTGACCCAGAAATTAGCTGTTTACAGAACATGGATAGGGCAGGGAAGGTGGTTCTGCCCGCGTTTTTTACTGTCCACAAACACCTCCAGTCAGGTGGTGGTTTAGTGGTGGTTTGGCCTTTACCATCGTCGGATGTCCCCTTAACTGTCATCCCGCTGCAATCTCACCCTTGCGGCTGTAGCAGGTGTATCCATCTTGCACAGAGACCTACCTGTCTGCTCAATATATCTGCTCCAAGACGGACAAAACTTCTCCAAGATCTTGAGGATCTTATCGCCCAGCTTCCCGCCCATTTTTCTCCTTGGAACATGAATGGGCGGCATTTCTGTGGGTGGATTCCACCATGAAATCGTCGCGGTGATTCTCCTCGTACTCTTATAGATGTGCGGGCAACACCTAAATATATTAAACACGGTAGGAACCACACATTTCTTCTCAGCGGGAACATGACTGCTATTTTGACCTAGTCACTCTGCAGTCCCGCCAGGTCGCCCTCGACTCTCATGGGAGGTGGCCCGAGTCTCTTCGGGAAGTGACCATTATCCTACTACCTTAAAGCAGTGTCCTCGCCCCCTTCCGATGTCTCCCAAATGGTGCTCTCTCTGGCAGGAGCTTAGGGCTCTTCAAAAGGCTTGTGTTTTTGACATCAGATAGACGACTTTTCAACAATAGATAGGCCGTAGATTCTTTGTGTCCTCGAATTCCTTTTGGCAGCCTCCCTGAGCATCCCCCGCACATCTGGATTTCTTCTCTTCGCCGACCTGTTGCCGGGTGGACTCAGGACTGTACGGCAGCGAGGAGTCACTCCCGCCTTGCAGAGACGCAATACATTTCGCGGTCCCAACGCCACTTCAGTAGAACCTAAAATATTTTTTCACAGGTCAGAGCTAGATTAACGACGGGTTTATGAAAGAGGCTCGTCATCCTCTTGGAGGGCTTATATAGTACGACTGTTGCATCCTACCCGGTGTCCAAGGTTTGGCAAGAGTGAGGAAAATGAAAGGGGAAGTTTATATCCCATCCTCCTCCACTTCTAATCGATTAATGGAGACCCCTGTGGCAAGATCCCTTGACTGTAGCAGAGGAATTTGCTTCCCATTTGTGTCAGTGGCGCAGACGACCTTGCGTCTCCATGCTAGGGACAGACTGCGAAGTCACAGAGAGGCATAGATTTTTTCAATCCTAGGCGGGGATCTTCAATGTTTCTTTACACCTCGTGAGCTTATGTCAGCCATGAAGGTTTTTGCGCTGACACTTCCCCAGGCCAAGATATGTACCATATGCGATGCTCTGTCCTCTACGAATGAGGCTCTAGATTTCTTGTTGAGCATCTATAATAGGATCTGGATGAAGACACCTTCCCAAGTAGCTGGGGGTGGCGGTGGTGATCCCGATCCCTAAGCCTGGGAAGGACGCACTCACGTACGACGAATTTCCGGCCCCATATCCCTAACTTCATGTGTGGGTAAATTATTCGAAAAAGGTAACTATCGGCTTTATGGTTTTTGGTGAACGGTAAATTTTTTCTCCCGTTCTCATGTGGATTCCGTAAGCTCACTCTACTACGGAGCGCTTATTTTCCTTAGGTGCTCCCATATGCGGGGTTCGCCTCTCGACAACACATGTGACCATCTTTTTTTCGACTTGAAAGGCTTACGCCCGCTTGGGAGACATGGTATATGCAATTCCTGTACGAGTTTCGTGCTAAGAGGTCGTTTGCCTTGTTCCTCCGAGTTTTCCTAGCCAACCGGTTTCTAGAGTTCGAGTTGGCAACATACTGTCTTCTGAACACCCGCTTCCAGGTGGCATCCCCCAAGGTAGCGTCTTGAGTGTAGTGTCTGTTCGCTGTGCCATCATGGTTATTGTTGAGGTACTGCCTGAGGATTGTTTAGTACATTATAGCGTGGATGATTTAATCTATCTCTTTTGCTGCTTCCAGATGTCGGTTGCAGAGAGAAGATTCACCTTGCTATTGATAAAGTTTGTGATGGACGAGCGAATCGTGGCTTCCGTTTTTCTCCCTCCAACGAAGACTGTAGCGGTTCATTTTTGCAGAACCCGTGGGATTCCTCCCGACCCAGACCGTATCTTTACGGGAAGAAGATTACCATGTTAGGGAAGGACCCGTTTTTTAGGACTCATTTTGACATAGACTGACTTGGGTTACCTCACCTCGTGCTCTCCAGACTTGATTGTCTCCGGACCATGGATCCTACTGAAAGTCCATCTCGCACACTACAGCTGGGGGCTGATCGCGCTACGCTCCTCTATCTCCAATCCGCTCACTATCCTATTCGAAGCTTGAATATGGCTGTGAAGTGTACTCCTCTGCCACACCCACTCGACTGCGGATGCTGGATCGTGTACATCATGCTGTGTCCGTCTGGCAACGGGCGTTTCAGGGTCATCCCATCCAAACAAGTATATTGGTGGATGCTGTGTCCTCATTGGAATCTTCACGCCAGTCGCCCCTGTTAGATGTTGGTATCGGGCCTCCAACGCCCTCATTACTCAATAGCTTGCCGTGGCTGTGTTCTTGATTCAGGATCGCAACTTTAATGGCGAAGAAGCTTGCCAAAGCCCCTGGTTTCCAGGGTTTACAGCTATTATGGAGACGCTATCCTTCCCTCTTACGATCTGCCGCATAGGGCCTACGACATGTCTGTCCGCATGGCTTCTCCCAGAAGTGTCCTTTTGCAAAAGCTTCCGCTCTCAAAAGGGTCTTTACCTCCTCAGGCTGAGCGGCCATGTTTTTAGACCCTTTTTGCACACATCAGAGTTCGGTCCCTGTCTTTACTGATGGTTCCAAATCAGACGAAGGAGTTGGGTACGGGTGTCGTATTCCCATCTTTTAACAAAGGGCGTCAGCATTCCAGTGTTTTCCTCTGTTTTTTACGGGCGAAATAAGTGCCTATTTTATATGCTCTCATAGATTATTTTTTCCCTTCCGGATGTTTCTTTTACATATTTTAGTGATTCCTTGTGTGCTCTTCATCACTATTATTTTAAGTCTCCCCATCCGCTGGTCGAATGCCATCCTGATTGCTTTATCTGCTCAGAGGCGAGGCCGGACCGTCAGCTTTTGGTTGGTACGGCACATTAGGTGTTGCCGTAATGAGATCTGATGCCTTGGCAAAAGCAGCAGCTAGAAGACCAGCTCTATCACATTTTGCAGTGCACGGCTAACGGACTGCGCTCGGCAATTCCCTAGCCGTTCACAACAGTTGGCAGGAACGTTTGGATTACTATAGGGCAAAAATAAACTGCGCACCTCCGCCAAGTATCGAGAGCTGGAGCTACTGCGGTCTCTCCCGAGATGGAGACTGCCTTGGCACGATTGCGTATTGGTCACACTCTATAATCGCATGGTTTCCCCTCATGGAGGGGGGCCCCCTCTTCTGTGATATTGTTTGGTCTCCTTACTGTGCGGCACTTGCTGTCGAGTGTCCAGTCTTGGGGACCTACGTGTGCAATTTTTTCCCGGTGTCGCGGGTCGGGACGGTGCTTTACCGTCTCTCCCTGGCATTGGAGAGAGGTGTTTCTCTCCGGGACACGAAGTCCATACTTTATTGAGAATGCTGGCCTTCTCAAAAAGTTATGATGTTTTTAATATTAACTTATTTATTGTTTTAATGTACTCCTTATTCGTTGATGTATTTCGTTATTTACAAATATGTTTTAAGTTATTCTATCTTAAAATTTGTATTTTTAGTTTTACTTTACCCTGTAGCCTTCTGTAGGCAGGCGTCATAACCCGCAGTTGCGGCGCCTTAAACTAAATCACATCAATCACTCACACTATATATACGAGCCACGTGCCTGAATATGGTACATGCATGTTATTTATATATTGTTACGCATTGATTAGATATATAGTTAGTTTTTAAGTTGTTGATGAGAAGTTATGACGAAATGTGATACAACTTATATTTAATAGGCTGCTGAGCGTGTGTCTTTATACTACAGAAACGGGAGAAATATTAATGTTTTTTATTTGTTCATGATTTAGTAAGTAAGGGACAAGTAAAGTTTCAGTGGTTTTATTTATGGTTATCAAGAGAAATAGGTAAGAGGGAAGGAAAAAAAGGGGGGGGGGGAAAACACCCAAAAAATTTTATCGATGCAGGTAGAAGCAGCGTAAGCTAACGAGAAGAATAAGTCTTAGCTACTCTGGTAGGAAGGATGCTCGTAGCCAAACGCCGTGTGACCCACACGCGCACTTTTGCCATCACTAACGGGCATCTTTTGGTACAAAATAACCAAGATGCCAGTAATATCGCTCGTGTGACACGGCTTACACATCATCACTCAGCTGTTTTAATCGTGTGTGGGTGATCAGTCACTCCTACCTCCGTAGTTTGACTTCAGACATATAGACAACGGAAAAGACTGGTGCAAGAGACCTAAAGAATCTAGAAAGAAAAGAGGCGAACTCTCAAATAAGACTTGTAAGTCTCGCCAAGAAACAAAGCTTCAGATCTTAAAGGGCTGAAAGGTAAGTCACTTAAGCGTGTTCATGTAGCCATTTATTTTACTCAGGTTTCCTGGACCCCTTAATTGTCTCCGTGCAATTATAATACATAGTTTTTTTAATTTAAAACTTTAGGGTTTTAACCCCCCTTTTTTTTTTTGGGTTCTTTTTTAAATTTTTTTTTAAAATTCATCTTAAATTTTTTTTTTAGTTTTTTTTACATGATTTTTTTAGGCAGGTAATAAAGTTGGGGTTAAAACAAAATTAATAAAAACCTATTTTTAAAAACCCGGGCGTTGGTGTGTTTTAATAAAAAGATTTTTAAAGTTTTTTTTTAAGTTTAAGTTTTGAAGAAGTTTAGGAAAATTTTAAAAAAAAAAATTTTTTTTAAAGGGCTTTTCTTTCACAAAAAAACGGGGATAAAAAGTTTTTTTAGATTTAGTAATTGAAAGGAAAATTTTTTCTGGTAAAGGAAAGGGTTAAAAGGGGGACTTTTTTTCAAGGGCCTTTTGGAACAAAAAAAAGAAAAGGGAAATACCTGGTGGAAGCCTACCAAAAAACCCCGTTTTTTTTTTTTTTTTTACCATCTTTTGTGAAAATCGATCAAAAATCCCCCTTTTGTTGACCCCGGTTAAACAAACAAGGTTTTTGGTGGGGGGGAAAAATTCTAGGGAAAAGAAAATTTAAAAGGAAAAAGATTGGGCAAAAAAACAAAGTCAGAAAAAAAGGGTTTAAAAAGAAGACTTGTGCCTCGCCAGAAAAAAAACTTAGTCTAAACTAAGGTGTCATTATTTCTTTTAGATTCAGGTTTTAACCACCCAATTGCCCCTAAATTAAAATTTACAATATTGTAAATGAGACAGGGGACACCTTTTTCCCCATCCTCATAACAAATAGGGTAAAAATAAAAGAAATGGAACCATTTTAAACCTTTCCTTAGTATATTTTTCCCAAATGGATATAATGGATATTAAAGGTAAATTTTTAACTTTTAGTAATTAAATTTTTAATATTAACGGGCCCAATGGCTTTTAAATTAAAACGTTATTTTTGGTTTCTGTTTTTTTTTTTTAAATTTATGTGGGGAACGCGGGGGGCCTTAAGGGCCGTTATTTCAGGTTTCGGAAGTTTTGGAAAAAATTTTTTGGGAAAAATGGGAAACCTGGGGGGCCCCGGTCCTCGGGCCTTGCCAGGTTTTGCATGAATTTAAAAAAACGGGCCTCTTGTTTTGATTCTTTCCTGGGGCCCGCTTTGGGCATTTTTCCCACTTAAGGTCCCTTTTAACTTTCCGGGGTGTTTTCGAATTCAGTGAACAATAAAGGGTTTTTTGCAAAAGCCCCATAGGAATTTACCCCGGGAAACAATAGGGTAAAAGGAAGGAAACTAGAAAAGTGTTAGGGTGGCGGAGGCCTTTTAAATGGGTCTTGTGAAACTGTTTATGGAGTAGTAATTGTGGGGGAGGTTTTCATATTTAAGTTCGGGGATTGGTTTATAAAAAGAAGAAAAAAGGGAATAAATTTTGGTTGGGTTCATGAAAGAATTTGGAAAAGGGTGTTTTTTTAAAAAGAAATTAAGTTGTAATTTTCGGGGTTTTAGGTCTTGGGAAACAAAAAATTTTTAAAAATTTTTTTTAGGGGGGAAATGCAAAAGGGAATTTAATTTTTGGGTTTGAAAAAATATTTTTTTAAACAAAGTAAATTATAAAAAATTTTAATTTTTTAATTATTAAAAAAAATAATTTAAAAGTATTTTTTAGTGTTTAGGTTAAAATTATTTCCCAAAAGTTTGGGTGACCCTTTGGGTTTATTCCCTTTTTTTGCTTTATTGCTTCTCGCCCGCCCGGTTAGGTTAGTGAAACGGGGGGGTCCCCCCCCCCCCCCCCTTTATTTTTTAAAAACCCCTTTTTTTAAAAATGGTTTTTAAAGGGGAATTTTGGGAAAAGGAAGTTTCCCGTAGATTTTGGATTTTTTTTTTATAATTCCGACTTATGTATTTTTTTTTTCCCCGGATAAATTTTCTTTTTTCCAATAAATTAGTAAAAAAATATTTTTCCCCCCGCCCAAAACCCCCGGCTTCCCGCCCCCCTTTTTTTAAAAAGGTCGAAAAATAGGATTTCCCGTTTTTAATTTTGACTTTTAAACAACCCTAAACATAAAAGGAATTTATTACTAAATACTTTAAAATTTAAAAAAAAACCCAATTTTTCATCCGCGAATGTTCCTATTTTTCGGCGACAGCCAATTACTGATCTTGATATTACAGGAACCAATTTTTACTGTAATCATCTTTACCTGTGATTCGCATTTTGAGATTAAAATACCATCAATAGCTTGCAATCTTAGTAAGGTAAGGTTAGGTGGTGAAAATGTCAAGTTAGGTTAGTGAATGAATGAATAGTTATCCCTATTTGTAAAGACAAACATGAAACTTCCGCCCAAACAGGGGGTACGATGGGCGGCATGATCGCAGACCAATCAGCTTTATCCGTAACAGGCAAAGGAGCTCCGGATCTGCATATAGCAGATTGGCCCGGGTTCAAATTCCCTGAAGTTCCCAGGGCCAAAAATAAATCGGAATAAAGACTTGTTACTTGGGCCCTGTTTTTCCCTTTTTCCTCCCCTATGATTCCCCTGCGAAACAAGTGCCTCCCCAATTTATTACTTATTTTTATGTGCAGTCTTCCCCAAGATGATCACTTCCTGTCAGGGAACTTGGAATGGTAACTTTATAAATTTAACACTCTTTATCATGGGAAGACCCCGGAAAACCTATCATTTAAAGTAAAAACTTATTTTTTAAATGTCACGTGGCCACAAAAAGCCTCATCTGTCTCATCGCCATGGGTTATTTTAAGGACGAGAACTGCGCGGTCGCTACCGCCGTAGCACAGACCTTACAGGTTACTTTTTTCCCATTTTTTCGGTTAGTATATTTTGCAATAGTTATTCAATCGGAAACCAAAAATAGAACTATTTATATAATAAATTTCCGAGTTTGGTTTGTTTAGTTTTGGTTTTGGTTAATTTAGGTTATGTAAAAAGGGTTTTGGTTTTGGTTTTAAAGGGGTCTGGGGTTTGGTTTTTTTGAGCTATTTTGGTTAAAAAAACAAATTGATGGGGCGCGATGCCCGAGGGTTGGGGCGAACTTCTGCGGAAAATTTCCATTA
Source organism: Chionoecetes opilio (assembly GCA_016584305.1). Taxonomy (NCBI): domain Eukaryota; kingdom Metazoa; phylum Arthropoda; class Malacostraca; order Decapoda; family Majidae; genus Chionoecetes; species Chionoecetes opilio. The sequence continues at coordinate 160,278 of JACEEZ010025029.1, forward strand.
AAATACCTCCATTAGAAAAAGTACTACTTTATGCAAGGAAAACCTATCAGAATCTAGAAAAAAGAACGCGCAGTCCCATCCCCTTTTTACGAGGGGTTTTGCGAAATACGACACCGAAATACACCGAAATACTACCACATACGGTATTTGGGATTTTTTTTGGATGTATTTCGAATTAAGAGTTTAAAACCAAATACACCCAAAAAACGTTCTTGAAAATATGTACTTTTTTTTTTCTTGATACCATATTTGGTATTGAGACTAATACATACATAGAAATGCGTCTTTCTGATATGTTATATATTTCGGTATGTTTTCAGGGGGTTTTTCAGGGAATGATTTTATGCCCAAGTCCCATCATGGATGAGGGGAAAAGCGTTTGTTTCATATGGCGCCGGGGAAAAAGGCTTCCGCTGGGGGACTCCCAATCAAGTTAAAGTTTTTAGATCGTACTCAAACCTACTCGCGACACACACCGAAAAAAAAATGGACCTGATTCTTTCTGCCAACGCATTTTGGGATGAAATACCTCGCGAGTACCCCCAAAACTTCAGTGAAGTTCATTTTTCCCCGAGCCTCCTGGGAGCACGCCGTCGGTGTTCACCCCGCTATGCAGTAAAACATTTCCCCCGTGGGAAAATTTTGCTGCTGGGTTTCACGAGTTTTTTTCCCCAGCACCTCTGCCCTTGGAGTCGCTTTACAGACCCAAGGCGAACCCTGAAGGTTGGGTGCTAGGGCCCTTTCGAGGGGGCCCCTTAGAGGGGTCTGAAAGGTCTGTGGGGAGGGGAAAGAGGGACTCTGATAGGTCCGGGGAGCCCCAGGGGGCAGGTCAGGCTGGTACACGCCCTTTAGACGGCGGCCAGTTGCCCTCCGCGCTGTAGGATAGAGCTGGACAAGTTTTCCATCCCCCCGGGAAGGGTGCGTTTCCTTTTTGGGAGTTGTTTTGTTAGGTTTTTATTAAGCTTTTTTTTTGCCTTTGCCCTTTCTGCGTTATTTTCCCAGTCATGCCCCACTCTAACGGCTCCAAGTTCCACTCCCCGCCCTTTGTCAGGAGACGATCTGTCGCCCCGCGATAGATCAGTGAAGCATGCATCGAACCCCTCCTCGCAAGACGAGACAATCTGTTTTCTTCCCCCCGCCTCTCTCCGCGCACGCCGTCCTACTCCCCGGACCCGGGATTACCAAAAATTAATCATAGCTAGACAAAATTTATATAATCTTGGATATGAAATTTATCATACGCCCTTTTTCATAAGTTTTGGAACTAGACAATTGTTTATCATAAACGTCTGCTAAATATAGCGCAATGGGGTTTTTTAAAATGTTTTAAAAATCAGTAAATTTTTCCTTTGACCACGTTTTATGGGTTACATTCTTCCCTTATGTTTATAAAATGTTTAGCAGTGCACAGAGATTAATGTATTTCTTCATTCCCCGAACATAAGCATACTAGATGTCCGTTGAGCGTATCTGTGTACACGAAACTTTGTTGCCAGTAGGCGATGTTTTCGACCACCTGAAAAGTTGTTTTGTACAAAGTTGGTGGGAAATATTCCCGCCCACTGTGCTCTTCGGTATTTCATAATACAGCATGCTCACTCAGCTCACTCAACACTCCCTATTGGGCGATCTTCTCCTGAGGCTGTTATTGTGTCTCGGCCCTGTTGACAGAAGAAGTGTTATCATAGTCGCTCTATGAAACTCCCGGTGAACTCACTCTTAGCCCTCCAACACGGTCTACTTGGTATTCCTATCTCTATGCATCACATCATCTCACTCCACTCCCTAGTGGGCGAATATTTTCTTCACTGATGCTGTTTATTGTGTCTCGGCCCTTTAACAGCTGAAGTTTATCCGTGTCGCCTAGGAACTCGTGACCACACTCCTTACCCCCGCGCGGTTTTGTGATCTTCCCCCCACAATTTATTTAACCCAGCCATTTTTTTTGACTAAATGGCCAGTTTGTCCAGCTATGATTACGTTTCTTAACTATGTCTCTTTGATTACCGGCCACTGCGCCCTCACCCAGTGCTCCCACTCTTTCTTGACTTTGTCCAACTACGGATGTTTTCGGAAAGGAGCTGGCACTACGAGCACTCCCTCCGTGGCCACGTCCTACCGTTATAATATAGCCCTGTTTAACTCGCATATATAATTATACCAGTTTCTGATCATCGATTAATCTGTTCCCTAAAGTTGTGGCATTTTACAAAAAATCGGTTATGTGCTTTCGTGTTTTAACATTTTTGTTTATTTCTGTAGGACACGGTGTGGGCGATATTGGACATTTGTACTGTAGGGACCGTAGGTTATGTAGTGATAGTAATGACCCAAATGAGTGTTTTAGTAATGATATTCAGTAGAGATGAAAACATATTTTGTTTAGGGTGATTAGAGTTTTTATGAGTCTCACTGACAAGAATCGGGTTACGTATCAATCGATTCACCGAGTCAGTAGGCCTGTGGGCGTGGCGCGTGCTGCACTGGTACTTTTGCAGCTGACGAGCTATACTTGAATTTGTATAAAATGAATTCCACTACTCTGTTCCATGTACTTATTTGAACCTGTAATTTGACTCCATGCAGCTTTAAAGCCGGAGAAGTTGTACCTGTCTGCGCGATTGCCCATAAGAAAACAGTAGTCACTGTTGCTCGGCTGCACTCGAGTAGCCAGCCGATATGGTATGCGCTCGCTCGCTTATCACAACCTGTGAATCTTGATTGCGCCCACCTCCCTCCCACTCCTATTGTATTCGCATTAGACTATGGCTGTTACAAGAGCATTTTTAAATATCGTGGCAAAGAGAAACATCACATTATCCAAAAAATAATCGTGGCAAAAGAATGAACCGCATACATTTAAAAAAAAATGATATTTTTTCCTTGTAACACTATGTTTTACATATTACTGCAAAATAAACATTTCCATTTCTATCATTTCACTGTGGGGTGCTGATTAATTTGTCCTTCTATATACTCTCCTTCCAAATAGCATTTAGAAAACGAAGTTCACGACCTAATCCCTTGATCCATGGCTACGTCTGGTTTCTCCGATCATTATGATTTGCCTTGTCTTGGAAGATTCCTCACATGATGCACGGAAATAGCCAAACAACGCATGAGCCTAGTCTTCATGACATGCCAATTGTATCCAGAAAAACTAGGGAGCGGATCTCTACCATTCCAAGGGTTCTGCTGTTCGGGGTTATGAGCGCTCAGGACAGGAAACCCTTTACCTCCATACGTTTCCTCTGTCACGGGATTTGGATCCGTGGCCTCGGCTGGTGACTCGCTCCTAATATCTGCCCGACAGCGGAACTGTATCCGTGGTAGGATTAGAGGGTGGGTCACTTTCCCCTCCTCCTGTGCTGGGTGTTCTTAGTGGCGGGGGTCTGCACCCTTGATGCAGCTCCGCACTAGCAGGCCCCTACCCTCGGTCACGGCATCCTCTGCGTGTTCTCATGGAATGAATGCTGTTTTCTTGAACCTGAGGTCCAGAGTTCACGCCTCTACTGGCACCTTCAACTGCTGCTCAATCCCCCCAAATGGTTTGGTCAATTCCGCATAAGTTTAATTATCTCACGGGAACTGTTTTGTCGGACTGGACTGGTCTGCCATCGAGAATGGCTTTAGAGCCCTGTCCCAACCTTAAACAAAGACAATAGGCTCTATAATGATGTAATATGTTTTTTTGTTTTACTATGCACTGGCAGTTATATTTCTCCTAATTACAATTTCATATGCATCCATCAGTTATTACTGGCGGTCTAATAATAGAACATGAATCACATAACTCGTATATTAATTGCATATCGCAATGTTTAATACTCTTTCTGAGCCTCAGTCCACAGTCACTTGCCTCAAAGTGCTGCAGGACCTCACACGTCATTTCGGATTCTCCATTCTTCCAGAGATAGTGGCCGGGAGCTGGGGATTTCACTAAGGCCAGTGTTAGATGAGAGTTCCTTGACTTCATTGTGCGCCTCATCATGTATAATATTAAATTCCAACGTGTAGCTATTCTTGTTCATCGCAATTGGGCTGTAGCCCCATTTGCCAGACTGTATATCTCGAGCTTTTTCAGAGCTACAGTACTTCTCTGCGCGTGTATTCTGTGAATGCTCTTGACAGTCTGGAATATCTCCTGAATCTGATGCTGCTGGATTTCATATCTACAATCATAATTACGATATGAGCACATACCTCACTTGATTCCATGTGAAGCTCCTAATCGCTTTCTTTTATATTACTGCACTGATCGTGACACAGGCCCACAAGTATGTCCACTGATACCCATTCAGTGGCTATTTGAGCGCATTCTTTAGCCGATTATCCAGCTGTTTGGTGTGTTCATTACTTCGAAGCAGTCCATCCAAATTTATTTCCACTTTAAGTCATGTATATATGCAGTTACGACATTAAGCCAGTTGTTGTGTTGGTACGTCCAGCAGTCTTGTTTCAGCACACAGCTGGAGCACCTTTAATGTTTTTTTCGAGGTCGTTTTCACTTTATTGAATAGTGGGTATCATCTGCTGGGATTATTTGGTCTGCTAGGAAGAACAATCGGATGGATTAGGTCTTTTGGTGTACTCTAAAACCTGTCATTCACAACCCGAAATGGCTTGACCACTTTAGTACTCCCACACACCATACCTCCACTCATTACTCCCACACCTACTGATGTGTCCTTTACATTAGTGTATTGATAATATATATAGAGTCACTCATCTCCTGTGGCCTTGTTTCCCTTCTGTAGTGAGTCAAAGGTAGTGTTTAGAGACTTCTTGATCATTCTGTCAGGCACCTCCTCTCTTCTCCCGGTGAAGTCTACCTGGTTTTTCTTTTCTTTCGTTCCCTTTATCCTTTCTTCTTTAGTGCCTCATCTATTCATTCCTTATGAACAGTTGTCCTCCTGATGTCTCTTCCATTTCATTCCATGTTTACTCAGCTGTCACCTGCTATTGTCTCATTCCAGTCAGCTGCTCCATCTCTTAGGGATAGTCAGGCGTGTCGGAGAAGCTTTCTAAAGCATACGTTCTTCATCTATAAACGCCTTCACGCCCAGATCTTCTTCCTTTGTGCTAAAAAAGAAAGTGTGTTGTCAAGCCATGAAACTAAGCGAAGAAGTACCTAGAATATACCAATCAGTTAGTCGACACGGTCTAAACAGGTCATAATCTTAAAATTATTGTTTATAATTCCACAAAAAATTGCTGCTAATGGTAGCACATAATTACAAAGGAATTAAGTTTTGTGTCTCAAGGGTTAAGTGGTCTCTCCTCTATCTTTTACCTTCTTCATATTAACATCGAGAAAAGCCCTAGCAATCCTTACCTGAATGTTTGCTTCTTCATCCTACATCCGCTCCTCCTCTTCTTTTCTTTTTTTCTCGGTTCTTCTATTCTATCTGTATTTCTTTCCCTGCTGCTGTGGTTCACTCGGGGGTTGTGGCGGCTGGGTGGTGGGTTGCCTGGGGTCTGAGTCTGGGTGTGGTTGCTGGGGTTCTGATCTGGGTGGTGGTTTTGCTGGGTTTTTTTTTTTTTTTTTTCTGAGTCTGGGGTGTGGGTTGCTGGGTTCGTTCCCGTCGCTCTGTTCTTACCCTCTTCCTGTAGGCATCCTCCTCTGTGCGTTTATTAATGATGATAATTAGACTCAAGAGTACAAATACTGGTAATGATGCTATCCGTTTTGTCCCTCCTCATTAAGTATAAACTTAATTATCAGAGTATCTAAGAATGAGTACAATGAGGACGTCAGCCATCCTCTATTCCCCTGAGATTAACTCCGTATGTTTTGCCAGGGAGAGTAAAGAAGGGTAACTCATTCAGTTTACTCTCTATACACGATCAATTCTAGACTGAAAGGAAGAATCAAAGTATATACCATTTATCCCTTACATTAACCCTCTCTAATTCCAACTAATTTCGAGACTGGGTCGAATACCGAATAGTCCGATTATCCAATGGTTACCCGCAGCCCCATCCACACAATAAGAACTCGCTCAACTTGCAAAACAGCACAGATTGGGGGATTCTATTTACTCCACCAAAACCAAATGTAACAGTGCTATTTTCGCCGGTTTTTTTATAAACTCAAGGCTGAAATGGCTTGAACAAGGGACTTCTAATCATTGTAACTGAAACCGACTCCCAGATTCTTGTTCATCATGCCGCTAACTGCTAGGAACTAAATTTCAAACTAAAATATGTGAAAATATAAAAAAAATCTGCAAATTTGACATATTTTGGGAAATTAATTTGCTTTTAAAGGTATTGTTTCGCTCACAATAAGGTGAATGTAGGCGTGTATGTAATATAATTATAATGTATTGGTATTAATTAGGTATTTTAAGGAATTATAATTATTGGCATATGAGAATTGACATTTCCCAATGGGTTGTTTAAACCATTTGCACTTATTAGCACTTTTGTGGAAAAGGCTTTCGTTGTCCGCCGTCCATTATTTCGCCACCGAGGTTGGACACGTAGGTAGGATTTGGTGGCCGGTCGGGCGACCGCCCCGTCTTTGGAGAGTTTTAAGAGGTTTATTAACTGGCAGTTTCCGCGGATCTCTGGTAAAACGGGATTTTTGCCTACGTGAACGTCTAACCCGCAGTTCTCCTATCACACTTGCCTCGCGCTCACCTTCGTCGATCGTAGTTTTGACTGATGCTTTCAAACACAATGATGGCGTACGTCCCTCATTCCAAGCCACTTTTCCCTCAGAGCCTGGTCTGCTTTGGCCCTGTGGCACTGGGGGAATATACTTTACTGACGAAAAAAGATGTGGGGGCGGAGATGGCCTAGCTGCGAGATGAGAGGACATAGTGAAGTGGAGGTTCAATCGGAGGCTGACAACTTACCGCCTCCGCCCCTTGAGGGCATAATAGATAATAATAATAATTTTATTCGCGCCGAAGCATACATACAAAAAACAAAGCGATTAAGAACAAGCAAAGAGTAAACTAAGTACTAAGCAAAACCAAAAACAGGAACAGGTACGCACATTAAGTGGACAATAGTAATCAAAGTACATCGAAAGCTACATGGCCCCTGATGCTACCACCCATTCTGCACAACCCGCAGACCCATCCACCGCTGTTTTATAGGTGCTACATACATATGCTGGCTCTGCTACGAGGTGCTGTGTAGTTATCGTAGAGAGCTCCACCCTACTCCTTAAAACTGTAACACGTAATGTCAACGGATCACATCCAAATTGTTCACCCCGTTCATAGCGAAAGCCAGGACGAGCTATGCACCACTTGGCAGCCCCAGAAGCCGCTCTGAAGATTCATTATGACAGACCTTAGGCGGTTTCATAGTGCCACCTTGTACCGCGTACCACAGCGAGTTGCAGTATATATAGTAGCGTGACTCCTGATACTCCATCGTCAACCTCTCTGCTACAGTAGGAGAATTTCCTCTGTAGAGTATTTCCCACGACAAGAAGCTTGGTGGCTGCTTGATTATTCTCATCATCATCAGGTCGTGTTATTACTTGCCTAGGTATGCGTATCTCTCCACAGTGAGGGCAGACCCACCGAGCATGCTAGTTTCCAGGTAATTTCCCTGAGCAGCTGTGCCGGTGATACTTACCATGGATGCACTTGTCTTAGTGTATTGTAACATGTCATGCCTTGGCAGCAATACACCTAACACATATTGATAAGGTCTGCAAACGCATCCGCAGTGGTGTGCGAGCAGTCCATATCTCAGCATAGGGTGACTTCCAGTCGGTTATTTCCACCACGCTCACCATTCACACCTCTGTATACCCTGTTGGTTGTTTTTTTGTTTGTGTTTTTTTTTTTTTTTTTTTTTCTACATACCTGTAATATAGCTACCTTATCGAAATACACCTTCAATGTTTCAGTACCCTACACTATATATTATTATATATATATATAATTGTGCGAGGCTGCTTTGAGATCAAGCGTCGGATGATTTTGTTTTCTGAAGCCGATAATGATACGATTATTTTGTTTATATTTTTCGTGGATGAGCTTGCGTCTCAAAGGATTATCGCGGTCCTTCGGTGAAATCCTCCGTACTTTGGAGTCTCGGATACCTCAAACCGCTATAAGAAACCACTACTGCGTAATCGTAGTTACCTAAGATCCGCGGAAACTTTGGCTAGTGTATAACCCCTTTATTATATTTCCACTGCTCACAGTGGTAATACCACTTTATACTGCTCACAGTGTAATAACCCCTTTAATACCTCCGGGGGTACAGCTCTCTTTAAACTTCTCTAATTAAATCGATACTTTTTATATAACTTGTGATATTGTATATGTATTGTATATAAAGCCTTTGGTGTAAACATTAGGACAGTGTTTTAAAATCACTCTTCGATTCCATCCGCTGCGTCAGTGTTGTGTGAGAAATAACCCGCCCTGGACGACCAATCAAACGCACCTGCTTCCGCCCTGCACCTCCGCCCTGATCAACGAGCCTGGCCACTCCGAGCGCCTGAACATGGCAGTATGGGGGGGGGGGGGGGGGGGTGATAAGCCTTCACCCATTCAATCTCCTACTCACACGATGAATTAATATTAGTACTAGCTCGTTATTTTGTCCGGATGAGAATGACATAGGTTTTTGAAGGTAGTCTCCTAATTAATAAATGTTGTGACTAAAATTCTCCTTACACACGAGTTCTAATATCTAGGGGAGGCGGTAGCAGAGTGGATGCGATCTCCGATTGAGTTCTCGTATAATCCCGAGTTCGTCCCTCATGAAAAACCAATATTTCTGTCACCTTCGGAGTTGGCCTACAGAACCCCACATTCCCTGCATTTACTTCGATTGCTAGTGCATCGGAGGACACAGGGTGCGCATGAGCCTCTAATCACAGCGTAACATTAAAACCCGTACCTGCGCCACCAAGGTCGAGGCCAACCATCATCAGCCCTCAATGAAACCTCCATGGCCTACCATCCGAGCTTTAGTAGTCACTGCCTTACACGCGCTATAGTTATAAATGTAAAATCTAAATTAACAATAAAATCATATTGCAACACCAAAAACTCTTAACATGTCATCATTTGGTCTCACTCAACTATGAGAATATTCAAAAGATGCTGTTACAAGCTTTTTATTCTCAGACAGGAAATGAGAATATCAGTATGAGTGACCTCTGGTCTATTTTTCTTAATCCTTTAGGACGCATCCGACCTCTTCAAGATACCACTCAGGTCCAGAGAAGTTTCCGCGATTCTTTCTCCAGTATCGCCAGTAACTCCTATAGTGATGTCCTCCATAATCGTCTACTGATTTCCATCTACAAAAGGTTAATCATTATTACTTATGATTATATCATATTGGGATATGTGATATAGAGGTGAATCATCCCCACTTCCTCCTCCTCAACATTGATATAAGGTGAAATCATACACAACTTCCCTCCTCCCCCATTGGCTATGAGGTGAAATCATCCGACAACTTCCACCTCCTCAACCTTGATATATAGTGCATCATCCACAACTTCCCTCCTCAACATTGATATAGAGGTGAATCATCCCACCTTCCCTCCTCAACCTTGATATAGAGGTGAAATCATCCACACAGACTTCCCCTCCTCAACATTGCTATGAGGTGAAAATCATCCAAACAACCTTCCCCTCCTTCAACTTGCTACAGAGGTAAATCTCACAACTTCCCCTCCTAATCATTGCTATAGAGTGAAATCATCCACAACTTCCCTCCTCACATTGCTATAGAGTGAAATCCATCACAACTTCCCCTCCCACCTTGCTTGAGGTGAAACGTCCACACTTCCCCTCCTCAACATTTGCTATGAAGTGAAATCATCCCCAACTTCCCTCCTCACCATTGCTATAGAGTGAATCATCTACACTTCCCTCCTCACATTGATATGAGTGAAAAATCATCCACAACTTCCCATCCTCAACATTGCTGAAGTGAATCATCCACAACTCTTCCCCTCCTCACACATTGCTATAGACGTGATCATCCACAACTTCCCCTCCTCAACATGCTATGAGGTGAACATCATCCACAACTTCCCTCCTCACCATTGCTTATAGAGGTGAAATCATCCCAACTTCCCCGCCTCCCATTGCTATAGAGGTGAAATCATCCACAACTTCACCCTCCTCAACCTTGCTTAAGAAATGAAATCATCCACAACTTCCTCCCTCTCCTCCACATTGCTATAGAGGTGAATCATCACACAACTTCCCCTCCCTCAACATTGCTATAAGAATTGAATCATCTCCCAACTTCCCCTCCTCACATTGCTATAGAAGTGAAAATCATCACAACTTCCCCTCTCACATTGATATAAGAGGTGAATCACTCCACAACTTCCTCCTCACCATGCTAAGAGGCGATCATCCACCAACTTCCCCTCCTCAACATTGCTATAGAATGAATCATCCACACTTCCCCTCACTCACATTGCTATAGAGGTGAAATCATCCACAACTTCCCCTCCCTACATGATATTGCGATAAGCGTCCACAACTTCCCTCCTCACAGTTGCTATAGAATTGAAATCTCCACAACTTCCCTCCTCAACATTGCTATAGAGGTGAAATCTCCACAACTGTTCCCCTCCTCACTTGCTATAGAGGTGAACTCATTCCACCACTTCCCTCACTCCACATTGCTATAGTGTGAAATCATCCACAACTTCCCCTTCCTCACATTGCTATAGAGGTGAAATCTCCACAACTTCCCCTCCTCAACATTTGCTATAGACAGGTTGAAATCATCCCACAACTTCCCTCCTTAACATTGCTATAGAGGTGAATCGATCCACAACTTCCCCTCTGTTACATTGCTATAAGAGGTGAATCATCTACAACTTCCCTTCCTACACTTGCTATAGAGGTTAAATCATCTAGACCACAACTTCCCCTCCTCAACATTGCATAGAGGTGAATCATCCACAACTTTCCCTCCTCACATTCTAAGGGTGAATCATCCACAACTTCCCCGTCCTCAACATTGCTATCTAGGTGAAATCGTCCACAACTTCCCCTCCTCAACATTGCTTAGAGGTGAATCACATCACACTTCTCCTCCCTCACAATTTGATATCGAGTGGAAATCTCCACAACTTCCCTCCTCAACTTGCTATAGAGGTGAATCATCCACAACTTCCCCTCCTCAACATTGATAAGAGGTGAAATCATCCACACTTCCCCTCCTCAACTTGTGATCTAGAGGTGAAATCATCCACACCTTCCCCTCCTCAACATTTATATGAGGGCACTCATACACAACTTCCCCTCCTCCAACAATTGCTATAGAGGTGAATCATCCCCAACTTTCCCTCCTCAACATGCTACAGAGGTGAAATCCTCCACAACTTCCCCTCCTCAACATTTGCTAATAGAGGTGAAATAAATCATCCACAACTTCCCCTCCTACTTCCCCTCCTCAAATTGCTATAGAAGGTGAAATCATCCATCCTTCCCCTCCTCAACATTGCTATATAGGTGAAATCATCACACACTTCCCCTCCTCAACATTGCTATAGAGTGAATCATCCACAACTTCCCCTCCTCAACATTGCTATAGGAAGTGAAATCATCCACACTTCCCCTCCTCAACCATTGATATAGAAGGTAAATCTCCACAACTTCCCTCCTCACTTGCTATAAGGTGAAATCCATCCACTCAACTTCCCTCCTCCAACATTGCTATAGAAGTGAAATCAGCCACACCTTCCCCTCCTCAACATTGCTATAGAGGTAAATCCATCCCAGCTTCCCCTCCCCCATTGTCTATAAGAGGTGAAATCATCCACCTTCCCCTCCTCAACTTGCTATAGATGTGAAATCATCACAACTTCCCCTCCTCAGCATTTGCTATAGAAATTGCAATCATCCACAACTTCCCCTCCTCAACATTGCTATAGGGGGGTGAACTTCTCCACAACTTCCCCTCCTCACATTGCTATAGAAGTGAAATCATCCACAAGTAAGAGCAAAAAGGACAGACGGCACTAGGGACTGTCAGTACATGAAAATACATGCACCGTGTACCCATGCAACGACCCACTGATGTCACAGACATGCAATGTCTGCCTGACGAGGTATGTAGGGGGGCTCCACCCCTACTCCTTAAACTGACAGGGAATGTAAACGGATCCACCAATTTTTTCCCCCCGTTCATAGGAAAACCCGGGGACGAGCTGCACCACTGGGCACCCCAGAAGCCCTGAAGGATGTCTTATACAGTTTTAAGGGGGTTTCATAGTGCCCCCTTGTACCGCGACCACCGAGTTGCATATATAGGTAGCAGTGACTCCTAATAACCCCATCTTCACCTCTCTGCTACATGGAAATTTCCTCTGTAGATATTTCCCACGCAAAAAGTTTGGTGGTCTGTTTGATGATATCATCATCATCAGTCATTTTAAAGGGGGTTTGGGAAATTTTTATCCACAAAATGGGGGGCAGACCCACCGAGCCTGCTGTTTCCGGGGAATTTCCCGAGCGCGTGGTGATACTACCATCCTCTGTCTTAGTGGTATTGTAGACATGTCATGTTTGGGCAGCAACACCTAACACATTTAAGGTCCTGCAACGCATCCGCAGTGTGTGCGAGCAGTACCATACGCATATCAGTAGGGTGCACCACGTCATTATGTCACCACGTACCGTAATTTCTAAAACCCTGTTGTATGTTTCTAGATACTGAATATAGTACCACTTATCAAAAACCTTCCACGATTGTAGTCAGTACATAATCTATATATTTTATTAATATATTATATATTTATATATATTATATATATATATATATTATATATATATATTCTATCATATATATAATGTATTTCGGGTCTCTTCAAGCGTGGATGATTTGTTTCGAGCTGGATGGATTAAGATTGGTTTTATATATTCTTGGATCTCTTGGAGTATCTAATATTATCGCGTCCTCGTGAAATCCCCTTAATGCTTTGGGATATCGCGGATACCCTCAAACATCTCTTATAAGATCCATTAATCGACTTATAAATTTGAATGGGGGGTAAAACTTTGGCTGTTAATAGTACCCCTTATTATTATTTCACTGGCTCACAGTGTAATAACCCCTTTATACTGGCTCACAGTGTAATAACCCCTTTAATAACCCTCCCGGGAGTAACATCTCTCTCTAAACTTCTCTAATTAAATCGATACGTTTTATATAAACCTTTGTAGATATTGTATATGTAGTTGTATATAAACCTTTGTGTTAAACAATAGGACGTGTTTAAAATCAACACTTCGATTCCATCCGCTGCGTCAGTGTTGTGCGATAACCCGCCCTGACGACCAAATCAAACGCACTGCTTCCGCCCTGCACCTCCGGCCCTGATCACGGCCTGGCCACTCCGAGCGCCTGAACATTGCAGTATTGATAAGCCTTCAACCCACTTCAATCCTCCTACTCACCGATAAGTATCTTAGTACTGGCTGGGGTATTTTGTCGGGATGAGATAGACAAAGGGTTTTTGAAGGTAAGTACTCTTAATTAAATAAATGTTTGTGACATAAAATTTCCACAACGATTCTAATATCTAGGGGAGGCGGTAGCAGAGTGGATAGCGTCTCCGAGTGGAGTTCTCGATGACCCGAGTTCGATCCCCAATGAGAACCAAAATATTTCTGCACCGTCGAGTGGCCTAAGAACACCCACATGCCATGCCAATTAACTTCGATTGCGAGTGCATCGGAGGACACAGGGGGGCGGCATGAGCCTCTAATCACAGGCGTAACATTAAAAACCGTACCTGCGCCACCACGGGCGAAGGCCAATCATCATAGCCCTCAAGGGAATCTCCAGGGCCTACCATCCGAGCTTTAGTAGTCACTGCCTACACGCGCTATAGGTACAAATGTAAAATCTTAAAAAATAAACAATAAAATCATATTGCAACACAAAAACTCTTAACATGTGCATCATTTGGTCTGCACTCAAAACTATTAGAATATTCAAAAGGTGCTTGTTTACAAAGCTTTTTATTCTCAGAGCAGGAAACTGAGAGAATATCAGTAGGAGTGACCTCTGGGTCATATATTTTCTTAATCCTTTAGGAAGCAGTCCGATCCATCTTCATAGATACCACCTCAAGGTCCAGAGAAAGTTTCCGCGATTCTTTCTTCAGTATCGCCAGGTAATCTCCTATAGTGATGTCGTCCTCCGAATCGTCACTGATTTCCATCTACAAAAGTTAATCATTATTACTTATGATTATATCATATTGGAGTGATTGATATAGAGGTGAAATCATCCACAACTTCCCCTCCTCAACATTGATATAGAGGTGAAATCATCCACAACTTCCCCTCCTCAACATTGCTATAGAGGTGAAATCATCCACAACTTCCCCTCCTCAACATTGATATAGAGGTGAAATCATCCAACTTCCTCCTCAACATTGATATAGAGGTGAATCATCCACACCTTCCCCTCCTCACTTGATATAGATGAAATCTCCACACTTCCCCTCCTCAACATTGCTATAGAGGTGAAATCATCCACAACTTCCCTCCTCAAAATTGCTACAGAGGTGAATCATCCACACTTCCCCTCCTCACATTGCTATAGAGTGAAATCTCCACAACTTCCCTCTCAACATTGCTATGAGGTGAATCATCCACACTTCCCTCTCACATGCTTTGAGGTGAAATCATCCACAACTTCCCCTCCCACATTGCTATAGAAGTGAATCATCCACACTTCCCCTCCCACATTGCTATAGAATGAATCATCCACAAATTCCCCTCCTCAAATTGTATAGAGGGGAATCTCCAAACTTTTCCCCCCCGCTNAACAGGTTGTGACCCCCTCCCGGGTGGTGCTTCGCCAACCTACGTAGGGAGGAGGAAGAGGAATTTGAGCATGAGCTTGAGTTGGGAGTCACCCAGCGGATGCTGTCGGTGAAGCCTTTAGTCAGGCGTTCTCCACACACGTATTCTGTCCTACGAACGATACTTGATCTTGATCTTGATATTACAGGTGGCCTATTCTTCATAGGCCAGGCCTTTGAACCGGTGTTGCATAAAATAAGTAACACCTCGAAATAAGTAGCACCTGATCTTACCCCCCCGCCGATCCTTACTTATTTACCACAAAATACTCCTTTGTAAGTGATTAACAAGGACGTGTGTGGTACTGTGTTGCTGGAGTACTGGAGGAGACAGGAGAGAAGAGAGAAGGCATTGGAGGTACCGTAGAGAAGGGAGGAAGCATTAGTGTAGTGATTAGTTAGTAAGAGCAAGGCAAACTTCCATCTATGTCTCTCATGATTCTTCTTCTTCTTGTGACCTTTGACACTTAGTATCGCTTCATAGGTTCTCTTCAAACTTTGTCTCCTTTGTTAACAGATTTGTCAACTCTTCCCTTGTCTATTTCACCTGCGATACTAAAATATTTTCATTTGTTTTGGGCTGAGTGAGTGAGGGCGTCAGCTGATGGTTGTGTGACAGTGTTATACGGCAATACACTGTCACAATGCCTTCCTCTCTTTTCTCCTGTCTTCTCCAGTACCTCCAAAACCACAGTACCACACCGTCATGGTTTAATCACTTATAAAGGAGTATTTTGTGTAAATAAGTAAGGAACGGCGGGGTGTAAGGTTTTAAAGGTGCTACTTAATTCGAGGTGTTACATATCTTATTTAATTATCCTTGATGAGGCTGTAAAATCCATTTTTAAATCTTTCTCTGCACCGTCGAGTGGCCTAAGAACACTCACACGCTGCCCATTAACTCTACCTTCGATGCGAGGGCATCAGAGGACACAGGGTGTGGCATGAGCCTCTAATCACAGGCGTCACTAGAAATTATGTCTGCGTCACCACGGGCGAGGGCTAACCTCACAGCCTCAAGTGAACCTCCAGCCCTACCATCCCACCCCTGGAGCTCATGCCTAATGGCGCTGTAGGCACACACACATACACACACACAATTTACACCGAAGGAATAAATAATTATGTTCCAAGGATAGTTAGAGAACTCTCTCTCTCTCTCTCTCTCTCTCTCTCTCTCTCCTCATTCTACCCACTTCACCCAGCCTCCAAGCTCACAACCACATTCACGCTCACTAGTTACTTGTATTGGTAGGTCCTGTCCCGCCCGCCCGCCCAAATCAGACAATGCTTACTGAGCCTTACTCAACACATGCGCGCACACTCAAACACGCCCATTCAAACACACACACGCCACGCCCAACACACACAGTTACATATGTGACATCTGTGAAGGGCGTCACACTATGTTTGTCACAAAATACTGTGTGGACGTCTGTATCGTAATTTTAATTATTGTATGCATATTTTTTACTAGTATGTAAAGTCTTGCATGTATTCGTGTCTAACATGTGGATCATTATTTCGCACCTTGTGCTTATTCTTTATTTTTTTTTCTTTTTAGCCAATCATCATGTCTGCAATTGTTAAGAAGAGGAAAGTGGACCTCGAGTGCCGGGCCTTCAACCCTCAGTGGGAGAAGTACTTTTTCACTGAACGCTTTGGCCAGGCCCAGTGCCTCATTTGTTTGAAGACTGTGGCTGTCCTCAAAGAGTATAATATCCCACCGCCACTGGGAGACACAGCACTAAGCATCGAGCTTTGCATCGATGTCTGCTGCCGAGAGGAAGGAGGCCATTTTCAAAATGTCAGGCGACCTGCAGAAAAGCACTTCACTCTTCCGTAAGCAGACTACTGAGGCTGACAAAGTGACGCGCGCCAGCTATGAGGTTTCCCGCTCCTTGCTCGCCAGATGAAGCCATTCACAGATGGGGACTTTATCAAGGAGTCTTTATCATGGTTGTGATAGACTCCCTCTGTCCTGAAAAGCGTTCTGCCTTTGAAAGTGTGAGCCTTTCACCCCGCACTGTTTGTCGTCGCATTGAGGAGATGTCAGCCAGTGTGAACGACTCGCTTAAGACCTGTTGCTCAAATTTTGATGCCTTCTCTCTCGCTCTTGATGAGAGCACAGACATGAAGGACACAGCCCAGCTGGCGATTTTCATTCGTGGAGTCACTGCTGCCCTTCAGGTTTATGAGGAGTTTCTCCAGCTTGTTTCATTGGACGGCACCACCACTGGAAAGACATCTTCGACGCCGTGCTTCAGTGTGTGAAGCAACACTCCCTCGTCCTGTCCCGTCTCGTGTGCGTGACGACCGACGGTGCCCCAGCAATGACTGGAAAGAAGGGTGCCGCCTCACTGCTAGTGCGTCACTGTGAGGCCGCCAGACACACCCAGCCCACCACAAGGTCACTGCATCATCCACCAAGAGTCCCTGTGCTCCAAGTCTGCCAACCTTACTGATGTCATGTCTGTAGTCGTGAAGGTTGTCAACTCCATCCTCTCCCGCAGCCTTAACCACCGCCAGTTCCAGACACTAATAGACGAGGTCAACGCACACTATGGTGACCTGCTTTTACTTCTGTGAGGTCCGCTGGTTGAGCCATGGAGCCATGCGGTCCCGCGTGTGCGACCTGCAGCAAGGAGATCGCCACCTTCCTCTGTCAAAAGAACCTCCCCGGTGCTGATAATTTTTCCAACCCGCAATGGCTTGCTCGTCTGGCCCTGCTCACAGATATCACTACGCACCTAAATGACCTCAATGTGAAGCTGCAAGGCAAAAACATTCTAGTCACAGACATGTATTCGCACATCACACGCCTTTGAGGTAAAGCTGCGCTTGTGGGAGGCTCAACTGGCTGCTGGTCAGTTTATGCATTTTCCTTGTATTGCGGCTTGTGCACCTGATGACGTGGACCTGAACACTTGTGTTGGTGTTGTCACCTCTTTGCAGGAGGAATTTGCCTCCCGTTTCACAGGTGTCAGGCCACTGGCTCCGGGCTTCAAGCTGTTCACCTCCCCTTTGACTTCCCTGTGGACGAAGCCCCTGCCCCCCTGCAGATGGAGTTGGTGGAGCTTCAGTGTAATGACGAACTGAAGGCAAAGTACCGTACCGCTTCTCCACTGTCCTTCTTCCGTGACCTCGTCCTCCCTTCTAACAAATTTCCAAATACATTGAGCATGTAAAAAGCATCGTTGTCATGTTTGGCAGCACTTACTGTTTTGAACAACTCTTTTTAAAAATGAAATATACAAAGTCTCGCATTCGCTCCCAGCTAAGTGACCGCCACCTTTAAGGATATTCTGCTCTTGTCTACCTCACCAATCGATCCAGACATTGAATCACTTCTCCATGGCAAACAGCACCAAACCCTCCCACTAATTTGCATGTCTCTTGATAAAACTGTTTTCTGCAGTCACTGATTTGCATGTTTTCAATAAATGTCTTGTAATCTAGTCACTGGTTTGCCTGCTTTTCTACAAAATTTTTGTATATTGTCACAAACTGTTTTCTGCAGTCTCTGATTTGCATGTATTTCAATAAATTTCTTGTAATCTAGTCACTGGTTTGCCTGCTTTTCTATATTTTTTTGTATATTGTTACAAACTGTTTTCTGCAGTCAATAATTTGCATGCGCTTTTCAATAAATTTCTTGTAATCTAGTCACTGGTTTGCCTGCTTTTCTATAAAAATTTTGTACACTGTCACTTTTGGGTTCTCTTTGGCACTCCGGCCCGCAGGCTACTCCTAGAAGCTTTCTCTGGCCCTCGCACTGAAAAGGTTGCCGACCCCTGATTTAGAGAGACGGAGGCGTTTTGTGAGTTGAAGATTCCCTTAATGTCTCCTCCCGAAAGCTTGCTGCTGTCAGAGAACACAAAGTTGACTGTACAATTTGTCACCATCACTTCGGGAGTATAGCTGCTTTGGTCATGGCGACCTGGAAACAGCGGTCCTTCTCTTTCTCTTTCTCAACCTTCTTGGCTGCTTCATCGGCTTCGCGAATAAAAGTCTCTCTTGTTGGTGACGTGCACGCGTCTTTCCTCGTGGTGCTGATGTTGTTGAAGGAGACTTGCGTTTTTTAGTTGCTGCTACTGCTGCTGCAACAACCACCACAAGGACCAAGGGTTTGTTCATCACCGGTGTCCCGTCGATGACGCCACCGCTGCCTCGGAGAAACGAAGCGAATGTGTTAATTCCCTCGTGGACATTGGCTGGGTTGGAGGGTTCCCAGATTGTTGCCAGACTCTTCCCCCAGGAAAATATGAAATCCCCCCAAAATCCCCCCAAACCTCTGTAAAATTTCCAACCAAAAAACCCCTAAATGAAATTTTTAAATTTACTATCATTCGTAAAGTTATTTAATATGGGATAAACACACTATATTTTTTTTTATCTATTTTCACATTCCTTACAGCTTACAGAATATCTGCTATGTATAATTAATATAATTATACAGTACAAGGCAAATACTAAACTTTAGATGTTATGGCTTCTTCATACATATACAGGCCTATCATTCATACATACTACTGTTACATTTTTTAAGCATTGTTTTATCTGGGCTGTAAGAACCATAATACTATTTGGCTAGTATTTTGCACTAAACTCTCCCGTTCCATCCCAAGCCATCTTCAAAAATATTTAGATAGTAATCTCATACACAAACAAAACTGTAACCAATACTAATATACTACTTCATACTAAGGCATCTTATCTTTGCATGCCCTATCATTTTCCTTTTTCGGTTTAAGTTCTTCTATCTTCTTTTGCACTTTCAGCTGTCCTCTTTCTCTTCCCACAAAACTCTCCTCTTCCTACCTGCTTTATTCTCCCCCTTCCTTCCTTTCTCACTTTCTCTCTTTTGTGACTCCTCTCCCCCTCCCTCACGGTTCCTTCCATACCCTAAATCCGCCTCCCTCTCCCACCATCCTCCTTCCCTCTCTCCCTTATCCACCAGGGTCTCCCTCCACCACTGACCCACCCCCTCGTACCCTCCTCCTTGACCCCACAGCCCAGGCCAGCTGAGCCGCCCACCAGTCTCTCATACCCACCTGACTCCTCTCATCACTCCCCCACCGGCCTACTCCTCTCCCTCCCATGGCCACATGCTTCTCCCCTCCACTAATCCTTACTTCTCACCTTCATGTCAGGTCACACAAGAGATAATTCAGAAATACCGAAGATTGACCTGGCCCGGCCTCACCACAACCATAGCATAAATGGCAGTTTTTGCCTGAGTTCAATGATTTTCAATCTGAAATCAATCCCCCCAAATTTCCCCCGTCCCCCCCCAACGCAAAACTCTCCCCCCAAATGGGAAGAAAACCCCCCAAATTTAGGGGGAAACCCCCAAGTCTGGGAACCCTGCTGGGTTGACTCCCTTCACTTGTATTGGTTGGTAGAAATAACTCTGAAACATTGTGCTCCCAATACCACCGCTACCCGCGCTGAGACTGAACTATCATTTAGCTAAAACTTATTTTTTGAGAGAAAAATCAAAAGTTGGTTTTTCTCGAATGTTCTATATATCGTGGACAGAATTGCTTGTCCCGCTCGCTCTGCGACACTAGTGTAGCTGGATCGGAGGCCGCCAAGTCGCCAACTCCGCTGCCCTTCACTCAGTAACCCAGTAACTCAGACTGCCCTTCACGCCGCAAACCACTGCCTCCGCTGCACGTCCCGCTCTCTCTCTCCAACACTAGAAATAACTCGGAAACATTTTGCTCCCAATACCGCCGCTACCCGGGCTGAGACTCTGAAATATCATTTTAGCTAAAATCATTATAATTAAATGTTATAAGCATAGAAGAACAATGTCTACTCGCGCCGCTAAACGGCCCAAAGAAACTTTAGCTCACAGCAAAGTGATGGAAGGGCAGTGGAGGGACAGAGCGCCACTCTGTTGCGCTATTGTTGCTCTGTCTGTTGTTGTTTATTGTTGTTGTTGTTGTTGAGAAGAAACCCAAGACTGATGAGGTGGCAGAAAGGAAGAAGAAACAACCAATAACGAGGAACGATGATAGAGGAGGTGGAGGAAGTGGTGACTTTTAACAAATAAACACGTGATACATAGTTGTGTTTTTACTTTTCCCCCCATGACAAACCTCACACCACATTTGGTTGGAACAACCCAATAAACATATGGACAAGGTTTCTCTATCATATAAAAGTATTTAAAAAATTATTGGCCAAAAAAATAAAAATAAAATCATGCACACAAAAAAGTATATTTAGTATAATCATCTGGTAGCCATGGAATGTCGAAGCGGTAGCAGAATGGTTAGCGTCTCCGACTGGCGTTCTCGGTGACCCAAGTGTGATCCCCAACGAAAACCAAAAGTTTTTTTTGTATCGTCGACTGGCCTAAGAACACCCATATGCCCATTAACTCTACCTTCGATTGCGAGTGCATCGGAGACACAGGGGGCGTTGAGCATGAGCCTCTAATCACAGGCGTCACTATCAAAATCCTGCCTGCGCCACCACGGGCGGGCGAGGGCAGGGCCACCATCACAGCCCTCAAGGGAACCACCAGAGCCTACAATCCGAGTCCTGGGTCCACCACTGCCTACAGGCAGTAAAAAATTATCATCTGGTAGCTTTGTAATATCAGGTAGTAGAAGTAGCTACAGCATTGTACAATGATATATAAGTAAGTGTATATTCTCAAGAAATCCATTCCTCGACGAAAGATCGACGAAGAAACACCTCGATGAAGAAAACTGAGAACAAGAACGCTGAAAAATCAAGAACGCATCATGACGCATCATGCCCTACGAAATTGACGTGTTGATGAGCGACCTTAGTGGGGACCATGATTGGGTCTATGAACACTGTGTCACAAAGGGTCGATGGCTCCCCCCTAGAGTGGGTCTACGCCAACGAGGTGCCGATGCTTGACGTGAGTGGCGGAGGCCAGTTTGGCGGCGAGGGCGTCTACGCCAACGATATTGATGACATGGTAGATGTAACCATGGAAAGTGAGCCCAGCGGCGAGGGGAAAAACTAAAGAAGAAATCAAGGAAATGCAACGAGGACCTCAGATGGAGAGAAATGATAGAGTATCTAGAAGGAGGCAGAATACCCATATCTAAATACCCCAGAAGTACTTTAGATCAATTTGTGATAGAAGAAGCAGTTTTATATTTAACTAAACAGCAGTTAGATAACAGTGTACACTACTTATTGGTTTTGCCTAGTGAACTGAAGCAAGCGCCTTGGAATTAAATCATAACAAGGAATCAGGTCATTTAGGGCAAAGGATAAGATAAGATTTTCATCCTATCTAGACACTTTGCAAGTACCAACTACAAGGTTATTGACCATACAAAGCGCCGCCACGTCAGCACGAACTAGGCGGACTCGAACCGCTGACCGAATGCACAGGGACACTGCACATTGCGAGCTCACGTCTAGGGCAAAGGAAGTCAATAAGTAAAGCAGAAGGATATTTTTATTGGCCCAACTTGAAAACGGATGTGAGAGAATATGTGAGGAACTGTTTAACCTGTCAACAGCATAAGGGTAGTCGTGGACTCCAACAACAATGGCAAGAATTACCGTCAGTAAGTAGACCTCTAGAGAGAATAAGCATAGACATAACCGACATGAGAACGGGAGCCCACGGATACCGCTATGTATTAACTATAATAGATCATTATAGTAGGTTTACTGTGTTTTATAAATTAAGAACTAGGATGACCGAGGAAGTATGTAAGAATTTTAGGGAATATATTAAGGCCTCTTCCATTTGTGCCCAAGTTCCAGGAACCAGTTCTTTCAGTTCCTGGTTGGGTTCAGTTCCTGGTTCTGGGTTCGCGTGTCACAAATGGAATGCAAAAACCCCGTTTTCTTGTTTACAAACAAACTCAGCTGGCGAGGCAAAAAAGAGAGAGAGAGAGAGAGAGAGAGAGAGAGAGAGAGAGAGAGAGAGAGAGATTAAAAGTGGTAACTCAGCTAGCTGTTATGTAAAGGGATCATATCAAGTTTAAGATCACGGGACAGCTTTCCTCCACCAGTGCCCCTTAATTGTAGGCTGTCTGACATCCTCTCCAACTCGTGCATGCGGAAAACCCTTCACGATAAGAGAAATAGGGCCCAAGGCGACAATTGTTTTTTATGAACTGAAAACTCTATCCAGGCTACCCACCAATGGATGTGAGTAGAGAAAGTTCAAGGGTTTTGCCGAGTCACTACGCGTGTCGCCTCGGACCCAGGTTTTCGTGCGCAAATGGAACGCCTGAATTCTTGGGTTCCGTGAACTGGTTCTTGAAATGTCGCAAATGGAAGAGGCCTTTAGTGTATTTGGAGCACCACATACATTGTTGTTAGATAACGCTAAGGAATTTACGTCTCAGCAATTTAAAGAATTGTGTGATTCATGTGAAATAGTTAGAATACACCACGCCTTATCATCCACAAGGTAATAGTATCTCTGAAAGGATGCACCGAACAATGAAAACAATTATCTCAAACCTGTGCAAGGGTTATCCCAATAGATGGCCCATTATCTCTTAGAAACCCAAAGAGTGCTGAATAGTGCAGTGCATGAGACAATGGGTACCCAACCCTTCTATGCTTTCGTTTCCCGATACGCTCCAAGGTTGATTGGTGTGAAGTTACCACAAATTGATTCAGAGGATGAAACAACAGTGGCACATGAAATCATCAAGAGAACAAATTTGGAAAGAGATAGAAAATGGAGGGAGAAACCTAATGTGAAAAGGAAAAACGAAAGGTTGGAGAAAGACGAATTGGCGTGGGTGAAAAGAGAACGCTTTGAGCCGGGCACCAACAGAAAACTCTCGGTTAAGTGGTTGGGACCGTACAAAATAGTGGAAGTATTGAGAGGTAGTGGTGCATATGCGTTAGAAAATATATTTGACGGTGTACGTGTACAGAGAGCGGCCGAACAAATTAAGCAATATATAGGACAGGATGGCTGGCTGTTGGAGCCAGCAGAAGTAGTAATAGTTGAGGAGGAACTTGAACAACCACCACCTAGAGAGAGGAGGCCAGTGAGGAGATATGTAGAGGAATGTTAATGACAGATGGTAAGAAGTCATCTCTAGAAAAGAGATATTTTGATGAAAGTCCCCTAGACCAACTTGTAAAGGTTAGGAGAATGATACCTTAGAGGGTGTACATAGATTACACTATACACTAGACCCGCAAAGGATGTCGTTAGACCCGAGGATGTACTTGGCTCTGAGCTTTGCTCGTTGGGTGATTGACGCTGGAGTATATGCCTCAATAAGGAGGCGAGCCTTATCCCAAGTTACGGAAGGGTATGGAGAAATTCCAGTCGTGATTTCTCCCTACGTGCCTATGCCTAGGTTTAGTGGGGTAAAGGAACAACCATTACAGACTAGAGGGATGAGTCCAGTCGCGACTCTACGTATATGGCTTCGGCCTAAGTAAATAAGAGATGAAGTGAGAAGGTGGAGTAAAGTCATTACATTGATTATGTGTCCCCAAACTGGTTAAATCTGCTCTTGGTGAGGGAGGTGAAGAAATTAAGAACACATTATTACTTAATTATTGTTTTGGTAAAGTTCATTTGAGAATTGTAATGTCCAACTTAAGTATTTTGGTTGTGGGTGGATAGAAGACCCTATGTGAATTTAAAGGAAGAGAGAGTCATGATATGTTGTTGTATATATGTTACTATTTTCTTGTTATACTTAGCTAGATATCTGGTAGGATGGGTGATGAAGAACTGAGGAACAAGACATTTTTTTGGGGGGAGGGGGAAAGAAGCCATGTAATGCGAGAAAATAGGTTAATCCTGTGACTCACGATTGACGAAAAGTTTACATTGAGTGGTGAGAGTAAAGTAATACATATATAGCTAGTAATTAAATGCTCACAATTTTTCTTCACTCCTCAGTCCTTAATCAGCTAGATATAGGTTCCGGCAATATTTTATACCCGTGGTCGCTAGTGACGTCACGGCAATAAGGCGAGGTAGGGAAAAATACACGCGCTCGCTCTCTCTCTTGCCAGCCCTCGTCGAGAACACACAGCCGGAGAGTCATAAGAACATAAGTAAATAAGGAAGCTACAAGAGGCCGCGAGGCCTACACGTGGTAGTTCCTGTCACCTAACACTACCTACATCCACCTTTCATCCCCATCCAGCTCCTCTTTAAAGCTCCCTAATGACTCCGCACTAACTACCTGTCTACTGAGACCATTCCATTCATTCACCACCCTATTTGTGAACCAGTTTTTCCATTTCCTTTCTAAATCTACACTTTTCCAGCTTGAATCCGTTACTTCTTGTTCTACCCTGGTTAAAAGCCGTAAGAACTTTTCCTACCTCGATCCTTTATTAAATCCCTTTATCCACTTAAAAACTTCTATCAGATCGCCCCTTACTCTGCGTCTCTCGAGTGAGTGTAATTTTAATAACTTCAATCTCCTCTCATAACTAAAGTTACGCATCCCTTGTATCATTTTGGTCATCCTTCTCTGCACTGTTTCTAACAAGGCTATATCCATCATGTAATATGGAGACCAAAACTGAACCGCATAGTCTAGGTGGGGCCTGACTAGGGCGAGGGTGTAAAAGTCATATCGCAATATTTTTCTTGCTCTTAATTGAGGATGGGCATCCACTTGACGTTTCATGACATTTAGGGTGCTTGCTGATGTTTTACAGCCTCGCCCTGGCCACTTATAATGTTCTGGTGTCGCGGCTGTCGCTACGGTGCAACCCACCGTGAAACTTTCAACCCACTTATGCACACGTCTCCTCGTAACATCCACAATCCTTGATATTTCTTCCACTGGCCTCTCTGCCTTGTGTAGATACAATAACTTTAATTTGCTCCTTAAATTAGGTCTTTCTTGCCACTCATTATGAAAATAATGATAGTCATACCAATGCGCGTCTGTTCAAATTACTCGCGGGAAGGAAGGCGATACTTTTAAAAATGCTTAGTCTATAATTGACAAGTGGCATCTGAACATTCCTCAACGGTCTTGATGGACTGCCCGTGCCTTAAACAAGCTGCCATATGTAAGATATATCTCTCGGAAGTCAGTAGGCTGCCATAGAGTACATTTTCTGAATTCCCGTATGGAAGCGCTGTGTTATGATGTCGCGAACAATGCTTTGGCGCGCTGTGTATGTAACTTTCCTGTGTGTGTGTGTGTATTTACCTAGTTGTAACATACAGGAAAAGAGCTATGCTCGTACTGTCCCGTCTCCAAATCTACTATTATCCAACTTGCCTTTGAAGTCCTGAATACTTCTTGCATTAATCACTTTTGCATCAAGGTTGTTCCAGGCTTCTATGTGTAACGCGAGAAATTACATTAATAGGGAAGAGATGAAATAACACATAAGTATCAATAAGCTAACGGGGAAATTTTTCCTCCACGCCTCATTCCTGAATCACTGGTTAGGCTTATATTTTAAACCAGTAGTAATTAGACACGTAGCAAAACGAGGTGAGAACGGGGATTCTAGGTTAGAATAATTTTAGAAGCAGCTCGACGTTCGTTGGGGTTAAGTCGCCTGTGGGGAGGTGATATTCTCGCCCTTGGTAAAGGTATGTTGTGAAATGTTTGTTAACTAGAGATGTAGACATGACTTACTGGTGATTCTTTTTTGTTGACCAAGACTAATGAAGTGCATTACTTAGGGTCCCAAGGTAGGATGCTGTTGGCGGACCAGGGGGCCAAGCGCTCACAAATTAGCAGAGGGGGCAACCACAACATGTCACAGCCAGCCGTGTGAGGACAAGGAGAAAAGAAGGAAATAGAAAAATAAGTGAGAGGGAAACAGTTGGAAGTGGGATAGACTATGTATACATTATATTAGGATAACGACTTGAGCATTACATGTGCGTATCGTTAAGGGGTAACAGTGCGACTGAAGTTACCAAAGATAGTAAACTATATTAGGATAACGACTTGAGCATTTCGCGTGCGTATCGCTAGGAGGGAAGGAAGACTTAATATTAAGATAACTTGTGAATGTATAATAACTACATAATGGAGACAGTAAAGAGTTAAATATATTATAATTAGAAATATATATTAACGCGTTATCATTCTGTTTCCAACCAGTCCTTACATATTTTCTTAAATCTTTTATTTTTGTTCAATCATATATTTTTTTCCCACTTAATGTGGGTGGTGGCAGCGGAGTAACCAGGACTGTAGAGTACACTCCCAAGGTGGGCACTACATAATGGTAACAAAGGTGTAGATGGTCAAAAAGACCATTACATTTTGGTGACAGCGGTTTGGATCCATTCGATGGTTTCCGCTTACCCACGAGCCAACTAACTCCTAGTTAGTTAATTATTTTTGCCAAGTGCCAGTACACAGGGTCATATCCATGTATAGAGTAGCGTTAGTAGGACATAGCCAGATCCCTCAGACTGTGGAGGTGGATGAGCCTAACGTAACAGTAGAAGTTTACAGAGCGCCGGGAGGCAAGGCTAGAACCTTCCTTGTAGATGACAGACTCAACGGAGTATTACAGAAAGAATTTGAGTTAGTCATCCTATGGTTAGGCAGTAATGATATTAAAGGCAACAGTAAGGTGGAAGCAATAGTGGAAGATATTAGGAAAGTAGTAGAAACATTGCAGGCAACGTGCCGATGTGAGATAAGGATTTGTATGATAGAACATAGGATCATAACAGACCATTATGCTAGGAGAGTAGAACAAGAAAATTATGATAAAATAAGCAGGGCAATAAACAATAAATTAAATAAAGAACTAACGCAGTATAGGAAATTAAGCTTTAACGCCAAACCCTATGCACAAGGCTTAGCGTATGATGGGGTGCATTTCGGTAGGACGAGCAGGGGTTTTATATATGAGAAGCTAGTAAATGTAATAGGACACAACTATCAGGCATGGGCGGCAGTGCAGGCTTTAGGAGGGCCGGGTCACCCACCGTAATTAGGACATAAAAATACGTAAATAAGTGTTGAGGCTTGGAAGACGCCCCAGCAAGTAAGCATCTTCGGAGGGTTGTCGTGAGTTTAATAGCCACCATGGAAGCCCAACACTAGTTAAGAAAATCAGGGAAAGATATTATTTTTTTTTTTAATTTACGGTAAAGTAATTTTTTTGGGGGGATGGAGGATTTAATGGGTTTTTCAGTAAAGGATTTGGAGGATTTCCTCCAAAAGGAAGCAATTGGTAGAGAGCTTAAGAAGGAGGAAGGAGTAACACACGAGAGAGGCGAAACCCGTCCCGAACAATGCGAGCGATTCAAGTGGATGAGTCAGCTAGAACAAGAAGTAGCAAAGACGAAAGAAACGGTTGAGTTATTTTTGAAAAATAAGGAGGAGGAGCAGGAAGTTAGGAGACCAATGAGATCATTAATAAAACCGAGAGATATACAAATACTGAACCTCGGGGATTTACAAGGTATCGAAGCAGAGGGAAGGTTGACAGTTTTCCTTTCCCAGGTAGAAAGTTGTTCAGAGGATTTGGAGGAGAGAAAGAGGATACTTATGTATAGAGTAGATCCGCAATTAGCCTTATTGATACAGAATGCCCTCAGTCAGCATGATTTTAGATCATGGAACACCCTAACTTATTGGTTATACGATGAGCTAACAGACAATAATGTCGACAGAATCCTTAACAGTATTTCTGAAGTCCAGTATGACTGGATAGAAGATCCACAAGAATTTGCAAAAAAAACTCAAATGCAAATACGCCATACTGGAAGCGAAGTCAAAATACCCAGGAGAAATTCCCCGTAGGGATAAAATCATTAAGAAAAAACTATTGCGAGGATTGCCAAGTCACAGTAAAGAGAAATTAGAACTTTTTATGGATGAACAAATCCTCTAAAAAAATCATAGAGAGAGTGGAGACCGAGAGGGCCATTGCCATCGGAAGAGACACCGACAAAATGTTCGCGGTAAACCAGCCACGACAGCCGTCAGAAATAACACCCGCTTCCCAGAGTAGTCCTCCCAACACACGGGAACAGTCACAGGAACTGTCGGCTAGTCAGTCAGAGGTTAGAGAACTGCGTGCACAGATGGAAGGGATGGGAAGGAAATTACAAGCCTGGAAAGTATGTAACGACCAGAAGCCGTCGAGTTTAGCTTGGAGAAGGGATTCACAGATGTTTTGTCCCTACTGTAGAATGAACAACCACTCAGCCGCAGACTGTCGAAGGAAGACAAATAGCAACGCTTGTTTCGATTGCGGGAGAATAGGATGTAGAAGAGGGAATCCAAATTGTCCGGGGAGGACAGGATCTTCCCGGTGACTAGTTAAACATCAATCCCCAATAATCCCCTTAGCCATTAATGATCACGTCATGGAAGTTTTATTAGACACAGGAAGCGAATATTCACTTATAAAAAAGAGTGCAGCTTTAGATTTACAACTTAAAATAAGAACCCACAGTAACATCCCTAGTTTAACCGGTATAACGGGCAAGGAGTTGAGAATCTTAGGTCAAGTAAGAGTAAAAATACCCTTAGGAATAGATAGAACAATAGAAGTGTTGATGTTAGCTGTTCCAGATCAGTATTTATCCCCAAGCCCTGATGGGGATGAACATAATAGGACTAGAAGAAATAACTATCAATTACAAACAAAAGAAAGTCATGTGGGCTAACCTAACTTATCCCTTAAATTTTGTTAAACACCGATACGGTACCATCAGAGCAGTTAAGAGTGAAAAGTGCGAAGAGGAGGTGCCATAAATCAAGCTGTCATATAAGGATACAACAAAGTGTGGACCATAAAAACCAGAAAGAACTCAATGGTTAGAATTGTCAGTGGAGACGGTAGAGAGAACCACTCTCTTGGTGGACACAAAAAAACAAGTGCAAAATATAGCACCTGTATGCATCCAGGTTACAAAAGAAAGAACTATCTTTCTACCAATAATTAATAACAGCAGTGGACAGCTGAAGTTACGTCCTGGTACAATTTTAGCTAAATATAGAGTAGTAAACTCAAAAGAAATTCAAGAACAGCAAGTTACGGCAGAAACACGTTGTCTCACCACTAGATGAGTAACGCAATGTTACCCGATAGTGATGGTAGCGAGGGTAATGGTACTCGACCGGAGCGAATACAGGCAATTCTAGAAAAAGGAGACTGGAAACACTTAAGTGAACAGGAGGGGCATCATCTTTCGCCTTGATAAAAGAGCACCATGAACTATTTATCTAGATGCAGGAGAACTAGGTACCATGAAAACTGAAACCGCTCATATTCAGGTGTTAGATCCAAAACCATGTAGAGGAGTTACATATAGGTATCCGGAGAAAGCTAAAGAACTAATAGCTAAAATGTTGAGAGAAATGGAAGAGAAAGGACATAATAGAAAATTCCACAGCTGCGTGGTTAAGTCCTATAGTACGGGTTTAACAAGCCGAATGGGGAAAAAAGGATGTGTCTAGACTATAGAAAGGTGAATCAACATTTAGCCACTGATATACACCCCCTACCTAAATTGGAAGAGTTAGTAGAATCGGTAGCGGGCTATGAATACTATGCCACCCTAGATATGAAAGATGCGTATTATCAAGTACTGTTAGATGAAGTAGTAAAGATCTAACAACTTTCAGTGAAGGGATATCCTTATATAGATTCAAAAGACTTCCCTTTGGATTAAATTGCAGTGCAGCAATTTTCTCACGCAAATTAGCCCAGATCTTAACTCCTTTACTGAAAGAAAATTGGCTTAAAAATTATCTGGATGACATAATCCTGATGGCACCCAGTTACGAGAAATTATTGGGAAAAGGGTCGATAAATTATTTGGACATCTGACTAGATTTGGAGTCAAATTAAATCTGACCAAATGTAAAAAAAGGACAAAGAAAAGTTAATTTTCTGGGACATTTAGTGAACAAGGAAGGTTACCAACCCAACCCAGACAATATGGCAGCCGTAGATAAAATGAAACCCCAACTAATGTCAAGGAAACCAGAAGATTTCTAGGTATGGTAGGTTTCTATAGGAAGTACATAGAAGGATTCGCTAAGATAGCAGTGCCTATCACTAATTTGACCAAGAAAGATAACCCATTCAAATGGTCAGAGGAAAGCCAGCAAGCATTCAGATATTAAAGATAAACTGACTAGTGCTCCCATCTTAACTAAGGCCAACATTAATAAGCCATTTGTGTTGGATACCGATGCTAGCCAAACTCACGTAGGAGCAAATACTGATGCAGTATAGTGATGAGGGCAAAGCCAAGTAATCTCTTATTTTCAAAGAAATTAAAACCAGTTGAGACGCGATACTCAGCGACAGATAGGGAAGCCTTAGGAATAGTTTTAGCTTGCAGACAGTTTCTCATTTCCTGTGGGGAACCAAGGTGATCATCAGAACAGACCACCAACCGTTAGTGTCAGTCTTTAAACAACGAACCAAGTCACCTAGGATGAACAGATGGATCCTAGAGATGGAGAGACTATAGGTATCAGATAGAGTATAAAGCAGGAAAAAGAACACTGTAGCAGACCAACTTAGTAGACCAGTAAGAATCATTCGATGTCAAGTAGAAGAGAGGTGGTTAGGAAAAACTAAAGAAGAAGTAAAGGGAAAAGCAACAGGAGGACCATAGATGGAGAGAAATGATAGAGTATCTAGAAGGAGGCAGAATACCCAGATCTAAATACCCAGAAATACTTTAGATCAATTCGTAATAGAAGGAGGAATTTTATTTAACTAAACCACAGTTCGATAACAGTATACACTATTATTGGTTTACCTAGTGAACTGAAGCAGCGGCTTTGGAATTAATTCACAATAAGGAATCGGGTCATTTAGGGCAGAGGAACAATAAGTAAAGCAGAAGGCTATTTTTATTGGCCCAACCTGAAAACAGATGTGAGAGAATATGTGAGGAACTGTTTGACATGCCAACAGCATAAGGGTAGTCGTGGACTCCAACAACAATGGCAAGAAATACCATCAGTAAGTAAACCTCTAGAGAGGATAAGCATAGACATAACAGACATGGGAACGGGAGCCCACGGATACCGCTATGTATCAGATCTACATAATAGATCATTATAGTAGGTTTACTACCTTTTATAAATTAAGGACTAGGATGACCGACGAAGTATGTAAGAATTTTAGGGAATATGTCAGTTTATTTGGAGCACCACATACCTTGTTATTGGATAATGCTAAGGAGTTTACGTCACAACAATTCAAAGAGTTGTGTGACTCATGTGAGATACAATTAGGATACACCACGCCTTACCATCCACAAGGTAATAGTATCTCAGAAAGGATGCACCGAACAATGAAAACAATTCTCTCAAACCTGTGCAAGGGTTATCCTCATAGGTGGCCCAATTATCTCTTAGAAACTCAAAGAGTATTAAATAGTGCAGTGCATGAGACAATGGGTACCCAACCTTTCTATGCTTTTTTTTCCCGATACGCTCCAAGGTTGATTAGTGTGAAATTACCACAAATTGACTCAGAGGATGAAACATCAGTGGCACACAAATAATCAAAAGAACAAATTTGGAGAGAGGTAGAAAATGGCGGGAGAAAGCTAATGTGAAAAGGAAAAATGAAAGGTTGGAAAAGACAGAATTGGCGTGGGTAAAAAGAGAACGTTTGAGACGGGCACAATAGAAAAACTTTCAGTTAAGTGGTTGGGACCATACAAAGTGGTGGAAGTATTGAGAGATGGAGGTTCATATGTATTAGAAAATATATTTGACGGCAAACATGTACAGCGCGCGGCCGAGCAAATTAAGCGATATGTAGGACAAGATGGCTGGCTGTTGGAACCAGCAGAGATAGTAGTTGTAGAAGAAGAACTTGAGCAACTCCCACCTAGAGAGAGGAGACCAGTGAGGAGATACTTAGAACAATGGTGATGACAGGCGATAAGTGTTAACCTCTAGAGAGAAAGAGATTAACGTTCACCACTTCTCTAGTGAAAGAGAGATTTTGAGGAAGGTCCCCTAGACAGACTTGTAGTGGTTTAAACATTTTATTTTTGCTTTAGAGGGTGCACACAGATTGCACTGAACACTAAACCCGCTAGGTTTTTCGTTAGACCAAGGATGTGCTTGGCTCTGAGCTTTGCTCGATGGGTGATAGACGCAGGAGTATGTATGCCTCAAGCAGGAGGTGAGCCTTATCCCAAGATACTGAGGGTTTGGAGTAGATCCAGTCGTGATTTATCCCTACGCACCTATGCCTAGGATTAGTGGGGTAAAAATGGAAATTGACCACTCCAGACTAGAGGGACGAGTCCAGTTGCGACTCTATAGGGTTTCGGCCTTAACAAATAAGAGAGGAAGTGAGAAGGTTCTCATTTCAAGGTAGTAGAGTCATCACATTTAGAGTGGGTATTCCCCAAACTGGTCAAATCTACTCTGGGTGAGGGAAGTGATAAGTTAAGAATACATACTATCTCATTTTGTTGTAAATTTGTTGGAAGAATTGGAATGTGCGGGATGAGAATATTTGTTTGTGAGTGATAAGAAAATCCTAAGAAAATTTATATGAAATTTTGTGTGATGGATTTGATAATTTTTTTTTAGTTAGATATCCGGGATGCTTGATGAAGGACTGAGGCATAAGGAAATTTTTTTGGGGGGGGAAGAAGCTATGTAACGCGAGAAATTACATTAATAGGGGAAGAGATGAAATAACACATAAGTATCAATAAGCTAACGAGGAATTTTCCTCCACGCCTCATTCCTGAATCACTGGTTAGGCTTACATTTTAAACCAGTAGTAATTAGACACGTAGCGAAACGAGGTGAGAACGGGGATTCTAGGTTAGAATAATTTTAGAAGCAGCTCGACGTTCGTTGAGTTAAGTCGCCTGTGGGGAGGTGATATTCTCGCCCTTGGTAAAGGTATGTTGTGAAATGTTTGTTAACTAGAGATGTAGACATGACTTACTGGTGATTCTTTTTTGTTGACCAAGACTAATGAAGTGCATTACTTAGGGTCCCAAGGTAGGATGCTGTTGGCAGACCAGGGGGCCAAGCGCTCACAAATTAGCAGAGGGGGCAACCACAACATGTCACAGCCAGCCGTGTGAGGACAAGGAGAAAAGAAGGAAATAGAAAAATAAGTGAGAGGGAAACAGTTGGAAGTGGGATAGACTACGTGTACATTATATTAGGATAACGACTTGAGCATTACATGTGCGTATCGTTAAGGGGTAACAGTGCGACTGAAGTTACCAAAGATAGTAAACTATATTAGGATAACGACTTGAGCATTTCGCGTGCGTATCGCTAGGAGGGAAGGAAGACTTAATATTAAGATAACTTGTGAATGTATAATAACTACATAATGGAGACAGTAAAGAGTTAAATATATTATAATTAGAAATATATATTAACCGCGTAACAATTCTGTTCCAACCAGTCCTTACATATTTTCTTAAATCTTTTATTTTTGTTCAATCATATATTTTTTTCCCACTTAATGTGGGTGGTGGCAGCGGAGTAACCAGGACTGTAGAGTACACTCCCAAGGTGGGCACTACATAATGGTAACAAAGGTGTAGATGGTCAAAAAGACCATTACATATGCTTCTATACGGGAAGCTGTATTTTTTCCCCCCCCCTCTTGCATGTTGTCCTTTTCAATTTCTTCTCATGACCTCTTGCACTTCTATCGTCCCACACAAACAGATCATTTCTATCAATTTTTTCCAAACCCATTGATGCTCTCTATACACTGCTATAAAATCTCCCCTTTCTCTTCTTTTCTCAAGAGTTGGGAGTTTTAGTCTTGAAAGTCTTTCCTCATATGTTAAATCTCTCAGGCTTGGAGCCATTTTTGTGGCTGCTCTTTGTATTCTCTCAATCTTCCTTATATCCTTCTTTTTATGTGGTGACCAAATCACTGCCGCATATTCCAACCTTGGTCGAATCAAAGATGTTATCAATTTCTTAATCATCTCTTCATCAAGATATTTGAATGCCATTCTTATATTCCTCAGCAACTGATATGTATCTCCTGTGATCTTGTTTATATGCTTCTCAGGTGACAAATTATCCGTAATCCACACTCCCAGATCTTTTTCGACCTTTGTTTTGATTATCCATTCATTTCCCATCGAATACTTTCCTGTCTCTTTTTGCTACTGCCCATTTCCATCACTTTACACTTTTTAGCATTAAACTCCATTTCCCATAGTTGACTCCATCTGAAAATCTTATCTAGATCCTTTTGTAAATCCTCAGTCCTCTTTACTTTCTACTTTTCTTAGTAATCTAGCATCATCAGCGAATAAACTCATATAACTGTTCACTCCCTCTGTCATATCATTTACATAGACCAAGAACATCACTGGGGCCAAAACTGATCCTTGAGGAACTCCACTCATCACACTGCACCATTCTGACTTCTGATCTTTTATTACTGTTCTCATCTCTCTGTTGCTCAAAAAGTCTTCCATCCACTTCAGCAAACCACCCTTCAATCCTCCTACATGTTCTAGCTTCCAGAGCAGTCTCTTATGAGGTACCTTGTCAAATGCCTTCTTTAGGTCCAAGTCATAGACCACTGTATACCTGGACTGCACATGCGACAATGTTTTGAATTGCGGGGCTGCATAGGGGCCTGCGGGGCGCCCGACAAAGAGATATAGTGGTCTATGGACTATCATATAGACTGGTTTATCAGTATATATGATATACTGTAATCTTCGTAAATTTTTGTTCTATAATATTATCAAATAAAAAACAGTAAAACACGCTAAAGAAATGCCATTATGAGACAATGAAGAAATATGCATGAACTTAATATTCACTTAACTCTTCGCCATTTAAAACTTTGCGAGTAACCTTTTATCATGAAGGGTATCGATAGAAGCACAATTTTATTAGCTTTCCATTGCTATATTTCGTTATCTGATAAATTAATTAGAACCATGCATAAATTAGCATTAAATAAATAAATAAAATCATCAATCGGGTAATTTTCCCGTTTGGTGTTATTTATTTACTTATATATTTCGTTTTCTGATAAATGAATTAGCACCATGGTATAAATTAGCGTTAACTAAATAAATAACCTCATCAATCTGGAAAAATACCCGATTGATGATTTTATTTATTTATTTAATGCTAATTTATGCATGGTTCTAATTAATTTATCAGATAACGAAATATAGCAATGGAAAGCTAATAAAATTGCACTTCATGATAAATACCCTTCATGATAAAAGTTGACTCGCAAAGTTTAAATGGCGAAGAGTTGAAGTGAATGCATATTTCTTCAGTCTCGTAATGGCATTTCTTTACCGTGTTTTACAGTTTTTTATTTGATAATATTATAGAACAAACATTTACGAAGATTACAGTATATCATATATACTGATAAACCAGTCTATATGATGCGTATATAATATATATATATATATATGAATCCGAGCGGCCCTCTGACTTCAGGGCAAGTTCAGGCCCATGTGCAACAGGCCGATATTCCGTGCGCAGTCCAGGTATACAGTGGTCTATGTCCAAGTATATGCAATCGACCCACCCCTCTCTTTCCTATGTCACATCGATCACTCTCGAGTAAAAGCTTAATAAATTCGTTGTACATGACATTCCTACTCTAAATCCAAATTGGCCACCTGCGAGTGTGTTTGTCTCTTCCAAATATTTCAACGTGTGTGTGAGAGTACACACAAACCTCGATTTCCCGGACTAATAGGGGGGGAGCACTGGTCCGGGAACCGCATGTAAAAAATAAAAAAAAAAATAAAATAAAAAATTGTCCGAGGCTGACATATCCCGGCCCTCGGATTTTGTCCGGCAAATCCGATATCCGGGAAATCGAGGTTTGTGTGTATGTGAATCAGATGTACCTAACTACATTTAGAAAATCAAAATTCAATGTGAATAAGTCACTCATCTTTTCTGCCAATAGTATCTCCTTAGAGACGGGGCTTTAGGGTAGGCCAGGCCTGACCACAACCGAATGCATTGTCATTGGGACAGAGCCGTAGATAGGGAGAGTTTGGCCATGCTTGGTCTAAGCAGCGCCATATCGCCTCCATGTTACGTTGCTTCCAATTCTGTATATTGTAATGAAGACCTTACAAATAACTACAAAGTATCATGAGCATCTAAAATGAGTATCGTATGGAAGGCCAAAGTGAACAGACGCTGTGTCAGCTGAGGATGGGAGGCAGTGGAGGCAGGCTGCCAGCACAGGCAAAGAGGCAAGATGGCGTCAGGGAAGTGAGTGGCCAAACTCTCCCTATTTATGGTTATGAGTTGGGAACGAATAAAGTGTCATCTAGTGGCGACAAGGAGTACTAATTTCAGGTTACAAGTCTATTCAATTCGAGTGTACTTTAATGAAATTTTAGTTAGACATTATTGTTACACTAGTAACTATCTGCTTATTCACTGTAACAACTACAGTAGTAATTAAAACAAACACTAGTTCTATAAGTGTAAAAAATAAACATACTATTCCTTTTGTACAGTTAATACCATCAGTGTATGCATACAAATCAGGAGTAGACAAGCAAATTTATTACATGATACATCTTGCATGTTTCCAATGATATGGACTGTTAGTGCCTGAAGAAAGAAAAAGGCACTAAGGAATTAGCAATAATTCATACGATGCTAGAGCAAGAAAAGATGGACAGGAAAGACCCTTTTACATCTGAAGATCTACATAAGAGAACTTTTTTGAGTTTAGGAAAAGTTCTAAGCTCTGTAATGGTTGATGTGAATAGCTTTTTTGAAATTTTTATGTACACACCTTTGCCCTTAGCAACTTAAGAAACCTTTTGAGTGTTTCAATGAGGGGTATGTAAAGATGGCAGAGAATAAAGAGGAGACATGGCACTGCATAAGTTCATACTCTTCTGTGGGTTACTTAGCCACGGCCCTTGAACCAACCAGATGCTTTTATAACCATCTTTCAAATTACACAAGTTACATTGTTGGAATAACCTATAGAGAACACATCTCCCAAATAAGGCAGGAGCTGATGATATATGAGGTGCATGCAAGAAAAAGACCAAGGCAATTCTTTTCTGTAATAATAGATGAGTGCAGAGGTCCTCGTCCTGCCTCAACATCTCACAAAGCACAGCAATCAACATAAATAAATATAGATTGCCTTCCAGAGCACTAGGCAGCCATAAATCCACCTTGCCCCTCAACGGGTCAGTGTACTCCACCAGAACACTCACTCACTCACACACTCACACTCACACACACACACACACAGGTGTATAGTCAGCTTCTCAGAAGCTATGTAGTTTCACCTGTGCTGCCTAGGTTATGCAGGCAAAATATGTCATGTTGGCATATATGACATCATGTTCCCCGAACTTACATCGGTAATGGGGATGAATGTTGTAATGAAATTTGACAGGCTTACTTTAATCCCAATCAAATGGATGTACATATGGATGAATCTACAAGGTAGGTTTTACTACCTTGCTTTTGGTTGCCAATGACACTGCTTTCATAGTACTTTTTC
Organism: Chionoecetes opilio; assembly: GCA_016584305.1. NCBI lineage: Eukaryota > Metazoa > Arthropoda > Malacostraca > Decapoda > Majidae > Chionoecetes > Chionoecetes opilio. The sequence goes on from JACEEZ010025029.1 coordinate 198,574, forward strand.
TATACCTTTGTTCCAAGTTTATAGAAACCGATTTTATATAACGCTCCACTGCATACTATAGTCTTACACATATACAAAGAAAAATGGAATAAGGTTCTGAGCAGTATTCCAAAATATAATTTACTCATGTAGTTTACTTCTTTGCAAAAGCAATTTTCATAGCATGTGTAGGGGTGATCTTGAAACCTTGCAGGGCATCCTTGGCTGCAGCAGACTGCATCTCATTTTCAAACTCCACAAAAGCAATATCATGGCGGCCAGGAACCAGACGAACCTCCTTGAACCCTGGGAACCTGAAAACAAAAAAATAAAACCTTAGCCTTGAATTACAAGAAGCACTGATACCTGCTCCTCGGAAAAGGTATAATTGTACACTAAGGTGCCCAAGATCATAAGAGGGAAAAAATGAAACATGTTTTTTTTCACTTGCTCGTGTTTTACTTCTGTTCGCACATGCATAAGAAGAGTTCCTGTGAAATTAGATGAAATTCGGAGAATATTTAGGGGTCGCGACAAACTGAACAATTTTCTAATAACCTTCAAAAACAAAGAAAAAACTCAAAACATCCCACACTTTTTGAAAGAAACTTATAAGGAAACCAAAACAGACAGTTTTCATTGTTTCCGTTCAGAAAGCCTTCTTTTGAAGGTCCTCCTTCTTTTCCCGCCCCACAAGTTTCCGATGGTGGTAGACTAACTGGAGGAGATACTTCTCCTGTGCGGCCGACTTCGTGGACCCCAGGTAGCGCTGGACTAGGGCGATGCCCCGCTCCGCGGCATCGTTGACCACTCGGGAGGCCAAGTGCCCGTTTCCGGCGTCCTTAATCGGGGCCCCCCNTATATATATTTTATATATTATATATATTATATATATATATATATATATATTATATATATAATTATTCTAAAATTTATATATCTATATATATATGTAATATATATATATTTTATATATATATATATATATATATATATATAATATATATATATAAAATAATATATATATATATATTATAATATATATAATAAAATATATACTATATATATATATATATATATTTTTAAAAAATATATTAAAGGTATTATAACAGTTTCAGTCGCCACTATTCCAACATTTCAACCCCTACTACTACTACTTTCGAGTCACACCCTCGATATCTTCTCCCTCCCTCCCCCCACCTATCCTCACCCATCACTGGAGCAAGGCGTGGTGGGGTGAGGGAAAGAACAAGGAGGGAAGGGGAGATAAGAATGAGTAAGTTTCATGTATGTTGGTGTGAACAAACTTATAATACCAAGAAGGAAATACTGAAATGGATCTAATGTGTGGTTTTAAGATAGCAGATAACTCGAGAGAGAGAGACGCAGATCGAGTAAGGGGCGATATGATAGAAATTTTTAAGTGGATAAAGGGATTTAATAAAGGAGAGGTAGGAAAAGTTCTTACGGCTATTAACCAGGGGGGAGATGCTGAGAAGTGCCATGGAGGTAAGGCGAAAAGAGCACCTTACCCGTCTTCAGGCGCTTTTGTAACGGCCCGGCTAAGGCACCGACTCAAGCCTATGTACAGTCGATATTTCAGGCGCTTTTGCCCTGCCTTACAGCTCCAAAGCCTATGGCGTGGGCGTGGTCCGAGAATCCTACTAGCCAATCACGTTGCCTATCTGAGCGCTGCTTAGGCAGCTTCGACCAATCACAAGGCTTGAACACTTCTCTGCTGAAGCAAGGACTGTTGTCCCTCCCTCCCTCACCAAGCACTTATGGCAAGGATACACCGCTCTCCCCCGCCAAAAGCTTTTTCATCACAAGTTTGACGTTCAACGCAGGTTTTGACCACTTATATATTTTTGCATTAGGACGTGCCATACACCATGATAACCGTTAAGGTGTGCCGATTCTGGGACAGTGAGTGAAAATTTAATGCAACCAAAATTCCAGGAATAAGGAGAAGATGAATAAAAAAAGGTGAAAAAAAAGTGTATACACGATTTCATTTTGCTCTCATTATCTTATTATAGGATAGTTTACTGCAATTTTTATACATTCATGATATGCACTAATGTCTCGTGAAGATGATGGTATGTTTAGCTGTCCTAAATATCATCTGGTAGTATGATAATACCGTATAATAGTACAACATTTTAGTGCGGGCGGAGCACCTGCCGCTCGCCGCCCGCCCCTAACCAACACACAACACAACATTTCTTATCACCAGCATATAACACCCTATAATGCCGCATTAGTCTTGCACGATCAATTCATACGCACCTTGCAACACTACCCACAGCAGCTCACTAAGTCAGGGTCTGACCATGCCTTAGTTTTCAGCGCCTTTAGCGGTGCCACTAAGGCAGCAATCTCGACTGAGCATAGCGGTGGGAGGGCGTTTCGCCTTACCACAGGAGGCCCTATTGGATAGGGCCCCCAAAGCTCGCTCTCGCATCTGGCCCCAGGGTAGAAACAAGAAGTAATTTTGGATTCAAGCTGGAAGGGCGTAGGTTTAGAAAGGAAATGGGGAAAAACTGGTTCACAAATAGGGTGGTGAATGATTGGAAGGGACTCAGTAGACAGATAGTAGTGCGTAGTCATTGGAGAGCTCTACCCTCCTGTCCCGCGGCTCACACCAGCCGTCGCCCCACCCCCTTTGCTCCACCTCAACCCCTCCTCCCCATTCCCCAATTGCTTGCTGTGGTAAATGCTATAAATATGAATATGAAAAGAAATTAGGACCGTTTAATTTGTTCTTTGGTCATTTGTCAAAGGCAAATAAAATGTGTAATATTATCATTCACCTGGCTATTTAATTTTAATCTAAATATCTCTAGAAATTCTGAAAAAACAAAAATTTTAGGATTTCCTTAGATTTTGCGTTTCCTTAGAAGTTTCCTTTCAGGCCAAAATTTCCTTAAAATAAGGAAATTTCCTGAAAATGGAAACACTGGTTCACTGTAACATCAGGATTGCCGATAGTTGGGCGGGTTTATGGCCAAATTAACTTAAAAAAAAATTTGAATAAAAAGTTTTACATTTTATATTATATGTATATAAATAAATGTATTTAAATACTCATTAAGTATTTAATTACTTTATTTAAATACTTTGAAAAACTAATGTATTTAAAAAACAGATTTCTTTAATACACAAATGTATTTAAATACAAACGTATTCAAATACTGCCCGCTCTGGCTATATATCTATCTAAACTGTTTTTCCCAGGAATTCAGGAATCTTTGTCCAAAAATAAATGTTAAAAGAAAATTTGAATCAAATTATTGTTATTTGCTTATTTAGAGGTTACATTATACATAACTAATTACTGATACAAAAAAAGAATGGCCTACGCCCCCAAAAAAGCTTTCTTTTTAGAGGGGTCTATGCGTACGGTAGGGTTACGAATTGTAAAAAAAGAGATGGCCGACGCCAGGGGAGGTTTTTATGTGTGCGGGGGCCCTAGGCCGGTGGGAGTGCGGATCCCTGAATGAATTGGGGGGTTAAAATTTTTTAGCCCTTTTCCCGCCCTTATTAGTATTTCTTTTTTCTCCAGACCTTCACAGACCCCTTCAGATACCCCGAAAACGTTTAAATTTTAAAGTGGGGGAGAGATGCCCCGTTAACGCCCCCTCCCCCTACATTACCCCCCCCCCTGGGGCCCCCAAAATAAAATTTAACCCTAACCTCACTACAACCTAACCCAAAAACCTTAACGAGATCTAAGGATGGGAAAGGGGCTACAATTTTTACCAGGTTAGGTTAGGTATAGGTTAGTAATTATTTTTATTTTTTAATCTCTCCCCACTTTATTATTACGTTTTAGAGGTATCTGAAGGGATTTGTGAAGGTCTGGATAAAATAAAACCACTAATAGGGGCGGGAAAGGACTCTAGAATTTAACAAATGTGATTCAGATTTCATATTAGTTTAATTGAAACTTTTTCCACTCCTATTTTACATTATGCTGGTACTAATTTGTGGCATATTTTGGTACATGCAATGTAACAGTGTTCTTGCAAATAGGAAATGTCCAGCATTCAGATTTTCATTGAAAACATATTTTTTCCTCTGGGGTGCGGGGCCCTTGCGGGAGCGGGGCCTAGGCCATGGTCTACTCGGTCCCCCCTTTAATTCGCCACTGGCCGACGCCACAGGAAACTGTAGGATATTATTGTAAAGCTCCGTCCACACTAACGGGCAATGCCCGCGGGCACAAGCGAGCAGTTTGCCTGTTGACGGGCTCCCCGTTTGTGCCCGCGGGCAAATGAGTAAAATGCCTGTGATGGTAGGTGAGCAATTTCCCCAGGCACTGCCCGGCAGTGCGTCGCTGCCAGACATACAAGGTTACATGCGTATCTTTGGAGCCATGATTGTCAGTTTTTTTTTTTTTTTTTTTTTTTTTTTTTTGTCAGGAATTTACACTACGTCTACATCAGAACATCATGTCTACCCCTCCGCCCAGCAAGAATCAGTGGTCAAGATATGCGATCCTTCACCTAAATTTACTTTATCGGCAACACCCGTGCCTATGGCAGTGAAAAATGGACAATACAGAGAGACAAAAAAAGCTGCTGCTTTCCAGAGTATCGCAAAAGGGAAAAGCAAGATGTAGGGTGTCCGTGACAGTGGATGAGACTAGAAAGAAAATAGAACATCCGCAACCAACACAGACGGGAACTGAGAAAAAAAGAGAAGTCAGAAAGGTCAGGGGCTGCAACGGAAGACTCTACAGTTCTACACCCCAACACTGTGGTGCTTTGAGGCGCTATCGTTCTTAAGTGATGGTGATACAATACGTACTCGGATCTAGCCTGGACAAAGAAGGTAATGAAGAGGATCTACATCGCAGCTGCTTACACATTCTGATCATGGGAAATACGTATGCTTAGAGATATACCTAGATGAATGTTTTCTTTGTAATTACGATGGATTTTTCTCGTGAACACTGGCGGTCAGAAGTTGTCCCGATCCCCTGGCCCGATGAAGCGCAGCCAACCGAAGTTGAAAGGTTGGAACAACGGTGCGTCATGAGTAGAGATGTGTGAGGTGCCGTGTGCTGCAGGAGAGGGAGGTGGGGAAAGGGGATTTAATGGTCCGATCCATTGGAAGATAAGTAACCAAAATGGCAGAAAGTGAATTTAACTCTCCGATAAGGAAAATATTAGGCTAATAAACGTTTTCAGTAATAATAATGTGATCTTGTTGTATTCTATTGCATTTTTTTAGACGACCCAAGTATCTTTTAACTTCTGATAAATCACCTTTCAGTCATTATTATGGTCAAGCACTGTGTCTTGTACTGAATTTAGTATATGTTTCATGCCAGATATGAAATAATGACGGCTTTGAAGTATGAAAAGCCTATTTTTGGGTCCCTGACAGAGCTAGTGCACTAAGCTATAGGATAGGAAAGATCGCTACCCAGGGCAAACCCTGGGTATACAGGAAAACCAATTCCAACATCTGGTAACACATTACCAGGCTACACTTAGATAATCTGAAAAAGAAACAACGTCTGGCAAACGCCGTGCCATCTGACCGAGGCCGGCTGTCCCCCACCCGGATCGGAGCCTTTCATAACCATCCCAAAAATCATCCCCGGGGAGAGGGGCTAAAAAAACTTGGCGGGGAAGGAAGGGTGGGAGGCCGAAGGCCGTGCACTAGCTCTGTCAGGGACCCAAAATAGGTTTTCATACTTCAAAGCCGTCATTTTAGGTCCCCTTAGAGCTATTTGCACTAAGCTACCTGCCACTTGGAGACGGGGCAAGAAGACCCCGACCCCCGCGGGGAGGCAAAAGAGAACTGCACAATAACAAAACGATACCACTAGTATACTCACCCGAAATAAAGCGGAGACGTCAATGGGAGGCCCGGCGTCCCACCACCCCAGCCCCTCCGGACGGAGGAGTCCCAGGGCAACACAGGGGAAGTCCACGACGGAGTGGGACAGGTAACGAGCCACGAAGCACGGCCGTACTCCACTGTCCCCTTCCCGTACCCTCTCCAAGGAATTTGGGTGCGGAGGAAGGCCAGAGACGCAGCAACACCCGGACGTCATGGGCGCGGGGGGGCGTGACCCGGATCCCCGACTCGATGACGCCCGGAGCCGGCCGGCAATCCCCCGGGTGGTGAGGGGACGACCAGTGACAGGATCGCGGAACAGGAACGCAGGTCGCACGCCCAGGGTCGGAAGCATCCAGGTAACCCCGGAGCGCCGAAACCGGGCAAAGGGTGTGCGGCGCCCCCAGCAGACCAACCCGGGAAACGACGACCGGTTGGAGACGGTGGTCCTGCCGCTCGTTTTTACCCACCCCTTTGGGGCGAGAGGGAGAGGGGAGACAGCGGAGCCGTCCGCGAGAAGGTCGTCCACTGGGGAAACGGGTCAGCGCCCTCAGCTGAGAAGCCCGAAACCCCGTAGCCAGGGCCACCAGGAACAAGGCCTTCTGAAGGAGGCGAAGGCCCGGGCAGCGTCCGACCCAAAACTGGTCGCCCTGCAGGAAACCGGAGAACCTTCTCAGGGACCAGAAGGGACCAGGACGACGGGGAGGGGGGTTTTGGTGGAACAAACCCCTCTTCAACAGGGTCACAGAACGCCGGTCCAGGAAAAAAACCCCAACCGTATTTGAGGGGGTCAGCCGGGGCCCGCAAGGTGAGTGGAGAGAGTAGCGGAGGACCTCCCACGGTCGTGGGCCAGGAAGGAGAGGAAATCCAGGGACGACCGATTCAGAGACGTCACGGAGGCCCTTGAGTTTGAGGAACGACTGAAAGGCCTTCCAGTGAGACTGATACTGTCTCGTAGAGGACGGGCGAAGAGCCGCCAGCATGTCCTCCGCTACCGCGTCCGAGACCGTCCGACGGAGAGAGGTACGGAAAACTCCAGGCGTGTAGCTTCAAGGTGGAAAAGAAGCCTGGCCGGGAGCTCCTCCAACAAAGCGAGGGCCCCTAGGGGAAAACCGGGGAGGGACACCAGGCCTTCAGTTCGGAGAACCACGGTTGCGCCGGCCAGAAAAGGAGCCCACCATGGTCACCTTGCCCCTGTAGGAACGCAGTTTTGTTGCATCCCTTTCAGGAGGACGCTGGTGCGGGGAAAGGCGGGGGAAACAGGTAAACATGGCGCCACCTGTTCCAGTCTCCGTGAGGGCGTCCGGGCCTCCCCGCAGCTGTCCGGTCCCCCCTCGTCAAAAAGGCCTGTATTTGGGGCCCCAGAGCGGCGGGACGCAAAGAGGTCCACCCTCCGGAGTGCCCACCGCCGACAGAGACCCGGGCAAAGCGTCCGGGTGAAGCTGCCACTCTACCGACGAGCCGGGAAGCGGGGACAGTGCGTCGGCCCACACATTCTCCACCCCCGGCAGGAACCTGGCAGACAGATGAAGGTGGAAACGGGCCGCCAGGCCGAAGATCTGCTCCGAAAGGGAAACAGAAGGGCGGATCTGGAAGTCCCTTGGCGGGCGGACAGTGGACCGCGCCATGTTGTCCATCTCGAAGCAGAGAGCCGTCCCATCTGGGATCGGGTTCGATCGGAGGAAGAGAAGAGGGACCAGCAGCTCCTTGCGTTGATGTGGAGTCTGCGCTCCACCCCGGACCACCCGCCGAAACCCTGCCGGCCGTCGGAGGTTTGGTAGCCCCACCCGACGTGGGACGCATCCGACATCACGAAGACCGTAGGGGGGGGAGGCAGCCACCCGTCCACGCGGAGAAACCGCCCTCCACCAACCATCGTCTAGTAGTGTGAGGGCCAGGGGAGGGACGGGCCGGAGCAAGTCGCGGGGCCGCCCCGGGAAGGTTTGTGTTCACCCCCCGGACAAGGCGACGGGACGAAGACGGCCCAGGGGGTGACTTCTGGGGGCGAAGTGAGCGAGCCGAGAAGGGACTCCCAATGCCTCCTTGACAAAAACGGGACACCGAGGCCCGGAAGAGGCGTTTATGAAAACTTTGGCCCCATTTTCCCCCGAGATGCGGACCGCAGCTGAACGGGAGTCCCATTGCATGCCCAGCCAAAGTAATGCGGGGAGAGGGGTAAGGACGGACTTTCCCTTGTTGACTAGGAACCCATCTCCCCCGCACCCGCCAAAGCTCGGTTCAAACATGCGAACCGCTTCCTCCTGAGACGGGCGGGACACCAGCCAATCGTCCAAATACATGAGGCAATTGACCCCTGCAGACACCATCCGCTGAGCCACCACCTTGGGTGAGCCCCGTAAAAACCCCGGAGCGATGGAGAGGCCGAAGGGCAGTCTGGTGAACTGCCACGTGTCCGATCCCACCTGGAAGGCCAGGAAGCGCCGGAACCCAGGATGAATGGGGAAAATGCCAGTAGGCGTCCTTGAGATCGAGGGACCCCCATCCAGTCCCCTTGCCTCAGCCGAAGGCGGGACCTAGGCCAAGGTCAGGGATACGGGAAACCCGGTGGTTTCGCACAAATCCGTTTAGGCGGCTGAGGTCCAAGATAAGCCGCCCCTTCGAAGAGTCCTTCTTGGGTACGATGAAAATGCGGAAAGGAAGACCTTCCCCGCGCCCTTTTCCACTACCCCGGAGGAGTGCATGTCCCACACGTGGGCGGCGAGCACTGTGGAGACCCGCGTCCAAGAAGGAGGGGCGCCGAAGGGCGGTAGGGCAATCCGGGCCAAGAAAGACCGTTTCGAACCACCCTGGCGGCCAACACTCTCTGCGGCCAGGCTGCCCGAAACCCGGACAAGAGGCCCTGGGAAAGGGGGGCTCAGAAGCGAGAGCGACCCTTGGAGGAAGGCTTGTGGACAGTAGCGGGCCCCGAGCGAAAGGCCCGAGACCCAGAGCCCCTGAACCCGGAAGGCCCACCCCGTGGGAGAAAGAGGATCCTGGGGGCCATCCACACGGGGGTGAGCACTTTCCTGGACTGCCCCTCCCGACGAGAAGAGCCCCGACGAACACTTCCGGACCCCCTCCCCGGAACCCCCCGGGCCGAGACGGTCTGGGGGCCGGAGAAGACACCAGAGTGACGGTGAGGGGGATTGAGGCGAGGGCACTGCTGCAAGGAGGGCTCCACAAGACCTCCGAAATCGAGGGACTATTCCGGAGAATCTGCTTTTCGAGTTCAGCTCCGGCAGGCCCCGAAAAGCTTCGCGCCAAGAGCCAAGCGGGCCCGTGGAGGCCCTGTCCCAAAGGCAGGGCGGACCGTCGGGAGGGGGGGAGGCGCCCAATATGCATCACAGGCGGTCGACAAAGCCCGACAGACAATTTCCCCACGGGAGGCCGGGGAGAGAGAAGAGTGACCAAAGGCGAGGGAGGAGAGCCCTCCGCCAGCTGAATGAAGAAGGCAACAGAAAGAGGTCAACAGGGAGGCGTGTTGCCGCTCCTGAAAGTCCCGGCGAAAAAAGCTCCTCCTTCACCGGTTTCGCCCGCCACGGGAGGTCCTTGGCAGAAAAAAAAAACGGGACACCCGGAGGAAACAGCCATCACACGTTGGAAAAACCACCAGAGGCCCGGGGGAAAAGGGATAGGGGCCCAGGGACGGAAAAAGGACCCCGGTTCACAACTGGTGGTACCCGCTCTCCACACTTTGGCAGGTCCAGGCCGGCCTTAATCCAGGGCAACCGGTCTTGGGCCTCCGAGGGGGAAGCACCTGGGGGGGCCCCTCCCTGGTTCCTCCAAAGCACGGGAAGCATCCTGACCAAACTAGGCTCAGCCAGTAAGGAGGCCAGAGCATCCAAAGCGGCCGCCCGAAGAAACCGCAGGCTGGGTTCGAGGGAGCTTTCAGCGAGAGAAAGGAATCCGGCGGTAGAGGAAGGACTCCTGTCCCCCGTCCACCCGGGAGCGACGCACCTCCAAGTCCGGAACTGGGCCCCAGGAGCCGTCCCCCCAGACGACCGATGGCAACAAGCCGCCCGTCAACCGTCTCACAAAACAACGGGCGGTGGGATCGGTGCCCAGGTAAACAGGACGGAGGAAGAAGGAGGGAGTCCCAAGGCATCCTCCGCAGCGGGACGAGGGGAAGTGCACCTAGAAGGCACCTCAGAAGGGAAAAGGCGGAGGAAGGGCCCCGGCGGACAGGAAGCCAGGGGCGGAAGTCCCCGAAACCGTCGTGTTGGGCCCCGGAGGGCACATCCTTTCCCCGTCGGAGCACACCAAAGGGAGTCATCCCCGACTACCACAGACTCAGAAGGAGGCACCGGTGAGAGGGAAGCAGGCGATGGGGACCTGCGACGCCCGGTGTCGGAGAATGGGACCCAGAAGTAAATGGGCCCTCCATTCTTGCCCATGAGGAGTTTACTGAAGACATCCCAAGCCGAACAACCCGGAGGCACAGGAGGTGAGGGTGGGGAAGGCCCAGGAGACGCCTGACCAGCCGTAGGAGCCACGAAACCCCGCCGGCAAGTCCTCGACCTGGGAGTCGCGGTAATGGTGAGGGACTGAGGAGACCGCCAGATCTTGCTCAAACCCTCAGCACGACGAGCCCACTCAGGAAGCAAGGCAGGGGGTCGGGAGGGCGAGACGAGGAGGGAGAGGACGACTTGGCGAGGCCCAGCCGAGAACCCAGAGAACCGTCCGCCCAGGACAGACGGAAGTGGCTGCGTTGGGGAGACTTAAAAGCCTTCGACCACCACTCCTTGAGGTCAGCATAGGCCTCGCCAGTTTTAAAGCAGGGCAAAACCAAGGCCGTCTCAATCTATAAAGCCTGCCTGAGATTTATGGGCGTCACGGACGAGTCGTAAACCCCTCGCCTTCTTGCGTTCAACTAATTTCACCTTTACAAATTTGTTTCGTTCATCCTTCTTTACTTTATCTTCGTTATTATTGTCTATGTACTACTATTGGTCGTACTTTTATATTTCCATAGATACATTATTATATCTAATTAATACCTATATTGTGTGATAGGGTGGTTTATATTTTAGAGACATCCTTACCTTTATGTCCTAATTTAATCCGTGAGCTTCAACAGACAGAACATGATATAATACCCACTTTTTGTTATTCCTAACCTTTTTTCCTATATGAGGGGGGGGTGAGAAAAGGAAGGGGGCCAACCCCGGCAAAAAATGGGGGACCCTTGGGGGGGCCCCCCCCCGGGCCCCCCCCCGGGGGGGTCGGGAGGGAATGGGCCCCAGAAGAAAAATTTTTTTCCCCCCCTTTCCTCCAAAAAAAATTGGGGGGGCCCCTTTGGGCCCAATGAAGGAGTTTCCCCCCCCCCCCCCCCCCCCCCCCCCCCCCCCCCCCCCTTTTTTTTTTTTTTTTTTTTTTTAAAGGAAATCCCCCGGCCCAGAAACAACCCCCCAAGGGCCAAAATTTAAAAGGTCCCCGGGGGGAAAGGGAGAACGCCGGGGGACGAGCCGAAAAACCACCGCCCCCAAATTCCTCAGGGGGGGGGCTTAATTATTACTTTCCCTTTCCAAGTTTTGCCCCACCTTTTTTACATTTTGGGATTTTTGGGGCTAGGGGGTTCAGGTGGGGAACAAATATTTCCACCCACCCATCCCCAAAAACCTAAAAACAAATTTTTTTTTTGGGTTTGGGTTATATTAAAAGCCCCACCACTTTCCTTAGGTCCCAAAAAGGTTTAACCGGTGGCTTCAGCCAACCTTTCCAATCATAAACCCCCTTGGTGTATCTCCCCTGGGGGATTTGGGCCCATTTTTTGCTTAAAACTATTAAAAATTGCCTTTTAAAAATTTTGGGGTTTGGCATCCTTTTTTTAATTTTATCTTGTTAAAATTGGCAAAAAATGTACTTTATTGCCCAAAAATATATTTTAAAATTTCCATCCGATTTTAATTTTTTTTAAAATTTACCAGGGTTTTTTTGGGGTTTTGGTTTTTCTAACACCTTTATCCCTTTAGTTTTTTAATTTATTGAAAACCAAAATAATTTTTAAAAAACCCCCTTTTTGTGTAGCAAAAAGGGGGAAAAAATTTAAGAAAAACTAATTTTTAAAAAATTTTTTAAAAAAACCCTAAATTAATATTTAAAAACCTTAAAGGTAAGGGCAAAATACTGCAATCAAAAATTTTTGTCTGTATTTCCAAAGAAAACAAAAAAAATCAATATTTTTTTTTGTTTTGGGGTTTTTGTTTTAAAAACCTTAAGGGAATTATGGGAATTTAAAAAAAATAAAAATTTTAGGAAACACATGAAAAACCCTTAAAAAACAAAAAACTTAAACAAAAAAGAAAAAAAAAAAAAATTAATTAAATACCAAAATTTTAAAGTGGAGGACAAAAAATTTAAACAATGACACTTTTTAAACCCCTTTCCCCAACACATAAACTTTTTTGTTTTTTGAAAAGCACAAAAAACCCCATTAACAAAAAAAGCAAATATAAACATAAAACACATGACAAAAATTTTTAAAAAAAACCATGGAAAAAAATGAAAAAAAACCCAAAAAACATGAAATAAAAATTTAACACGGGGAAAATGAAAAAAAACCATGAAACATCCAAACATTTCAACCCATAGACATGCACATAAACCATGAAACTACAATAACCAAACAAAGGGAAAAAAGACCCCCTAAACCAGAAAAAAGACCCCAACAACACATTAAACCCGGGGCACTTTCCCCAAAAACCCCCATGAAACGTGAACAAAATAAAAACACATTAAAACCCCCAGGGAAACTTTGCACTTTAAACAACTTAAACCCCCTTTTTAAAACCAAAAATTAAACGGGACCCATGAAAAATGAAACACACAAACAAAAAAAAAATAAACAACATTCAAAAAAGTTAAAATTGGAAGTTTTGGCAAAAAAGGCACAAACCTTAAAATTTAAAAACCCCGTTTAAAAAAATTTTTTTCCATTAAAGGGGAGGGGGTTTAAATTTGGTTTGTAAAATAAGTCCGACCCCTTAATTTTGGGGGTCTATATAAAAATTTTTTTTTTTCTTGGTTTTAAAGTTTTGTAAAAAATCCCAATCGGATTGGGGCTTTTAAAGAATTTTGCTTGGTTGAAATTTTTTCAAACCATTACAAAACTACGGGAAGGTAGATTTGGGGGTCCATTTTAAAAAAAATGTTGTGTTCCGTACCCATTTTACCCTGAACAAAAAAAAAAAAAAAAAAATTTTTTTAAACCCAAAATATTAACCAAACTCCCACAAAAATTTTTTAGTAAATTTTTTGGGAAATATTTTCCCAAAAACAATTTTAAAGGGCCCCCAAAAAACGTTTCCCCTTTTTAAGAAGATTTTAGGGGGCTGAAAAATTTCCTCTTTTTTTTGTTTTTTTTTTTGCTGGACTTTTGGGCATTATTACGGGACTTTGTGAAAATTTTTTAAATAAATTTTTTGTCATAGGGCCAGATACACATCTTAAAATTAGCCCGATTTACTGATTTTTGTGCAGGGACAACACCCTTTATTCAAGAAATTTTTTCTTAAAAATTTTAAGGTTGTTTTAAACAAGAACCTGTCTTTGGGGGTTGGGTTGGTGCAGTCCACAAAATCTGTCCTAAAATTACCAAAGAGAGCTTGAAATTTTGGAAAGGTGTGAATCCGATTGAGAGATTGAAACCCTTTTTGGCCATTTAAACCCTTTCCTCTTTAAAAAATTTGATACCTGACCCTTTTAAAGGAAATTTAAAGGCTTAAAAGAAACTTTCCCAAGAGAAAACCCGATTTTCCCCTTTAAGTCCCTTTTAAAGGGTTTTCTTTAGGAATAATAAAGCTACAAAACCAGGAAATTAGTTACCATAAAAATTTTTCATCTTCTTTTTGGGCCCCCACCTCTGTTCTTGCACATATTTTTTCAATTTCCCTTGAATTTCCCCAAAAAAAGGGCCCCCCTTTCCCCAAAAATGGAATTTTGGGTTTCCGGTTTAAAGGGGGGATTTAAAATTCAGTGATAATTAATGGTCAATTTTGACAACCCATGGAAAGAACATTAAGAATCTTCAGTTTTTCTTTTCCGTTCCCCTTACTTGAGCAAAAACCCACATTGTATTTGCCCCACCCCATCTTCCCCTATATTGCCCCAAATCTCCCTTTTCCAAAACTTGCTTTTTTTGGAATTTTCCCAGTAATAAAATTAGGGGAAAAGGCTATGGTTTTTGCCCAAGCAAAATAATGGGGGCAAAATTTTTTCCCAAAATTTTTGAGGGTTTTTTCTTGAGAGAAAACCCTTTTTTTCTCTTAAAGCGGGACCCAATCCTTTCATGCGGGAGGGCTTTTGGAAACTTTTCCCCAAAGCCTTTGGCCACTGACCAAAGGTAGGGAAAAAAACCCAAATTTTGGGTTTAGATAAAATTTTCCTGCCAAATTTGGGGTTTTACTTTTTCTGGTTAAACGGGGGGCCCAACCCCTTTTTGGTTTCCTGGTGTTTTTCCATTTACTATGTGCCACCTGATTTTTATTGTTGTAAAAAAATTTCCAACAGTCCCCTGACAAAATCTGACATACTATTCAATATTTTTTCAATGGCATACTTTTTTTTTTTAAAAATCAAATAATCTTCCTAACAAAAAACTGTAAAAATTTCGGGTCTTTCTAAATTTTTAAAGGAAAAAGGCTTTTCTCTGAAAAGCCTGGAGCAAACCCCTTAACAAAACCCCCTTGATTCCGTTTTTTTTTGGTTTTACGGGTTTTCTTTCGTGGCTGTAGACTTGGCCTTCTCATGAATTTTGAATTTGGAAGGTAAAGGGTATTAAAAAAAATTTGAAGGGGGCTTTTCTGATTAACCCAAAATTTTTTTCTTATCATTTAAATAAATGGGACTGAAAAAAAATTAAGAGGACAAGTGGTCCTTAAAATTCATAGGGTTTTTAAAAATGGAGGAAATTTAAGTTCCCTTTAACCCAAAAACAAACTTCTAAAACCCAATTTCTTTTAAACACCCTGTTGTTGTCAGGGGATTAATGGGGAAAACTTTAAATCCAATGTCACCCGAATCCCAAAAAAATTTTATGTGTCAAAATAAAGAAGTTTTGCAGCTGCCCGGTTCGGGGCAGACGGGATAGGCAAAGCAGAAACCCATGCTTGTTTTTTGAAAAAAATTGAAAATCAGGGAAAGGGCTTAAATTTGGGTTTTTGGCGGGTTTTCATTGATTTTACAAAGCACCATCTTTTTTCCCCCCTTTTTAATGAAAACACTTCTTTACATATATCTCATCCCCCCAATTAAATTCCCATTTTTTAAAACTTTTTAGATTTAAAAAAAATTTTTTTCCCCAAAAGAGCTCTTGGGAATTCTCAGTGTATACGACTTTGAAACTTAAAAGGAAAAAAAAAACTAAAGGCTTTCCTTGGTTTTTTAAATTTGGGTGAGGGAAAATTATTTTCCACTATCACTAGACATTTTAAAAATGAGGGATTGGTCATAAAAACATAAAAGCCCCAAACCAAAAACTCAAAAAAAGGCTGTAGCTTATTTTCTTCTTACAAAATCATCCCTTTACTGGGCTGCTGGGGCACAGAACCACAACTTTTTTGTTTTTCAAAACCCCTTTCAATTGATTCATTACCCCCCCCTTTTTTGATCATTTTTTAGGGCCTGAGTGGGGTTTTGCAAGTCACAAACAGCTGAGGGCGAGTAAAACTAAGGTGACTTAGTAAATTTTAAAATTTTTTGGACCACAATCCATTTTTTTGGTCTTTCCAAAGACCCCATTTGTTTTTTTTTGGGGTTCCAAAAAACCTTTTTTTCATCCCAAAACTAAAAACTTTTTAAGCCCTGACTTTCCTTTAAAAATGACACAGTAAAACTTTGGTTTCGGTCATACACATTTTGGGCTTTGAAAAAAGAAACCACCCCCACCCACTAGGAAACAAAAAACCATTTCCTTAGAAAGTTTTTTTTGGAAATAAATGCTTCACAAAATCTCCAAAGCGGCTTATTTTTCGTTTTCCATCCAATTTTTCAAAACACCCATTTCATCGTTTTCCCATTATCCGCCCTCTTCTTTTCCCTGTAGAAGGGGAAAAAAAAGCAGGTGGCACCCGGGCCCTTGGTCAGGGTAGGTTTGGGCGGGTTTTTTCAAAAAAATGGGGGGGGAAGGGGCATCCTTTTTGGGATTTATGCCCCCCCTCTCTTGGCTGTTATTTAATATTTTCCAAATCAGGACGTGAAATGTTTGTCTTCTGTGATAATAAAACCCGTTGTTTCAAAAGGTGTTTGGGCACAGACCCCCTGTTTTATCTTTGGCAAAAAAGTCTTTCCCAAATGAATGGCCCTTACCCAAATTGCACCCGTCGCTGCTCATCCCTTTTGGGAACCGGGAACCCGGGAATGCGTCTACCAAAAGAAAATTTGGGAAACTTGAAAATCCCGGCACCAGATTGCCCTTGGCATCTGCAATAAACTTTATTAATAAGATTAAAAATTTTTAAATGGGGCCCGCTTTTTAATTTTTGAAAAGAAAACATGGGAAATTTGAAAAGGAAACAGTTGTTTGGGTGCCACCTGATGGGACGGTTAAAGCTAACAAGTAAATAATATAAACTGGTTTCCAAAAAACCAGGAACGCAATATCTTTTAGGGGGGGCTTCATAAGGTTTAAGGGGAAAATACTTTTTTAAAATTTTACACCGTTCCCCAATTAAACCCCGAACACTTTAAAAATGTTTTTTCCCCTTTCAACTTTATTGGGGGCAATGAGGACTGGAAAAACCCTTTAGAATTTTTAAATGGTTTTAAAAATAGGTTTAGCATAAAATCTCGGACCCCCAAAAGACCCAAAAGGGTTCCGAACTAGGTGGTCTGACTAACCTAAATACACGCTAACAAAGGGAAAGGGTTAAAAAGTAACTGGATTAAAGGTAATGATTTTGGCCGGAAAAACCCCGAACCCAAAGCCGTATCCTGGGCCCAGATAATTAATGTCCCGGCCTTTCCCAAACCCTCATGAAAATATTTTTTTGCCATCAAATTTTGAAAAATTTTTTCAGGTGTATTTGGGTTCCAAATTTTTTCAAAAAAGGGGTATTGGAATTAAATTTTTGGGGGCATACGCAAAGGGAAAAGCGCATGGCCTCGGGGGCTCATTTTCCGTCAAAAAAAAAAAAAAAAAAAAAAAAAAAAAATTTGTTTGTGTTTTTTCTTTTAGGACTGGGGGGACTACCGCATGTTTACCTTTTCACTAGAGCTTAAAAAAGGGGTTTTGTTAAGGGGTTTGAAGGTCCTCACGACCACTTGTAACTTGAAAAACCCAGTGACGGAAAACCCTGCTGTTAGAAACACCGGCTCAAAAAAAAACCCACAAAAAATTTAGTTTTTGGAAAATCCATTTTAAACATAAAATTTCCCAAAATGTTTTCTTTCCCTGTTTTTTTTAAAGTATGGATAAACTTTTAAACCAAACCCCCCAAAAAAATTTATTTATATATTTATAAATATATATATTTAAATTTATTATATATATATATATATTTTTTAATAAAAGGCCAAAGCATAGGCTTTCCCTGTAAATCCAAATTTAAACCATGGGGTTTAAAAACTATATTTTTCACCCATTTCTTTTTTTTGACTTTAAATTTCCAAAGTTTTGTGTTTTATTTTTAAACCGTTCTTGTTAGGGCTTTTTTAAAGGGCCGGAAATTCTTTGGAAATCTTTGTTTTACATACTGGTTCACCCAATGGACTACAAAAATTTCAGTGATATATAGTTTCAATGACCTATTTTGGGGGTTGGTCAAGGCTTTATGGGGCCCAAAACAAAAAAAAATTGGGCCCCAAATTGCCGCTGAATGAATTTCTTCTGAAACGCTCCATTGTGTTTTTTTTGGGTTACGTCCCGGGGAAAGATCCCAAAGGGAAGATGCTGGGACCCAAAACCCGACTGTGTGCCCAACCCCGCCCCCACTTCTTGCTAGCACTACGGGCCCCCTTTTGGTAACAACATACCAAATTTTGGCCCAAAAAAAAAAATATCACCCGTTTCCCGGGGGCTTTAACAACTACTTGTTAAGGGTCCACCGAAATTACCAAAACCCCCCGGTTTTGGGGCATAATGAAAAAAAACCCTTTTGGGCCAAATCAAAATTTTTTCTTAATTAGGAAAATTTTTGAATTAAAAGTAGTTACTTTGGATAAATAATTAATAAACCCGTGGAATATATGAAAGTAAATTATTTTTTTATTCTTTTTTGGTAAGCCCGTAAACTTTAGCTTTTTTTGGGCGGGCGGGTCTTTCAGTAGTTTTTTCAGTGGACATTAGCTTCAGGCAATATGTTAATAAAAAATATCAAAGTATATACCTTGATTTACCAAAAAATACCCTAAAAACCTTGTTTTTCTTATATATAAAAAAACCCAGGGAATATTGTTATGGCCAAAACCCTCAGAAGTTAAGCCAAAAAAACCCCTCAAAGGGTTATGCTAAAACCCTCAGAATTTGCCAAAACCCTCGAAATTAATGCCAAAACCCTAAAAGAAATTTCCCCAAAACCCCCTCGGGAAAATTATCCCAAAAACCCTAAAACGAGTTAGGGCCAAAACCCTCAAAAAATTACCCCCAAAAACCCTCAAAAATTTTATGCCAAAACCCTCAAAAATTATCCCAAAAAACCTTCCCTCAAATTTATCCCCAAAGCCCTCACGGGAAGGGGTTATGCCCAACACCCTCGGGAAATTATCCCCAAACCCTCAAAATTATCCCAAAAAAAAAAGGCCTCGAAATTTTCCCCCAAAACCCCCCCCAAAAGTTTTTGCCCAAACCCTAAAGAAATTATCCCAAAACCCCTAAAGAAATTATCCCCAAACCCTCAGGTTACCCCCCAAAACCCCTTTCAAAAATTTTTGGGCCCAAACAGGCCCCAAAAATTTAAATTCAAAACCCTCCCCAATTTTTTGCCCCAAAAACCCTTTCAAAAATTTATGCCCAAAACCCTCAAAAATTTTAGGGCCCAAACCCTCTAAAAAGTTATCCCCAAAAAGGCCCTCAAAAAAAAGTTATGCCCAAACCCTCAAAAATTTTGGGCCAAAAAAACCCTCAAATTAGGGTCAAAAGCCCCAGAAGTTTGAAAAAAAAACCCCTTCAAAAATTATGCCAAAAAACCGGGTTTTTCATGAAAAAAAAAATATATATATATAAAATTTTTAAAAAAAGTAAAATACCTTCGTTAACAGGAAAATTTTGGGGATATAATTTTTGGTATTCTTATAATACCAAGAATTTTTTTATCCCAAACCCCCAAGTTATCCCAAAAAAACCCTTAGAATGTATTAAAAAACCCTTTTTCCATGAAAAATTAAATTAATATAAAAAGTATATATCCCATCGATCTGCTGGGAAAAATGGGCATTTTAAACTTTTATTCTTATATAACAAAAAAACCATGAATATTGTTATTCCAAAAACCCTCAGAAGTTAGGGCCAAAAAAACCCTAAATTTTATGCCAAAAACCCTCAAAAATGTATTTGCCCAAAACCTTTTTTCCTTTGATAAATAAATATATATTTTTTATAAAGGTATATACCCCCTTCGATCTACGGGGAAGATGGGCATATAAACTTGATATTCCTTTTTTACAAATTAAAAAACCCCAATGAAATTGTTAGGGCCAAAAACCCACAAAGAAAGGGCCAAAAACCCTCAGAACTATATCAAAGTTAAAATAAAAATTTTTAAATCAAAAAATATAATATATTGTTATGAAAAACCCTTTTTGACTGCTTGTGATTTGGGCTGGGGCTCTAAAGGGGTTTTTGTTTGGGGCCCCAAAAGGTTTTTGTTTAAACTTTAGGGAAAAACCGAAAACCTGGGTTTTTTGGCATATTTCGGTGGGACCGCTTTTTTAATTTTAAAGGGTAAAATTTTTAAACCTTTAAAAAAAACCCTAAAGCCCGGCCAGGACAACGTTTCTTTTCGATTGTAAAAAACTTTGTGGGGGGGCCTTTTAATTTTAATTTCTACATTCCTTTAATTTCGGGGAAAGTTAGAAGGGGCTATCTGGGGGTCTGTGTCTT
The DNA here is from genome assembly GCA_016584305.1 of Chionoecetes opilio. Taxonomy (NCBI): domain Eukaryota; kingdom Metazoa; phylum Arthropoda; class Malacostraca; order Decapoda; family Majidae; genus Chionoecetes; species Chionoecetes opilio. Next base: position 218,441 of record JACEEZ010025029.1, read on the forward strand.
TTGTTTTCTTAAATCTGTGTCATAGTTGATGTTTGATGTTTGAATAATTTCGTCGTTATCGACGCAGCGGGAGATAAATCTCCCCCCGGGGGGAAACCCAACAGCTCTCTCTCGACTCCCCTTTGAGAGCTGTCTGCTAGGTGCTTATAATGTTTGGGGGGAAGCCGACACCCCGGGGGGTTTGGGTTTTTCCAAACCCCCGGGGCTAACCCCCCCGGTACCCATTCACGGCGGGGTTTTGGACGGGGGCCGGGGTTTTTAAAAGGGAAAACAGCCCCAACTTTTTTCCGCTCCCGCCCGGGGGAAATCAAAACCCCCGGGACTTTCTGGGTTTTTGGGGGAACCAAAGCGTTTTAAACCCCAAATTTCTACGGATTTTTAAAAGGGCTAAAAAATAAAAAAATTAAAAAAATAAATCGGGGAATGGGACTTTGTTAACGGGCTACAAAAAGGGTCGCCATCTAGTGTTTTTTTAAACAATGCCCCTCGCGTGGGTCGCCCGCCCGAAGAAAAAAACGAGTTTTTTTAAAATTTAAAACCCCGTAAAATATTTTGCAATCAAAGCATAAAAAAACGCTAAAAAGGGAAAAATTAAAACAGTCTGTTCCACTACTTGTATCATCTTCATTTGGAAATTTAAAAACAACCCGTATTTGTTTCCCTAAAATTCGTAGTATTTGGCGGCGGGGCGACTATAGTACTTTTTATCTCGGAAACGTTTAAAAGGGGTTTATGCAAAAAAAAGGATAACGTACTTTATACTTTTTAACCCTCCCAGGCTATAATAGCTCCTCACACTTGGGGGGGGGGGGGGGTCATAAATGATGTAGAATTAAAACTCGAACTTTTTGTATTTTTCGAAAACATCGAAAGACAACCTTTAAACAACCCGATCTTTAAAAACGCCCAGCCTTTCCCCGGGCACGTAGCGATTTTACATTTTAAAAAAGGCGGTAAAAAAAGTTTGTATTGCCATGGTTTCCCGGAAAAGGGGTTTTACTATTTGTTTACTTTTTGGGTTTTTTAACCTTGGGTGTTGTTAAGCGAGCAACCCCTCACAGTCGTGGTGGCCCCGGGTTTTGGGGGGCCATTTCCTGGCGTCCCTGTTTTAACGGGGCCCAAACCGGGGTTCCGGTATTTTTGGTTGGAGGTCCAAACATTTGGGCCCGTGTATCCCGTACGGGGGTTTTTTCATCCGGCACCGGGCCCGTAGAAATCTTGTCCAAATTCCATTTTTAAAAGGAGTTGCCCGGAGCCCCCCTGTGTGTTTCTAAACATTTTTGTGGGGGGCTTTTTGAAGATTTTGGGGCCCCTTTTTCATGGGGCCAAACTGGCGCCACCGGTAGTCACCCCCCGACTACCACGACTCAGAAGGAGGCCCCGGTGAGGGGGAAGCAGGCGGGGGCCCTGCGACGCCTCGGTGTGGGAGAATGGGACCAAAGTAAAGGGGCCCTCCTTCTTGCATAAAGGGGAGTTCACTGAAAAAATCCAACCGAAAACCCCGGAGGCACAGGAGGTGAGGGGGGGGAAGGGCCCAGGAGACGCCTGCCACCGTGGAGCCACAACCCACCCGGGCAGCCCTCGACCGGGAGTCGCGGTAATGGTGAGGATGAGGAGACCCCCCAATTTTGCTCCACCCAGCACATCGCCCCCAGCCATGGAAGCAGGGGCAGGGGTGGGGAGGTGCGGGGACGGGAGGAGAGGACGATTTGGCAGGCCCACCGAAAACCCCAGAGCCCGGGCCCCCCGGGACAGACGGAAGTGGCTGCGTTGGGGATTTAAAAAGCCTTCGACCCCAAACCCTTGAGGTCAGCATAGGCCCGCCTAAAGCAGGGCACCCCCAAAGGCCGTTAAAATCTATAAAGGCCGCGCCGGATGTAACGTCACGGAGAGTCTGTCCCGCTCCCCTTTCTCTGGGGCTTCACTATTCCCCTTAAAATTTTTTTCGTTCACCCTTCTTAATTTATCTTCGTTATATTTGTCTATGTACTACTTTTGGGTCGTTACTTTTATATTTCCCATCCATACATTTTTTATATAATTTAAACCTATTTTTGTGGTAGGGGGGTTTATTTTTCGGGAACATCATTCCTTTATGTCCAAATTTTAAACCCGTGAGCTTAAACAGAAAAAACATGATTAATTAACCCTTTCATTGGTATTACCCAAAGGGGGGAAATTTTTATTGAAAATAAAAATAATAATGATAAAAATAAAAAAAATAAAAACATAAAAATATTTTAAATAAATATCATAAGCATAGAAATACTGCTAAAAAATGTACATGTAGTTGCCAAAATATCAGCTGAAAATATAATATGGTTGTGATTTGTATGTAAATGTGCCCACTAGTTTTGTTTATCAAAAATCACCCTATACATATTTTTGGGTTTAGTAGTTATTGACAAAAAAATATATAATACAAAACATGTAAGTAACCCCAAAAAAAAACAATACGAAAAGGGGGTAATTATTTTATTTTTTGTCCACATGAAATTAATTCAATTTTCCCTTTAAAGTGTAGAGAGCAAAAACAATGTAAATCAACTGACACTATTTGATGTAGTACCTGATACAAACACACACATACAGATCTTTTTTTGTTTGTTTTTTTAAAAACATTTAAGGACATAAAAAAAAAAAACAAAATATAAAATTCGAAACACATGAAAAAAAATTTGAAAAAAAACATAAACAAAAAGAAAAGAAAACAAAAATTACATGTACATACAACACAAAAACCATGGAGCATGACACAAAAAAACACTGACACATACAAACAACCCAAACACATAGAACATGTCAAAGAACACATGACACATACAACACTTCAACACGGGAAACATGACACAATAACACATACACTAAAACACATTAAACACGGGAACATACACGAAAATCATGACACATGCAACACATAAACATGACACATTCAAACATGGACTGAAAAATACAACACTGAAACGTGCACTAAAAACAAATGAAAAAAGACACATACAACCTGAAACAGAAATAAAAAACCATGAAACGTACACATAAAAAACCCATAAAAACGTGACACAACAACACATTAACACAGGGAACAGGACACATGAAAACACTTACAACACATTAACACACGGACCAGACATAAAAAACACATGACACTTTAAATATTTAATGGTTAGTAGATAGCAAGAGCACAAACCTGTCAAATTATACCTTTAATTAATTTTTTCATTCTTTGGCCTTTAATGCCTTGTAAATAAAGTCACACCTCTGGTATAATGGTGCTTCATAAAAAATTTTTTGCATTGAGTAAAAGCTGCATAAAAAAACTCGGCAAGGTAGCCCTTTGGGCTTTTTAAAAGTACTTTTGCTCGCCTTCTCATTTCCTACACTTACAATACTACATGAGATGTGTAATAGTGATAATGTGATACATGGAAATCCCAGACCACTTAAAGGTGAAATATAAACAAAACTGCACAACAAAATTAGTAAATTTTTTGAAATATCTGCATAAACAACTTCAAGCACAAAAACAGTTTCCCTTTTTAAGAAGATTTAGTGCTGAAAATTTCCTCTTATTTGTTGTTTTTGTTGCTGGATATTGCATTTTACATACTTTTTTAAATTTATTAAAATAAATATTTGTCATGGGCCAGATACACCTTAAGTAGTCGTTTTATGAGTTGTGCATGGAAACACTCATTTATATAAGAAATTTTTCTTAAAAATTTAAGGTTTAGTTAACAAGAACCTGTCTTTGGGTTGTTGGTGCACTGCAAAAATCTTCCTAAAATTACCTAAGAGAGCTTGAAATATTTGGTGGGTGTGAATACAGATTGAGAAGTAAAATCTGTTGGCCTTTTTCAAGCCTTTCCCTATTAAGAATATTGAGATACGACACTTTTCGGGAAATTTCAGTTTCAAGTACTTTAAAAGAGAGCCCCGACTTCACATAAGTCACATTTAAGCTTTTTTATGATGTATGAGCTAATCCCGCAAGTTACCATAACATTTTCATTTTTCCTTTGACAAACTCTGTTTTTTGCACATATTTTCTCAACCCCCTTGAATTTCCCCAAAAAAGTCCCCGTTTCAAAATGAAAATTTGGTTAAAAGTTAGGGGAGTTTAATTCAGTGAAAATTTAAAAGGGATCAGTTTTTGACGAAGCCAGGGGAAAGAACTTTAAGAATTTTCAGTTTTTTTTCAGTTTTCCTTTACTTGAGAAAACAGCCACAGTAATTTGCACATCTTTTCCCATATTGCCCAAAATCTACCTTCAAACTTGTCTTTTTGGTTTTCCAGAAATACATAGTGGAAGCTATGGTGTTTAGCAGATAATGCATAATTTTATAAAATTTTGAGTAGTGTTTTGAGAGCAAAACCTTTTTTCTCGAAAGCGACCAACCCTTCCATGCTGAAATTGCAATTTCCAACCCGTGAGCCAGACCAAAGGTCCAGAACCAAAATTTGGATCTGTAGATGAATCCTCCCAAATAGGGTTCTTTTGGTTGAGGGAGGGAAAACACCTTTCTGTGTTTTCAATTTACTATGTGCCACCATGATATGATTTTTTTAAAGAAATAAACAGTACCTGACACATCTGACATACTTTTCATATTTTTCAATGCACCACTTTTTTTTCATAAAATAATTACCACAAACGACATCGTCTTTCTAAATTTTTAGGGAAAAGGATTTTCTCTGACAACCCTGGAGTAACTTAACATTGATTTTTTTTTGTGTACAGTTCTTTCGTGCTGTAGTTTCCTTTATGAATTTTAAATTTGGGAAAGGGTGGGGGATTAAAAAAAATTTGAATGGGGCTTTTTGATTAACCCCAATTATTTCTTATGCATTTCAATAAATGGCTGAATAAAAACAAGAGGAAAAGGGCTCACTTGAATCATGGGGATTTGAAATGGGGGGAAGTAAATTCCACCACAAATTCTAAAACATATTCTTTTAAACCCCTGTTGTTGTCAGAGATTAATGAGACAATTTTATATCCAATGATGCGGGAAAATCCCAAAATTTTATTTTCAAATAAAGAAGTTGTCAGCTGCGTCGCAGATGGATACAAAGCCAACATGCTTTTTTTTTTGACAAAAGTGATAAAATCAAAAGTTTGAATTGTTTTGCGGTTCACGATTTTACAGAAGACCTCAATTTTCCCACCTTTTATATATGACATTTTCTTTACATATATCTCATCAAGCATCAAAAAACCCAAATTTTTTTCCTTTTTTTAGAGTTAAAAAAATTTTTCTCAAAAAGAGCTCATGAGATTTCCAGTGTTAAGATTTGTACAGATAAACTCAGTTTCCTTAGGAATTAGGTGAGGGAGAAAAATTTACTCCACTTCACGTAGACATATGAAAAAATTGGGGATTGGTCATAAAAACAGTATAAGCCAAAACCAAAAACTCACAGTGTGTTTATTTTTTTCTTACAAATCATACTAGCTGCTCAGCACAAAAACCAAAACACTTTTTTTTTTCAAAATCATTTAAAATTGATCAGTTACCTTTTTGACTTTTTCTATCACTGAGTGGTCTATCCGTCCTAACACTGAGCAGAGTAAAAAAATAAGGGATTTAGAAAATTTTTTAAAATTTTTTGACCACAGATCACATTTATTTTCTTCCAAAGCCCCATTTAAGTTTTCTAGGTTCCAAAGCCTTTTTTATCCCCTCCCAAAAAAAGTCTGACAAATTTTAAATGCACAGTCAACTTTGGTGGGTATCACATGGCTTAAAAAAGAAACAAAAAGTATCAGGAAACAAACAGCCTTTCCCTTTAGAAAGTTTGTGAATAAATGCTTCACAAAAGTTCCCAAAGCTGCTTATGTTATGTTTCCATCCAATTTTAAGCACCATTTCATGTTTTAAATTTATCCTGTCTCTTCTTTCCTGTAGAGGGGTCGAGCAGGGGGCCCCCTCCTTGTCATGTACTTTGGGTGGGTTTTCAAAAAATGGTGGGGAAAGCATCCCTTTTTAAGTAGGCCCGCCTTCTTTGGGTGTTATTTTTGTTCCATCAGGACGTGTAATGCTTCTTCGTATAATGAAAGTTGTTCAAAAGGGTTGGGACAGACCCCTGTATTATCGTTGGCATAAAATTTCCCCATGAAAGGCCCTTTTCCACTGCCCCCCTCGCGCTATCCCTTTTGGGGAACGGAACCCTGATGCGTCTACAGAAAAATAATTGACTTTCACCCGGCACGCAGCGACCTTTGGAAACTGCAAAAACTTTTTATAAAAAACATGTAATAAAGTGGTGGGCAAACAATTTTCAGTTTTAGAAAAAGGACATAGGAAATACAGGAAAAGTTGATGGGGACACCTGAGGACAGGTGAAAGTAACAAGTAAAAAATATAAATGGGTTTAATAACAGGAAAAGCAATATAGTTACGTGGGCTTATGAGAGGGAAAGAAAACTTATTGAGTTACACTGTTGCCAATTAAGCCCGAACAATAATATGTTTTTTAAAAAAATTTGGCAATGAGGACTGGAAAGCCAGATTTTTTAAGAGTGTTAATAGGTTTACAAGAAACTCGGACCACAAGCCCTAGGGTCCGAACTGGTGGTCTGACTAACCTAGAATACACCTAACGAAGGTACGGTTTACTGGTAGGTAAAAGTTTTGGGCCGGGAAAACCCAATCCAGCCGGGTACTCGGCCAGATAATTATAGTCCCGGCCCTTCAAACCATCATGATAAATTTTTTGCCATCAAAAGTTGAAAAAGTTTTCAGGGATTTGGTTCCCAAAATTTTCAAAAAAGGGAATTGCAATTAAAGTTGGGGGCATACGCTAAGCACCATGGCCTCGGGGCTATCTCCGTACATTTTTTGTGGTGTTTCTTTTAGGAGCGGGGACTAAAAGCATGTTTTCCGTCACTGAGCTTTAAAAAAGTTTTTTTAAAGGGGTTGAAAGGGTTTACGCCCCCTTGTAAATTACAAACACCCGTGACGGTAAACATGCGTTAGTAACATCATAAAAAAAAACAAATAATTTTTTGGAAAACCATATTAACATACAAGTCTACCCCTATGTTTTTTCCATGTTTTTTTTGTTGATAAACATTTCCAACCCAATATAAATATATATATAATATATATATATATATATATATATATATATATATATATATTATAATATATGCCAAAATGGCATTCGTCAATAACAATTACCTGGGCTGAAACTATATTACCATCTTTTTTTTGACATTTTTCCAATTTTGTGTTTTCTTTTAACGTTCTTTTAGGTTTTAAATTTTAAAGGGCCCATCTTTGGAAACTTTGTTTACATATGGATAGCCCAATGGACTACAAAATTTAGTGATATAGATAAATATACTTGGGTGGTAAGGCATAGTGCCAAAAAACAAAAAATTGAGGGAATTTCAGCTTTGGGGAAATCTTCTAGCACGCTCCCTTGTGTTTGTTTTTTTAGCCCCGGGAAAGATGCCAATGGAAATGCTCGTATCCGAAACGACTGTGTGACCCAAAACGCCCCCTTTTTTGCTACCCTACGGGTCCTTTTTTAAAACATACCAAAATATGCCAAAAATACACCGTGTGACACGGGCTTTAACAACTACTTGTTAAGGGTCCACGAAATACCAAAACCCCGGATTTTGGCATAAATGAATCAAAAAACCCTTTGGGCCCAACAAAAAATTTTCTTTAATTTGGTATATTGAATTTAAAGTATTACTTTGAGATAAATATATTAATAAACGTGGAAATATGTATGTCAATTATGTTTTATTGTTTTTGAAGTCGTAACTTTTGCTATGTTGACAGGGTGTCTTCAGTAGCTTTCATGGACGATTAGCTTTACAATATGATGAATAAATAAATATCAAGTTTACCTTGATTTACCCGGAAAAATAGCATATAAACTTTTTATTTTTTATATATACAAAAACCCCTGAATATTTTTATGCCCAAAACCCCCAGAGTTATGCCAAAACCTCGAAGTTATGCTAAAACCCTCAGAAGTTTTGCCAAAACCCTCAGAAAAATTTTGCCAAAACCCCAGAAATTTTGCCCAAACCCCCAGAAATTATGCCAAAACCCCCAAAGTTATGCCAAAAAACCCCCAGAAAAATTTTGCCAAAAAACCCCAGAAATTTTGCCAAAACCCTCAGAAATTATCCAAAACCCCCCAGAAGTTTGCCCAAAACCCTCACAATTATGCCCCCAAAACCCCCAGAAATTATCCCAACCCCCAGAAATTTTGCCCCAAAACCTCAGAAATTATGCCCCCAACCCCCAAAATTTAGCCCAAACCCCCCGAAATTATGCCCAAACCTCAGAAATTATGCCAAACCCCCCAGAATTATGCCCAAACCCTCAAAATTTTGCCCAAAACCTCGAAAATTTTGTCAAAACCCCCACAAGTTATGCCCCAAACCCTCAGAAATTATGCCCAAAACCCCCCCGAAATTTTGCCAAACCCCCAGAAGTTATGCCAAGCCCTCAGAAGTTATGCCCAAACCCCCAGAAATTATGCCAAAACCCCCAGAAATTTTGTCAAAAACCCCCAGAAATTATGCCCAAAAACCCCCAGAAATTTGCCCCAAAACCTGTTCATGATAAATAAATATATATAATATATATTTAAAAATATATACCTCATCAACAGGAAAAATGCATATACATTTGATATTCTTATAAAACCAAAATGTTTTATGCCCAAAAACCCCCCAGTTATGCCAAAAAAACCCTTAGAATGTATTACAAAACCTATTCCCGATAAATAAAAATATATAAGTTATACCTCTTGCTAGGAAAAATAGCATATAAAATTTTTTATTCTTAATACAAAAACCATGAATATTTTTATGCCAAAACCCTCAGAAGTTATGCCAAAACCCCCAGAATTTTGCCACCAAAACCCCAGAATGTATTTCAAAAAATGTTCCAGATAAATAAATATATAATATATATAAAGGTATATACCTCGATCTACTAGGAAGAATGCATATCAAAATTGATATTTCCATTTACAAATACCCTGAATATTTTTATGCCAAAACCCCACAAGTAATGCCAAAACCTCGAAAAATATATCAAAGTTTTATAAAAAATGTTATACTAAAAATATATCATATTTTTATGCCAAACTGTGACTGCTATGTGATGCTGAGCTCATAAAAATTTTTATTTGGGGGAAAGGGATTACTTTATGCCAAAACCCCTTTGGGTTTTGGGGATATTTTTGTGGACCGCTTGTTTAAAGGGTTACGGGTGAATTGTTTCCGTAGATAAAACCCAAGTCGCCAGGACAAAAATTCTTTTTGATTACAGACGTGTGGGGGCGTTAAAATTTCATTTTACATCCATGATTTCAGGAAAGTAGAAGGGGCTATCTGGATCTGTGTCATTTTTTGGTCTTCATTGTGTCATATTGATGTTTGATGTTTTAATAATTTCGTCAGTTATCGACGCAGCTGAGATGAAACTCCACTGTAACCCGCAGCTTCTCTCAGACTACCCCTAGAGAGGGTGTCTGAGTGCTTTTTAAGTTGGGGGGAAACCAGCACCCCGGGAGGTGGGTTACAAAGCCCCGGCTAACACCCGGGACCATTCCTCTGGTGGAAGGGGCTCGGGTTTTTAAAGGAAAAGCCCCAAGTTTTTCCCCTCCGCCCCGGGTCGAAAAACCCGGACTTTTCGGTTGTGAACCGAGCGTGTTACCCCTATTCTACGGAGTTTTATGGCTAAAATGAACAAATTACAAAAATAAATCAGAATGGCGACGTTGTTAACGGGCTACAATAAGGTCGCCATCTAGTGTTTATTTACAATGTCCTCGCGTCGTCGTCGCCCGAAGAAAAAAACGAGTAGTGAAATTTGAAACCGTATATACTTGCAGATACAAAGCATAAAACAACGCTAAAACAGGTAGATTATACAGTCATGATATACACTACTGTGTATCATCTTCAGTGGCACTTAAAAATCAGTAGTGATGCTATAATTCGTAGTATTTGGCGGCTGGCGACTATAGCTACTGTTATCTACGGTAGCGCTAAAAGTGTTATGCATAAAAAAGGATAACGTCTTTATACTTCAGAACTCCCAGGCTATAATAGCTCCTCACACTTGCGTCATAAATGATGTAGAATTATACTCGAACGTTGTACTTTTCAGATACATCGATAAGACAACCGTTACACCGATCATTTAAAAACGCCCAGCCGTTCCAGCACGTAGCGACTTACATTTTCAAAGGCAAGGTAAATAAAGTTTGTATTGCCATGGTTTACGACAAGCTTTACTAGTGTTTACTTACTTGGTTTACTTGGTGTTGTTAAGAGGCAAAGCCTCACAGTCGTGGTGGTCCACCGCTGCTGCCAGTCCTGGCGTCCCTGTCTAACAGGGCCACCTGGTCCGGTATGGTGTTGGAGGTCCTACACTTGGCAGTGTATCCCGGTACTGGAGGTTCATCCGGCACTGTCCGTAGTATCTTGTCCAGTCCATATTTAAAGGAGTTGACGGAGCACCCTGTGATGTTTCTAAACATTTTTGTGGAGGTGTTGAAGATTTTGGGCCTTCATGAGCCAGACTGGCAGCCAGTAATGTCTTGCATCTCCCCGGGGCCTTTGAAGGGAGGGTTCTTCTACTGCACTTGCGTCCAGTCCGCTCATTTAAGTGTGCCTGGAGTGCAAGGACGTGGGTCTGGCACCTGTTTCTCCAGGACCTTCCATATATAGATGGCACGATACCTTTCTCTCCGTCTTTGCTGTGAGAAAAATTCCTAGTATTTTGAGGCGGTCCCAGTAGTTAAGGTCATGTAGTCCTCTTATGTGCTTGGTAAATGACCCCCTGAGCAGCCTCAAGTCTCTGTATGTCAGCTTTCTTGTGAGGGGACCACAACTGGCTACAGTAATCCAGTAAGGGCTGTACCAGGGCTTTCCAGAGGGTTAGCATAACCTCAGGCTCCCTGGAGGCAAAAGTTCTCATAACCCAGCCCGCCATCCCCCTTGCCTTCCTGACGGTCTCCGTGATGTGGTGTGAGAAGGAGCCATCAGCACTAAGGTAAACTCCAAGGCACTTGACATGAGGTGTTGGGGTGATGTGACTTCCTCCCTCTGTGTGCAGCGTCGTTTGTTGTCTTGATGTTGCAGTCAGGGCCACACCTCAGCATTTCAAATTTTTCTTCATTGAATGTCTATTATTATTGTAGCCCAAGAGTACACTTTATTCAGGTCCTCTTGCAGGTGCTCCACTTCTTGCACATTACTGATGGGGCGACTGATACTTGTGTCGTCAGCAAAGGAGGACAGGACTGAGTCACTTACTTCCTCTCCAATATCTCTCATATGTATCAGGAAGAGGAGGGGACCCAACACTGAACCCTGAGGCACCCCGCTCATAACGGTGTCTTCTTTTGAGCTTTGACCGTCCACTACTACTGATTGGACTCTCTCTGTAAGGAAATCGTGGAGCCAAATTCCTAACTTGCCTCTTAACCCCAGAGCCTTGATTTTATGGAGAAGGATGCCGTGATCAACCTTGTCGAAGGCTTTAGCAAAGTCGAGAAACAACACACATCCACATTATTTCCCGCTGCCAGGGTCTCTAGGAACCAGTTGTATGAGCCAGGAGTTTTGAGAGACAGGATCTCCCTTTCCTGAAGCCATGTTGATTTTCCATGTGAAGTTCTTGCCTTTCCATATGAGTAGTAATTTTGTCCCTCACACATTTTTAAAAAACTTTGATGAGGTGTGAAGTGAGAGCAACAGGTCTGTAGTTCTTGGCCACACTCTTGCCCCCTCCCTTGTATATCGGCTCACAGTGGCTCTCTTCATCAAGGCTGGTACTGTGCCTGCATCCATAGAGCACCTCCATAATTTGCGGATCGGATAAGCCAGGGCCTCTCACTGCACTTAAGGAGCAGAATGGCAGGTACTCCGTCCGGTCCAGCAGCTGAATTTGGTCTCAGCTCCTTAATGGCTCCCTGAATATCCTCAGTGGTCACCTCAATGTCAGTGAGGTGGTACTGGTGGTCTGAGTCCTCAGTGAAGAAAGGTACTGGGTTGTAAAACTATTGACTGACTTTGCGGGTGCTGAAGACACTGCTATATTGCTCTGTTAATATTTGGCACGTTTCCTCGGGGTCTCTTGTTATTGTGCCCACACCTGTACGCAGCGGCCCAATCTGGCTCTTAGTCTTGGAAAACTTTTTGCAGTAGCTGAAGAAGTATTTAGGGTTGCGCTTAATGTTGCTTACTGCATGAGTTTCCTCCTCTGTCCTCTGTTTTTCATGGGATTCTTTAATTTTGTGCTCAATTTGAGCTATCTTGGTGTTGATAGTAATCTTTCTTTCGTCATTTAGGGTGTTAGCCATCTTCTTAAGAGGGCTGCTCTCTTCCTCATTAATAATCTCCTGTCCCTTGGGATGTTATGGCGTTGGGTACCTGTTGGGGTCCTCTTTGCGGGGATATGTTTCTCACAGATCTCCAGTACTGTGTTGATCAAGGCTTGGAGCATGGTGTTTGGGTTGTTGCCTTCCAAAGATCTGGTCCCAGTTGGCCTCACCAAGACTGTACTGCATCTGATGCCACTCGATTGTGTCATCGAAAAATTTATATTTTGCAAAGGGTGTAGGAAACTGTTAAGTTTGTTTTTACTTGTTCCATCTTGGCTTTCCTGTATGTAGTGTTGATGGTGACAAGGCTGTGATCCGAGTAAATTGTTTTCTCCACTCGGTACGTACTTATTGCTTCTTGGTTGTTGGTGAAGAGAAGATCTAAAATGTTGCGTTGCCTGGTAGGCTTTGTTATCTGTTGTGATAGAAAGACCTTTTCAGTAACCCCAAAAAGGAGTTTAGCTTGGGCTTGGGCTTCCAGGGTACCTCCAGAGATAGTGCCATCAGGCCATTGGATCAAAGGAAAGTTGAAATCCCCACACAAGATGATATCTGGGATAGGTGTTTTGGGTTGATCAGCAATTATTCTGTCAATATTGTCTATTGCCATTTTGAAATTTTCCAAAGTACACTGAGGTGGGCGGTAGCAATTTATGATGATTAGGTTCATCGACTTAATGTGGATGGCTATTAGTTCTACTTGTCCATTTGAGAAAGAGAGTAGAGGTAAAGTTTCCAGGAGATATTATGCCGTACGTATAACATGGCTCCTCCGTGGCTTCTTGTTTTCCTATCTGCTCTATTGGTGTGTAGTTGCTGAGGTGAATTTCCTCGTCTTTAACTCCGCTCCTCAAGTGCGTTCAGTAAGGGCAATAACCATGGGGTCCTCTTGCAGCGAAAGCTCGCTCAAGAAAGGAACTTTGGTCTGGTTTATTTTGGGATAGAGACCTTGGATGTTGCCCATTTTGATGGTCTCTAACGGGAGGTTAGGGCACTTAGCCATGGGTGATTTCATAGTGGGTGGGGCTTGTGGAGCTTGCTGCGCCCAACTCACACGGTTTCTCCTTCAGGGTTATTCAGTAGCATTGCCTGGGATTCCACGACTTTTGCTAGATTGGCCATGTCCGCTCTCATCCCATTTGCTAGCTCTAAAAAAGGATGAGTGAGTGAGGAGGCCGTGCCAAGGTTGGGTGTTGCTGCATCAGGAGCATTGGCTGATGCATGAGTTTCTACCCTAGTGGTGTGGGAGGCTGGCCGGGCTGCTACATTTTTCTTCCTCCTTGTGCCTTGGACGTGAGGGTATGTGCAGGATACCAAGAGACATTCCTGTCTTTTTATAGAGTTTCGGGCACATCATGGGATGGAACATGAGCATTTCCTGCCTAGTTTGCACCATGTTGTCCTCTGATACCATGTGTCATCAACTTACGGCAGGGTTTTGGGTGCCTAAAGTTGCAGTCTCTACCAGTTGGCCCATACATGCATACACCCATTCTATAGTATCGACATATGGGTGTTGCATGGTTTCCATTACCTTTGTTTGTTGAGGTAGGGAAGCTTTGTTGTTTTGCTGCCTGGTTCGTTGAGGTAGGGAAGCTTTGTTGTTGTGCTGCCTGGATGGTTGGGGTAGAGGAGCCTTGTTGAGCTGCCTGGATGGTTGGGGTAGAGGAGCCTTGTTGAGCTGCCTGGATGGTTGGGGTAGAGGAGCCTTGTTTTAGCTGCCTGGTTGGTTGGGGTAGAGGAGCTTTGTTGGACTGCCTGGCTCTCAGTGTTGTCTGGGAGGCTACTAGACTGAGACGCATGTCCTCTGGGGAACTCCATGAATCATGTGGTTCTCTGTCATTAGTGCTCCTCACAGCTTCCTCCCTCTCCGTTTGTTCGTTCTCAGTGACCGTTCGTTCTACATTCCTGTCCTGAGTTGCCTCAATGCTGTCATTTGCAACAGTTGTTTCGGGGTCTTGAGAAACTGTCACTGATTTCAGTAATAATTATTTTTGTTTGCATTTCTCAATACCTGTTGCCTTAGTGTCATAATCAGGGTAGTTTAGCCTAGCACATGGTGGGCAGGTATACCTCCTGCTTGAGTTGACGAGTGCAATAATGCAGTATGTTGGCATTTCTGAGCACCGGTAGTGACTCCACATGCTGCAGTTATTACATTTGATACCAGAGTCACAATGTATCTGGCATATAGTGCATGGGAAGATGTCATGGCTACCTTGGGCATCGTTGTTTACATCAGGGGTGGAGGTCGCCATTTTGGTTCAGCTGGTCTCGCCTACCTTTAAGTCGAATAGCTCACTCCTCCTGAATTCTTGCCTCAGTTTCCCGTTTAAAAGAGAATCTGCAGATGTTCACACTTGCCCTGGCGACTAGCTGTTGCGTGCTAGTGTCCAAAATACCGCGTAAGGATCGATTTTACGGAGGGCTGTTGTGTTGACAAACTTTAAACTTTAGTCTCCTATAGTATAGTAGTGTGTTTATATTTATATCACTGAGAAGTGTATTAAGGCTACATTGCATCCCTCTCATATTGGAAATCTCGTAACCATTTGAAAAGCATCCCGTAATTCTTGCATGTACAAAATTTGATTATGAAACATCAAGTGTTTTAGTAATACTATACCTACATCCTACATAAGATTAACAAATATTTTAAAACTCTACCTTGCATGTAATCCAGTTCTGAAGAAGAAATAACGGTTTGAAAGGTGGCAGCACTAGAGCCGCACATCACTCAAAGGTTGTTCAGCGCCAATGATTTTGGGCCAGACTCAGCTCGTAGTCACGTCCATCCCGCCCCCTCAGG